>CM076584.1:38572419-38602419 GCA_034641835.2 Pinus albicaulis
CCTAGTCCCAAATCCTAATGCAAAATTAAAACTAAACTTAATGCAAAAATTTGAAAATTTTGAAACTAGCTAAAGATGCATGGATATGGGCCACTTACTTCCTACTAATTACCTATGTGTTTGGTGTCTATTATCAATAATTAGTTCATTCAGATAGCATGTGTGGATTTAAAAACCACTTACTTGCCTCCTAATTAAACTATGTGAATTTGTGATAATAAACTAAAATTAGAACTATGCAATAGCTAAGTTAAGGTTCAGCTAAAAACATGTCCTAACAGTCAAGAAACACCATAACATAGTGCTGGAAGATTTATTCTGGGCTGCCAGTCACTTTACACTTGCAAAAAATGGAGAAAATCAATGAAAAAATGGCTCTCTGGTTTCCACGCAGGTTATTTCTACACAGTCGCGCGAACCTATGCGTCTGTCTGAGCTGAACGCGTGCAATTTTCCTGTGCACGGAAATTCCCCCTTTCCTGAACTGAATATCTTCACAGAGGATGAATGAGAGAAGCTGAGGAAGAGGAGAGTTTGTCCTGCAATAATCCTAAGCATAAAAGAGGTTTTGCAAAACAACAACCACTTAGCTTAAGAGGAAAAATAAGTAGAGTTTCTCTTCTTGTATTGTTGTGTTTAGTACAAGGGTGTACAAAATGCATCGGTGCTTGGTAGGGGTGATTGCTAACCTACAATCAATGTCATAGGGAAAAAATGGGTTGTTAGATGGTTAGTGAAGCATCATAACATGTAGAAAAACTAGTTATAAAACATAGCATAGTAAAAAAGAGGAGGAAACAAGAAACAACAAATACAAGTATAACACAAGCTCAATATTGAGTAAACAAAATAATAAACCAACGAAGAAAAAATCCCCTTTTATTAGCTATTGGTGGTAAAAAAGAGGTAGAATGCTAAAACACTCGTAGTGAATCCTTAAAACTATGGAGCTTTAATAGTCAAAGGAAGGAGGGATCTTCACTTAAGTTGTTTGCAAGCCTCTCTCTTCTCCTCGAATGAGAGATCGAATAACGGAAAATTGATGCACTTCTCCTTTAGGATTGAGATGTTGGATGGCCAAAAAATGAATCCCTTCACTCCTTTTTGCTGAGGACAAGACACTATTGGTTTTCTCATGGGAAATTTGGCCAGCATAACAATGTGTTCTAAATTGTTCTTCTCATAGTGGTCTTTTATAAGAAAAATTCAAATATTCTTCCCTCTCTTGGTACAATTGTGGATAGTGACCCAAGAGTGGTGGTTGATTCCATTGTGTGCTCACTTGAGATCTCCAAGTGGCTCTAGGCGGCTGTCCTTGGGCAACCTCAAGTAGAGAATCTTCTTCCTTAAGTGTGCAAAGTGGTCCCATATGGTGACCTTCCGCCATACCCATGACCACGCAGCTTATTGAGGGATAGCCATGGAGATTTGCACTAATATCAAAGAAAAGGGCACGCAGAGTGCTTTGTGCCAGTTTCTTTTGTGTGTGACTTAATAAATTTTTCTTTTGACCTTAGAGAAAGTTAAATTTTCCAGACTTTGTAATGTTTTTCCACCTCGTAAATTCTTCTGCTTGACATTTCATGATGTCCTTTGCCTATATTATTTTCCAGTGATAACAATGTGCATTTATTTTTATCTTATAACAACTCAATTATACAAATCATATGAATAGAAAATGTGCCAGTAAATTATAGTCATAAATTGTAATATTCCAAATTTGGAACAGCTAGCAAGGCATGACTGGAAAACGCATTTTCCAAGAATGGCTGCTACAGGATTTGAAACCAAGACCTAGATCCCTTATATCTGAGTATCTAATTCCAAAATCCAAGAGGTGGCTCAAAATAAATCCCTCTAGGTGGGTTAAACAGATCTCCCACGCCTAGTTGTCCTCAGAAAGTGCCCGATGAGAGATTGCAACAATGTATAAGCATACAATGGAATAACAGTGTTATTTTATAGCCATGAACACCTGAAGATAAAAATAGCCAACCAATGTATAATATAGCAGAAAAAGAGTACAATTCTTTGAGGAATCAATCACTCAAGCTAGGAAATGAGAGCCTCAACAAAACATGTACAATAATTATGAGCACACTGCTACACAGAAATTACATAAGGCTATATTAGCACAGTTTATGGGAGACACTGCAACAAAATAAATGATAACAGAATGATATGACAATATCAGCTCATGAAATGTGGGGGAGCAAGCTCTCAACCCCTGAAAATAACAATACAACAATCCTTAAGAGGATAGGCTACAATATAGATACAAATGGAAAATCTGCAGAAATGTCGGAGTTGCTGGGTAGCAGCTGCAACTCAGAAAATAACTGGAGATGGTTGAAGATGATGTAAAATCTGAAATAAACCTCCTCCAACATATCTCTCTAGTGATAGGCTGATCCTATCCCTGAAGATATCTTCCTCCAAGATGATGGTGCAAACCCCCACTGCAGGTACTCACTGAAATAACGCAGTCTAGAGAAAGGACTGCGCTGTCTATGATGGGAGATGCTTGGCCTGATGCCAAGATATGAAAATCAGCTCTAAAATATTCCTCACTAACCTTCCCAAGGAATATAAACTCCCTCCTCCGAAATATGAGCCAAGGAATGGTGTTGTGGAACCCTCCACTGCAACACCCAGCAACACTACGTTATACTTCAGTAGAAATAATGTAGTGACTGAAGGAAGTGGCTTTGGCCTTGAGCCAAGATGTGGAGAAATGAAGTGAAATCCTTCAAGAGGCCTCTCAAGAAGGAGAGGAAATCCTAAACAGAAATCCCTCATGCTAAACAGCATTGCAGCTTAGCTGAACAGTCAAAGAATGCAAATAGTCTTCCAGACCAAAATCATATGCTCAAACATATCTCACTATGGTTGCCTCTTCCTCATTTTATGCAACTGAATGTCTCTTTGCCCTGGACCCCACACATTAGGGTTTCTTTCACAAGGAATCTTTCTCCCTCTCAAACTGCGCTATCTTCCCAAGCAAGCCACAACCTCTTAGGCAGCATTGTTGACTTGGTCAAACTTGACCTTGTCCTCATGCATTTGCCCCTTTTCACACTGGAAGGTGCAAAATTAAGCTGCTCCATTGATCCCTTTCACACTATGAGGGATTTTATTCCTACTCATGGGCCTTTTACCCATTTTATTCACCTCCTAGATGATACAAGAAAAAATTAATATTCCAATTTGCTACTTGCAAATTTTGGAATATTACATAAATGTAATGAAAAGAATACAAAGATTCATGTTCACATATTACATACAAAATTTCAACCATTCTTCAGGAAATTCTATAGGATTCCATCATTCCTGTAGAAATTATAAGAATCACATTCCTTTTCATACAGAGGATACATATCCTTCACATCTAGCATGATAATTAAATATCATAACTATCATGCATATAGAATCATTGGCACATCAATCATATTGAACACTACTGCATGGAAAAATCATAATTATACCATTCTTAAACACTATTCCATTCACTTAATACATATTTACTTAGAAAATTGACCAGAGCATCGACCTATAGGAACCAAAACTCGCAAATATATCAACACTCCAAATCATTCATGAAACCAAGTTTCATACATTCAAGTAACATTTAAAATCCAGTAGGTATTCATGAGAAATTCACTTGCACATATAAATGAAATAAAAACTTATCTTATATCCAAAGTTTGGAAATTGAGATTAGGACTTCAACTCTCCACCAAACCTTAGAAACACTGCAATGAAGCCTTTCTTGCAGTAGTCACCTCTGAGCCAGATTCCAGAGCTTGAGATGGAGTGCTTAAATTGTAAAAATTAATACTTCCGACTGAAACAAGGACTTTAAAGGTAACCCACCTTTACCCACTACCAAGTCAGAAGTTAATACAAGGAGCAAGAATTCACTTCCCTCCGGTTTTATCAATAGCTCCTAATTATTACATAACATAGATTTCTAACTTAGTCAACCTCAACTTTGAGGTTCTTCCTAGCATAAAGACTTATATTTCAATACCAAGAGGAGAATTCTTTCAACTTTTTGGAAGGTTCATCAATAAACAAGATACAATGGGAGTGTGGAAATCACTCTTCCAGGTAGCTCTTCAGTGAATGCCAACACCAGTGCTTTAGACCCAAGGCAACACTTAGTGGTTCATCAGCTTTACAAGTACCTTAGTGTCTCCACTACCTAGCCAGTAGGTTCATCAATCTGCAATTTTCTGAGTGGGTTCTTTAGACCTTGGAAATCCACGTACAATGGTTTCATCAACCTAAATTAAATTTATTTCTTTGTAAACTCTTTCATTTGAGCCAAAAAGACACACACAGTGGTTTCATCAGTTATGTTTCCATAGAGCAAAGTCTCTCTATTAGAATGAACTTTGTCCCAAGTCTATGAAAATGATATCATAACAGAACCGAACTGAGTAGCACAACACAAAAACCAGTCCCCCTACTCCCATCATCAATCTCTTAAATAAGTATATCCTCATCCTCAAATTTTGATGTTTTCCCTTTCTTGATGCGTAGAGATGATGGCTTCTTCCATCATGCGCAAAGGTGCTTGCCTCTTTCGCTTTGCGTAGAGGAAATTCTCTTTTCCATTAATTTATCTCATTAAAGGCTATCACCACCATTTCTAGTCACCTAGGCATAACCTCTTTCTTGCCCCTATCAGTTTGTCAGTTATAACAACCTCAGGTTAAAGTTCCATGTAATAGATGGGCATTGTAAAAGGAAAAAATAAAACCAAGGTCATGGGACACATATTTCAAGTTGAATGGAAAGGAAAAATAATACATTGGGATCCGCTTGTGGTTTATTATTGGCTATGGAAATTGGCATTGGTATTGAAAAAGGAAAAAGGTAATAAATGGAAATTTAATATAATAAATATAGGAAATTAAGAGAAACAGAAGATGAAGGAACAATAATATGCATGAAAGGAGGAGGTAAGCTCTAGGTAAGTATATTCTGTATATGCATGTTCATATTTTAATTGCATTAGGTTCTTTGTATTCTAATTTGTTTTTTTTTTTTTAGCATTGACATATGCTCGGTAGGATGAGGTAAGTTTTTCTATTATCATGTCATGGGTATTTCCATGAAGTTGAGAAAATATGTAGATCTTAGCATGTGGAGCAATAAGATAAATGAAATGGCAAAGAACCATGGAGGTGTTGGACTTATGATGGAGACCATCACAAGAGGGATTGTCTATCATATCAGGATGTTAGGCCTAAGATCTACAATTTCTAGGAGCCACAGGTAGTTAGGGCATAGCTCATAGAATTCCCCATATTTATGTATTATTTGATAACAGACATGCAAAGAAAATTGAAGGTAATTGGTTCTTGGGTTCCCTGGAGGTTGTGGGTTAGGTTAGGCTCTCTAGAGCCCTATAAAAGTTTGGGTTCTTTAGAGGCTATTGGTTGGATCCCTGTAACATCTTGGGTTTTTTGGAGGATGTGGGTTGGATCCCTATAACAACATGGATTTCCTGGAGGCTTTGGGTTGAGATAGTAGTCCCTGGAGCCCTAGAAAACTTGGGAAGAGACCAATATTGAGTTAATATTTTCAAAATAATAAACTCATGCTTTGGAACCGAGAAATAGATAAATTTAAAGTGCATAGATGCACTTTTAGGTCGAGGAAGCTACATGGAAGATGGTTGATCAGATGCAGGCATAGTATTTGGTTTCAAATTATAGTTGATATCGTCAAGGGAATCGAAATACATTGAGAGATGATACGTGCATGTGAAGTTACAAGGCAGTGTGCTTGGTACAATAAGATAAGGCAACTGGTATATTTTTATATTTATTAATGCACTGGAAATTGTCTGTTTATGGAAGTATGATGCATAGAATCACATGGAAAAAGAGACTACCATGAGATCTTGAACAAAGCTCGGACTGAGCTTTTATTTATGAACCCTTGAAAGCACTTGAAAACCATGGGGGTTGAGTCATGGTGTCCGCTGGAATTTTAGTGTTGCTGGTATTTCATGGCTTTTTTGTCTTTGATTTAGGATTTTGACTATGACTGGTGCATGGCCATGCCACTTTGTTTATGGTGTTGTATTTTTGTTTGTATTTCTATGTTTTTCATATTGTCTTCTTGATCTTGATTTTTATGTTTTGAGGGTATTGGGAAGTGTTTAGGGGAAAGAGGAAAGACAGTGGAGCTTTTGGAGAGCATGTATATAGAACCACCTACACGACGTTTACACAACACCACCTGCACAACGTGTACACAACACCACATGCACGCAACACTGCATGTACCACATGTACCACATGTACATAGCACCACATGCACACAACACCACATGTATAACATGCACATTGCACCATATGTACACAACACCGCACATACAACATGCACAGAGCATTATATGTACACAGTATCGCATATGCAACATGCACACCACACTATATGTACACAACACCACATATACAATATGCACACACCACCATATGTACACAGCACTACACATGAACACAACACTATGTACACAGTACCACACATAAACACAACACTATGTACACAATACCGCACATACAACATGAACACAACACCATATGTACATAGTTACTACATATGAAACATGCACACAACACTATATGTTATATGCCATTTTGTCACATCTGGTAAATAGGCTTGTTAACTAGATCAATCAACATCCATCAACACCTTGTCATCACCCTTTCACAAAGCCCTAAGCATGCCTCTCCCTAATCCCTGAGTTTTTGTTCTTAATTGCTTCATTTCCATGTTTTTAAGGCCCAACACACCTTTCTTACTTAGGATATTGTGTTTAGTGCAAGTTGCTCCACTCTGCACCTGCACTCATCATCAACAGGTTGTCCCTCTCTAGGGTGTGTTGATTCTAGAAATTTGGAAAAAATAAAAATAATCTCGAAGCTTCCTCTTATAGAAGCTTCTAGGAGTTGTTCCATCTCATCCTACCTTGGATATTTCACCCCTTATCCCTTGAGCTCATCCTCCCATCAAGAGTGGATCTCAAGCCTAGATTAGTAAATGGATAATAATTCCTAACCTACCATCCTCTCCTATATATTTACTGCCTTCCAGAAGCTAGGGGTTGGCTTTTGGAGATTTATTACCCACATGTTGTGGCCCTAAATCTGAGATTCATCATTCCATGCATTGAGGTGACATAGTGGTGTACTTTGTGGCAAGGAAGGAAAAGTCAACTTGGGGAGTTCTTTACCTGATCAGCTCCTATATTTGGTTGTAACTCTCTCCATTTATATTAATACAAGGAGTACATTGTTTTCCTATATATGATGTTGATTTTCATATGTTTCAATGCTTTTATGATCCATTGAATGAATTGATTGGATAATGTTACATATATATTGTATATTTTTGGCTTGTTGTTGTTATATGTGCAGGTTCTAATTATAGGAATCAGATATAGGATTGGAACGTACAATCCAAGAAGAGAGTGAAGCTTTAGAAAGATTCCAAGTAGGCCTCATCTCTTTGTTCAATTACTTTAGGGGAAACATTATATTCTTTGTCCTTTTGTTTTTCTAGACCATGCCACTAGGTATAGGGAAGAAAATTTTGTCCGCATTCATAGATTCTGCATAACAAATTGGCGACTCCGCTGGGGAACAATTCATTCCCTTGGTGGTTCTCATGTCCTTAGTACATGTTTTTCCTCTTTTTTAGACTTCCATTGTCTCAATCAGTCTGAATTCACCCTAGGAAGACATTTCATTGAGATTTAGTTGCATTTTTTGAGTCAAAAATTAGCATTCCTTGATCAATGCTCCCCCTGGTCAAGAGATAGAGTGTTGAAATGCACCCTAACCTTCTTTGTGACTGTGTTTAAAGTGCACCCCAACCCTCTTTGTACCTGCGTTGCAGAGCATTGGTGCCCTTCCATCACCTGTGTTGACCCCTATTTCGTGCACACATTTTTCTTGTTTTGGTTTTCTCTTTGTTCAGCCTTGTTTCAGCTGCTCTTCCTTGTGTCTCTAAGTGCCTTTTGGTCTCTCAGAAGCCTCCATCTGGTTTTTTTTTTTTTTGTGTTTTTGATGAGAATTTGTTTATATCTTCCTTTTTTATTGTCCTTAGGTCATTAGCAAACTGATTTGTTTGATTATTGAGTGCTTGAAATAAATGGTTTTTAGTCATCGTTCTAAATAGTTTATTTTTATCAGTGGTTATACATGCATCTTAGTTTTCTCTCATTTGATAATTAAGTGGAAAAAACTCTTTGCATTGGCATATAGGATTTTGTGTGTGAATTGGAATTGAAACGGTTGCATTTAAGGGAATTTCACTTAGCATATTGTTTGTGGCATTTTGTATGTTGCATACTCTTTGTTCTCTTCCCTCCTTTAGATAGATTCTCATTGAAAAGGAAAGTTTCAATTCTTCATGCTAGCTTTCATTTTAGGATATTGAGGTGAAATTCGAGGTGAGCCCTAAAACTGAAATATAATTGAAGATAAACATTAAAATTTATTGAATCAACCTAAGGATCATTTGTAACATTAATGAAAACATTTAGAGGTCTAAGCTAGAGACATGTTTCGACGTCTATAAACATAGGAGTTGTTTTTTTTTTCCAGCGTTGCATCCCAGGGGTGAAATCACGTTCCACGTACATAAGTGTATCATACTATTCTCCACATACCTTTGGGTATATTGGATGGCGCTCCATGCATCAAAATTATATGGGAACGCTCTCATCGTGTAATTTCGCATTATAAAACACTAACATAGACTACACTTCCACGTACCGTCGAGTATATTTAGGAAGTCTACCATAGGTTGCTATCCTCACCATAGCTAACCGAGTCGATCGCCTTGTATACTGTGATACATCGAACACAACATTCGGGGATATTTTATGCCCGTACGTAAATCCTTGGTTCTCCAAGGTTGTATATTGCAGTTCACAATTTCTTGGTAAACCTTTATGCCTAGTTACCCCTTTTTGATTTATTTTTGTGTTAATTATTAAATTTTATTTATTCAATGTGGAATAAAAACGCCTTACCCTTCGTCATTTGCGTAGAATTAAAAATAATCCTCCTCTTCCACTAGAGGCAACTCCTAGCCATCGTCAGAAGCACAAGAAAATGCAAACTACCGAATCAGGAACTTTGGGAACTACTTCTAGTCCTCCTCCTGAAATTGATCCACTAGAATCATCCTTTCCTATCAGTATTGAGCTCGAGATTACTTCTTCTTTTGCTAGTGAATCTGACACAGTCAAAACATAAGCACCTGAGACTTTTGTAACACCCTCCTCCAACATCTACCCAAGTAACCGGGAAACCAGGGTAAACATGCGATGAGAGGCTATGATGATCTGATTCAACCTCCTAAGTGACCTTAAGGAAGTGGAATCAACGAAAACACATCACACATGCCTTCCACATCAGCAAAAAAAATCCCAGGAGCCATCCCAACCACTCAGGTAACCATCCCCCTAGGTACCATAGAGTTTTTATACCATAAAACCCCAAGACTCTCCCTTGATATGGGCAAGGGTGTGTATGGGAGGCTCTTAATGCTCCCAAAGCATGGACATGCATGCATTGTAGGAATTTACAGGGTAAGTTCCTTAGATCAAACACCAAAAGTCACCGCTCACAAACAAATCACAAATCAGTACACCCATTATTTGACATGGTTAAAACCCTTGAAGAGGGAAACAGCCCATGGCCTGAGCCAACGCGACCACTTCAGGCAATTTATTAATATAAAGAAAGAAAATTTACATAATCTTCTCTCATAAACGGTTACCGAACAAACGACCCTCCATACTCTTTAAATAGAGATCATGGACCAATCGGGTTTTTAAGCCATGGATCAAGTGTCGGTAATACCGAGGAGAGATTGAACCGTCGGATCACTACATATCGTGACCGTCGGATTATAAGTTACAAATGTACATAGTAAATAAACACACTTTACCTAACTCTAAGTTAGACCACGTTATACTTAACTATTTCCTATGTGTTGAAATATCCTAACGTGCATCCGGGGAATTTTTTCCTCAAACCTATGCCAGTGTCCCGGAGATTTGAGCCACTTTTCAGGCCCAGAGCCCAGGTCACTTCCCAGAAATCAATGGCAGGTTCATAAATGAATTATAACAACAGAACAATGATACATTCACCAAAAAATTGATAAGGTCTATATTGGACCCCTACTGCCATGATAGGCATTTCGTCAAACATGTCACAAATGTGTAATCTACAGGTTTAATAACATATCTGAGCATAGAGGTTGCATACTTATTTGGTAATATTTAAGAATCATTTTTCCCTTATATCATTATTTGCATTATAATATATTAGGTCATAGATACATTGTTCATTCATTTACAAATCAAAACATGAGAAGAGCCATACAGCATCATTGTCATAATACATGCTTATAACCAATTTAATAACAACAGAAATATCAAGGATACATCAGCCATAGAATCCACATATAAACTAGTAAATTTACACATAAGATGTCAAGGAGATAACCTCTTATTAATGAATGCAAAAGCCAACCCAATATGGGACTACCACTTTCCACCCGACCATAGATTAGCTGAGTTGAATCTCTCTTCAGCCAATCACCCTCATGCCATATTCCAAGCATGAATGTGGGACTAAGATCAAAAGAACCAACCATGGCATCCTGAGGCTAAACCACCTCACCCCTGTCAATAGAAACTAGGCTTTACCACAATCCATCCTGGATCACTAGGCCAAACAAAAAACATGTAATAACAGGCTTTACCATGATCTCCACCACATCACTAGGCCAACACAAGCATGTAATAATAGGCTTTACCATGCTCCACCAAATCACTAGGCCAAAACAAGCATGGATGCCACCAGATTTCTCCACCTACACCATGAGGAATTTTTCATGTCTCCTAGTCCCTCAGGTTTTACTGCAATCCAAACCGGATCACTAGGCCCTAAACCAAGACTTCACTCTCCAGGATTTACCGTATATCCCATCCCAATATTCCTATCCCTGATGGAGAGCACCCACCTCTAGGCTTTACCGTATATCCCACCATTCACCAGTCAAGGATTCTTACCCCCACTGATGCAACACAAAATCCAACTTTACCGCAACCCGCAGTTTGCTTAGGGTTACTAGGCTACGTGTTCTATCATTCAGAGATCCACCGCACTGATCTTCAAATTCATTTGAAAATCCATCTCAACCAAAACATGAGAACCCCATCACACCATGGCTATCCTAAAATGACAAGGCTAGGCTGAAAACACAATCACACCTAGGAAAACCCATGCCATGACAGCAAAGAACCACATTCAATACCATGCATGCCAAATCTAGCAAGGAAATCACACATGGAAATAGATAACTGCAAATAATTGTATTGTAGCTACTTGATCCTACTCTTCCTTGCTTGCTCCTTCCTTCCTCTTTCCTTTTTTCCTTTCTTGATCCCATTCAAAAGTTCTTTGAGAAAACTCCAAGTGTCCAAGAGTGTGAGAGAGAGAGAGAGAGAGAGTAATGAGAGAGCCCCAAAATTGAACTGAAATTTTTTTTGAGAAAAAAGCTTTCAATTGTATCCTTAGAAGCCTTTTTATCAATGAGGCATATAGTTTCTTCATTTTCCATTATTTTCCTTCATTTCCTCCTCACATGCACCTGTGAGCTTTCACCTTTATTTTCTCCTATTTTCCATTATTTTAATAAATCAATGTGCCAAAAAATTCCATTTTCCATTTCCAATTCCTTTGCCATTGCCTTTGCCAATTTCTTGTAGCCATAATAACAGTAATGAACACCCACTAGGATGCTTTTCCCAACATTCGGCTTGGAATAAGTGTCCCATCAACCATGGTTATTATTTTTCCTTTATTAACTTTTATTACATGAAATTTTCACCAGGGTTGTTACAACTTTGTTGCTTGAGGTTATTGAGCAGGAATTTAATGAATCATACACCTTAAAACCTGAGTTTCCTCATACATCTTCACCTATTACTTCAGGACCTTCCTCTTCTCTTCCTCTGTCTCAGACACAACCACAAACTATATATCTTGGACTCGACGGTGAACCACTTCAACCTAATCTTTTGAATATTGAAGATATCCCACAGGAAGAATCTCATCCCTCTTCTCCTGTTCACTTGAGAGGACTTCCTTTTATCAAGTTTATCCTCTTTCTCCTCCTCAAGCTCTATTACAATCTCCTTTACTTGATTCTTCTCCTTTCGCTCATGGCAATCATCTTTGGGATTGTTAACCATGATTGAATCTGCTATGGTTTCCCAGCCTGCCACTATGGTTGAGACGACCAATGTTGCTACCTCATCCATTTTTGTAACATCGCTAGATACACATTTTTATGGTAGCCTGTCCATCCCACCTGGCTATCAATCGTTGTCTAGTACCTTATCTGGTGCAACATCTAGCCCATGGACCTCTCCCATGTTATATACTTCTGGAATTCCACCTAGCACTTGTTTAATGAGCACTATACAGTCTACACCTTCTCCTCCACTACACCTACAGTTGAAAAACAGGCTAGCCCTTATGTTAGTGTATGTGGATACCTACAACAACCCAATTCTCCTTATGTCAGGTACCCAGGGAAATTGACTCCATCATCCCCTCCTCATTTTGAAGAGGGGAAACTTGTTGTCGGTATACCAAAAATTAGTTCTCAAACTTATTTGAATCCTTCATCTCCTACAATGGTTGTTAATGTTGGAAACCTACTTTTCCTATACAGCCTATTTCATTCATGGATCCACCCTTAATTTCTCAATATGTGCCATCCACATCCCAAATTCCTACCTACAATCTATACCTCAATAAGCTCAAATCAATGTAAGCCAACCTTTATAGGTTGTACCTATGATTCAATAGATCCCATCGGTATCTAGTATCTCCCAGGTCCCATTTAGTCATCCTTTACAAGGTAACTTATATTCTTAATAACTTGGACAAGGCATTCCTCAAATTCTGGTAGGACAGGGTGCATATGGTATGGCACGACCACCTTCGATTCCACCTTATGTTGGGATAATGAAAAATCCCATGGGGCAAAAATATCAATCCTATAAGGGTATCCCTCATGTTATTTCTAAATTGGTACTGATGGGTTACTCCACTAGAAAATTTAGAGTAACTATTTCAACCAACTTTTAACTGAAGATTAGCCTCTTCAATCTGAGAGGGCTCTCTCAAGGTAACCTATGGTTTTCAATGAAAACTCTATTAGATGGCTAACTGTAATGACTGTAACTTGATTGTGATTGATTTCTAGTTGAAAATATAAATGACTTGCTACCATTGGGCTAATGGAGTCAACATCATGAAACTCAATGAAAATAATCCTTCTTAAGGAAACTGAGGCAAATGAAAGTTTCAATGAAAAGATGGTACACACATAACACAGGAAGGAAATAGAAGTTCAATATCTAAAGGAAGTCAGAGAATTTTCTCCAAGAATTATGAGTAATTAGACATAAAACTTGTTGCATATATTAAACATGAAAAATATAAGACATAGTAGTCATTGAAAACCTCATTCGAATCTCAAGTGAAGAAGGCCAAATATCCACTGTGTATTACTGAATATCAAAATATTTTACAAAGTAGCAGTGTGATTCAATATTCTCCAACCCATTCAAACTCTTTCCTCTTACTATTTATAGAATTAGAGACCTTTACATCATGTCTACCAACTAGGCTAGACCACCAAATATCTTCAAGGACACCTAATATAACTAACAACTAATTACAAGGAGGAAAAGTAGAGACAATTATGTTTTTGAGAATTAGAAACCTAATAGGAGTCTTTCACTCATTATTACCTTAACTAACTTATTAAAACCCCATACATAGAAAGGCTTTATCGAAAGAGCAGCCTTATGACGTGGCAGAAAACATGATTTAACAATAAAACACAGTGGCATAAATTTAGGAATTGTTCTTCGGATTCTTCTCATAAACTGTCATGATGATGATGTGGTAGCATGATGAGTTGGCATCTCCAAACCACCCTTGTGATGAGTGTTTCTTTCAGAAATTATCTCCTCTAATACTATTTGACATTTCATATGGAAAAAACCCTTGGAAACTTTACTTATCCTTCGGAAATTTCCAAAAAATGGCTTTGATGCAAAAACAGGCCTTTTTAGGCACTTCTGCAGTGAGATTTTGCAGCGAATAAATTCAGACTGTGTTGTACATCTGCTACTTTTGACCAGTGGATGGTGTTAAGTGATCAAAAACATTTAAATACAGGCCTTAGAGCTCCTTAACCAAGTCAAAATTAGGGGTTTTGAACCAAAAAGACATCTTCAACAATTTTGTAGCAAAAATTGGGCTTCAAGTCGGGGACATGCTACGGAATTGCCTAATTCCCCTCAGACTTCACATAATTTGGATTTTTGACCTATAAAAGGTCCATGAGTGTATTTGAAGGTGAGATATGATGAAATAAGACAAAAATATCTATTTTTCATTATTACCTCTTCATTTAGCAGCAGGTTCTTCATGAGTAACTTCAATAGGTTCCTCTACAACCTTCATTCTCAAACCCTTCTTCTCTAATTCAACCTTCACCATTTCCATTTGTTCCTTCAATTCTTTGACTTTCTCTTAAGATTATTCTTTCCTTCCTACAACCATAAGTTCTTTTACCTTGTGTATTTCATCATGATGCATAAAGGCTTGGTTCTTTTCAGCAATTTCTTGGCCTTTGCCAGGGCTTCTTCAAAAAAGGTGACCTAATCAGTTACTCTCTTTTCCATCTCATTTATCAACTCTCTATCTTGTTTGTATTTCTCCAGCTCCATCTTAGTTTCAAGTAGCTCTTCTCTAGCCTCCCTTAGTTGTTCTTTAAGAAGCTCCCCTTCAGTTTTCTCTGTGACCTTTTCTTTACCTTTCCTTTGTTTGAAAGTTTATTCTTCATCTTTGAGTTGTTCTTTCAGTAAATCTACCTCAGACTTATTCTGAACCTTCCTTTTGGATTTACCTTTCTTTCCCTTAGTAATGTTTGTCTCAGTAGGTGTCAAATCTATGATTTCTTCCACCAATGGCCTTTTTCCTTTATCTTTGTTCTGATGCTTGTTGTCATCTTTAACAACCTCAACCCTCTGAGATCTGGTGAGAGGTTTTCTAGGTTTAAACAGAAAACCTAAATCTTCATTAGATAAATCTAACTTCTTGGCAGTGAGACCTTTCTTTTTAGTTTTGAAGCCCTTTACCTCTATCGATTTCACTACAGGAGTCTCTACAATGTATATTTCCTGTAAAATATCTTCAAGCCTACGTTTACCTCCAATGGATTCCTTTTTGCTTCTCCTAGGCCTTTTTGCAGTGGGTTTGGACTTGTTGATTGTATCAGACTCTATAACAGGTTTGCTAGATGCTAGATGAGGTGATTCCTCTTGAAATAATTCCTTTTCTATCTCCATGGGTTCAGCTAAAGGCTGCAAACCATCTTGATGATCACCTTCTATCTCTGCAATGGTATACATCTCTTGTCTAGGAGTAACAGTCTTGGATTTAGGATTTTTCCTTGGAGTTGGAGCATCTATTTCATAGCCACTCATAAACAAAAATGTTGCCCAATATCTATTCAGTTTGTTCAGTTCTTCCTACACTAGCAATTTAATTAATCCATGGTGAAAAATCGAAGTTTCACTTTTTTCAGGCCTACCCTGCACCTTATCTGACATTTTTCCAAGACTTCTAAAAAGATAGAAAGGAATATCCATTATTTTTTTACCTGTAAAATGAAGCATCAACTTGAAATGATATACGTAGATTGTATGAAACCTACCCTCGCAAGTAAAGTACTTATGTATCACCACCAGTAGTTTAGAATAGTTGTCTTTGAGACAAGTTCTAGGAATCCCTACAGTCATATTTATCCCTACATGCTCAGGTTTCAGAAAATCATCACAAATTTGTAAACTGAACTTCGTGGCCTCAAACCACTCTTCTCCTATTCTAGGGATTCTTGTTGCTTGAGAAATGATATCAAGTGAAACTGACAAATGGAGGATACCCAACTTTGTAGAAGTTCCCTTGAAATTCAGTGAAAAATCTTGTGAAACCTATATATGATGACCCTGTCATATTTGGAAAAACTGCATGCATCCTGCTTTTTTGAAAGCCTCCATAAATCTTGGATATTTTTTGGCTCGAGGAGTCCTGACCCAAGTTCAGAGGTTAAGGTTTTCCAACAAACCCCTATACTACTGGCCCTTTCGGTAGTGACCTACTTGTGCAGGTCAAAGTCTCACCCGAAGTAGTATAGGTGGGTGCTGGAACCAGGTTTCCGCACCCTAAGAAAGGATAGGTAATGCAAGCAAAGTTGCGTCCAGCTTTATGATGACCAGATTTCCTACTACAGAGCCGGATCTATAGGTCTCCTTTGCATCCACGTGCGCAAGGTCAACTATACTACGGTGCTCAATAAATCATATGCTTCTAAGACAGTAACGCAATATTTCATAAAATATAACAGAACAGATCCAGATACACTAACCACACTTACACAGTATTTTCGCAGCTTAACACAGAATACGCATAATCCGGCAATTACCACAAATTCGCATAAACAGTACACATAGATCAGTTACTCCAACAGCCTTTATTATTCATCAATCCGTCAATTCCTTCTTAAAATACCCAACCCGACCTGCGCACACAGCAGGACTCTAGATCTCCGTGCACACAGCCAGCAGGAGTCCTTTCCCCAAAAACCCAAACAGATCTACTAAGCCATAATTCACATCAAGAGCTCATCATCTTCTTCTTACCTTACAATTCAAAATTTTCCTCTATTTATAACAATCTAGCCTAATATTTCCTATGGTCCGCAAACCGTGGTTTGTGGATTCCGGATCTACCCTTTAACCCATTACAATTCTTTTCGGGGCTTTGTCCCACCCCAAACCCCAGTGCTAGACTAAATATAATCAAAATTATACAAAATCGGACCAGCTTCATAGCTTGTAGGAGACCCTGTTCCAATAGTCCCCCAACACAATCTTGTGACTCGTCCCAAGTCACTGTGGCCGCGGGTCAGCCAATCGTCCCTGGAGCTGCACACTTATCTCAGTCTTGCCTAAGCAATCTGTTAGCCACCTATAAAAATTTGTCATATCAAATGGTGGCTATATTTTTTTAGCCTTCAAGAAACAATTTATGTCCAAAATTGTGATTTCTTGAAGTCTTATTATGATAATTACCCTTTGAGTTAATCTTCACTGTTGTTTCACTATTAAATCCTAAAGTACTTGTTGATTTCCAAGAGAAAAAACTGCTCATGAGGCTCCATTTTTCATCATTTTTACTACTCCTTTTACTCATAAACAAGCCCCATTTTCATCCCTATTTCCTTCATAAAATCCCTCCATTAACCTTCATTTGACTTCTAAACCATTATGAAACCCTTTTTTAAACCTTATAGTTCCCTTTATTTGGTTTAAAACTACCTCCTTTTATATATCGAAACCCTTACTTAGCCTTAAAAACCCTGTTTTTTGGCCTAAAAACCAGTTTTTCTACACTATAAGGTTCTTAAGCTCCCAAGGGCTTATACCCTTCAACCCTTTCTCTCATATGTCCTAGAGCCCGCAATCGAGCGCTTAGAACATAAAACCCCATGTAAAAAACCCCTTTTCCCTTATATTTTCCATTCCCAACATATATTATTAAAAATGAATCTGGACCGTTGATCTACATAAATCAACGGCCATCAGGTTCCATTTGTCCGCCCATCCATCCTGCCTTACCTTTTCCTTCATCCATATATCTGATTCATCTTTAAATCCTAACTGTCTGATCCAATGATCCAACGACTAGGACCTAACCCCCATTGCGCAATCGCAATCGAGGTTTCCTGTTTCTTTGTTACCCTTTTACTTTAAAAACTCTGATGCGATAAGCCCTTTCTTTTTTTGACCCCGGTCTCCTTTCCAAAAGCGTTGGTCCTTCGATGGCCCGATTCGTCGATTTCATCTCAGTCGTTGAATCCACAAGAACCAACGGCCAAGATTGTGTCGCACTCCGCCCATAACCCTTCATCATTTCCCCTCCAATTGAGTCTTGATCGTCGATCTTACTCCCAGATCCGACAGACAGCGCTCCGTCGCATCGTGCAAGTCTCAAGTTCCATCCCCTTTTCTCCTCTGATTTGTGATCCCCGATTAAAATCATCACCGTCCATTCTATAAATCCAATGGCCAGGATCTATCCCGACCTTTCAAACAAACCCAACACTTTCCCGCTACGTGACAAAAAAACATACGTCATCACAGGGCCCCACTTCATTCCTCCTCCGCGCACCTTTCAATATCACATTCTTTCCGCACCGTTGGATCTGGAGCCTCCGATCCAACGGCTGATGATGCGTATCGCAAAATTTTTGTGCCCAAGAGTTAACGCTAAATTTTTTTTTTGAAATAGGCAGTATTGGGAGGGACACGCGTTAGATAACGTATG
This sequence comes from Pinus albicaulis, assembly GCA_034641835.2. Classification (NCBI taxonomy): domain Eukaryota; kingdom Viridiplantae; phylum Streptophyta; class Pinopsida; order Pinales; family Pinaceae; genus Pinus; species Pinus albicaulis. The sequence continues at coordinate 38,590,938 of CM076584.1, forward strand.
GAATCGCATTTTTTTTTTCTATACCGATTTTCCCCCCAGAGCCCGCGCGAAAACCATTAATGGTTTTCAGCATTACCGCTGCCCTCGCAACGCGCCTTCACTTTTAAATCCCAGCTGTTGATCTCTGAGATCTCCATGCATTTTCCCTTCATCTATTCTCCCAAATGAATTGATCAAAAGATCTCCAATGTTGATTGTCCTAATCCAACGGATCTTGTTCACCGTCACGCCCAAACTTCCATTTACACCTGGTTAGCTGCTCTGCCAGGATTTTCCTCCCTTTTTCCGCTGCATCCGCATTTTTCCTCACTGCTCCTCCACCCTCACGAGCCTCTGAAGCAGTCTTTACCCCCTCGCAGGATTTATATAACATGGTTAAATTGTCTGTTTGCAGGTTCCACAATGGTTTTTCTCAGGTTTTCTTACAGTCACAGAGGTGACACTTCGGTTCAGAGTGACGACTCTGTAACCTATCAATACAATTGGGAAGCCATGCAGGGTGAATTCTAAGATGGATTGATGCGTCATGAACATCAATCATACCTGTAAACCCTCCAACTGACCGAAAGCCACCTGCACCACTGAAACAAAGCAGTAAAGTGTATCAGTAATGAAGAATCAAGAAATTAAGTTTAAAGGGTGATTAAAGCCAAAGTTTGAACATCTGGTTTTTAATCCACACTTTAAAGAGATAAAGACAGTATCAGAGAATGAAGACCCGAAAAAAAAGATCAAGGCTAATTAAGCCTAAACACTGACCAAAAGAAAATTAAAAGTGTTTTAAGAAAAAATGAAAAATATCAGTAAAAGGGGCCTCCACTACCACATCAGAGGCCATTTATCCTCTACAGCTACCAAAGTGCCACCTGCAGCCTCAATAAATCAAAGGAAGGCATAGTTATTACCTATTCAGTGATATTTTGTTTAAAGACAGCCAGAGTTATTGCCAGCCTACCTAAAGAGTTTTAAAGTCAACAAAATCTGCCAAGTAGCTTAAAACTTAATGAAAACCAATTAATACAAAGAAATATCAGAAAACTTCTCTATTGAACCCCTTAAAGGCAGAGAGGAATTAACTGTATTAATTGAGCCTAGAGATATTTTCTTTCATCCCACCTCCTCTTTCTTCTATAAATACTTCTGAAGAAGATAAGATGATGTTGGTTGTTGGACTATTGATGTAATACTTGATGCTCGAAACTTTCTGCATGTAAATATTTTTCAGAAGCTGTTGAAGCTCTATTTGTAATCAAAGAAGTTAGGCTAAAAAGAGAAGTTGTTGTTGTACCGAAACATTGGACTTGAAGTATGTAACTAGATTGACATCAATATACAAGTTGATTCATGGGATCCTGGTCTATACCATTGGTGATGTACCTCTCATTGTACTTGTTTTCCTTCTTATGTTTTCCATAAAATTGTCCATTTTTCTCTGATAAAGAACAGCCAATATAGAGCTAGGATTTACTCTTGGAAGTACCCTACTCTCACTGATAAGCTTTATCTTTATGTTTTCCTCCAATTATGTATTTAAGAATGATTTAATACAGTCCAAATAGTCAAGGAATTTTGGTGAGCCCATGTCTTACTGTCTAAACTTTAAATATTGTTCTTGAATGATTTTTTCATTACATGCTAAGTAGAGTTGGACTAGGAAAGTTTATGGTTTGCCCTGTCTTCTAGTTTTTTCTCCAAAGGTTGTTTGAAATTTTCCCTAAGAGTATGCTGAAAGCAAGCCTGGATTTTAATGATATCTTACTTGATCTTAAGCTACTCTATGGTTCCTTATATGTTTTCATCCTTTCTGAAAGTAGTCATGAGGATTACTGGATTTTTTTTCTGATAAGTTGGATTTAGTACAAGTTTGTCCAAAGAAGTCTATGGTTAGCCCTGTCCTTTGGTTTACTTCGAAGTAGTTACTTAAAGGATTTTTCTTGTTCAGCAGAGTTAATTAATTCTTGATGGAGTTGTTAGCTTTACTTTTTTCTCAACACTTTAATGTTCCATCCCATCATTTAATCTAAAGAAACCTTTGTTATAGATGACTTGCCCCATGGACCACTCTTGAAAACTGTTGTGCAATTAAAACATTTTGTGACTCCATAGCCCAATGGATTTAAGTGTTTCTTCATACCTATCCTATCAGTTAAACCCTGTTTGGGTTATTCACACCTTCACCACTCTGAAACTCTTTCATTTTCACGAATTTCCACTCAATTAAAGATCATACCCGACCAACCAAACAAACAAAAACCCTTGTTCTTAATAACTAGCCTAAAATCATACTAAAAACCTTAAAAGATAAATCAATCTTTGCACTTATAGACAGATCCCTCTCTGGATTCAGGAGGGCTAGATCCTAGAATCATTGGTTTTTCTGTGAGCTCATCTATTTAAAACCTTAGTTAAACTAAGAGGGGGGGGGGGGGGGGTGAATCAATTTAACACATACATGAATTTTTTGAATTTTCTATTGAACTTAATTACACTTTATCTTCAAGATCAACTTTATATGTGAAAAATCTTAATATACGAACAGAAGTGTTAAGATAATGTAACAGCAGACTTATTATGAGAGCAGCAAGTATTAAGCAGATTGAATAACCACATCAACACATAAACATCACACACAGAGACAACAGATATAAGTGGAAACCCATAAAGGGAGAAAACCACATCTTATTATTTTTGTGATGCAAAGGCAAGCTCCAACTCCCTCTCACCACTGATTTTCTGTAGGCACCAACCTACAGGAGGCTCCAACCTCAAATCTGCAAGCTAAAACTTGCAAGGAAGCTCCAACTTCCTTAATTTTCATAAGAGAAACACTTGTTGATTTACCTTGGATATCAGCTCTGTTCTGTACCCCTTTTTTTAACTATTGTCCTCCAATATTCATATCTGATTTATTTATTTCTTCTGCTTCAATTCTGCATTCTCCTTTATTTTGCCAGCTTGTTCAGAAAATGTATTCATTTCAACTTTACAGTGGGATTTTGTCTTTCTTTAGAGACTTGCCAATTACATCACAAACAATGTAAAAACAATTAAAAAACCCTTTCATTCAATTACAGTATATATTTCAAATCCATTCAACAACTCTGATTTTACTATCTTCTCTCTCAGTCTCCATTTGCTATCTCTGTCTTTTTCATTTTTGCATTTTCCCTGTTCATTGCAGTTGTATAACTGTTGTATATATAACAGTCTTTTAATACAACACAACCAACTCTCGGCATTACATTAAAAAAAAAGAAATTTAACAATAGAGAACACCCTTTCGGGCCCACTTCCTCATATCAAAATCTATTGTATAATGGTTTTGGCGTATGTTAAACCAACAATAAGAATGTATACAGCACATATATATATATATATATATATATATATATATATATATATATATATATATATATATATATATATATATATATATATATATGTACCATTTTACCATGTCTGGCTTTCATGGTAATATTTTATAGGGCCCTTTTCTCATCCAGTTCTCTTCATCATTCTTCATCACCTTGGTTTAAACCCAAAATCCATTTAATCAACATTTTACCATGTCCACACCACAGCAGTGTAATATTTGCTCGGGCCCACATATATAAATCAGTTCTCTTCATCATTCTTCATCGCCTTGGTTTAAACCCAAAATCCATTTAACTTAAAGAAAAAAAAACCTTTTGAATCAAATATTCGGGTCCACCTCCAGTGAGTATTATAAATAATTGCTCATAAGACAACAACCCATAGTATACTTATTCAAAACAATATTCGAATGTTACAATGAGACCAATTGCATATTCATTTAATTTGACCTCCGTAACTTTGATAGTAGTAAAGAGGGTCCCATGTTTACCGGCATATTCATCAACCTTTCAATTAAATAATCATCCACGCCTTAATCCTTTTTGCACGGCCAAAAAGCGCTTTGCTTCTTATAAATATACATATGGACAATTAATATTACAAATCCCGACATCAACAAATACAGAACACAGACCTTGGCCAAACCATATAATTCATATATTAAGGTCCTATATAATCGTCCGATTTTATTTAAAACCAAAGGCCCGATATATTATACATCCAACCATAATATATAAATGTCAACGCACACACACACACACACAGATATATATCTATCTATCTATATATATATATATATAAAGACTGAATGTTATATAATGAACTGTATGTGGGCGTATTATAACATGTGCAAAAGGTGATTGGAATATATATATCAATACATTATATACCAACATATATATATACACCCCAAATCAAATGATATAGTTTCGGGCCCACAGGATCTACCTTATCATCCAACGTCTACCTTGTCATCTGACGGTTAGAAACACATCGCATTCCAAAATCCAATCGGGTGCACATCCGACGGCAATCACATAACTAACATGCCTGCATGTTAATTCACCATAATCGCGTGATGAACTGGGCTCCGGTATTTAAACTACCCCTTGCATCCGACAGTCATGAGCTCATCGCTCCTCAAACCTCAATCCAAATATCCTTAACAAATTTCGCGTTTTTTATTGATACGAACATTAACGCATAAAAATTACGCGAAAAAAGTTTTTTTACAAAACCGCCTTAGGACACATGTTGATTAAAGACATAGATCACGTTCAAAATGAAAAATCCACTTACCACTTTTGTGTACTTTGATACCCGGTTTTCTTACCTCTGGTTTTACTATTCATGATTAGGGTTCCACTTACATTCATGGTTCCGCTTCATCACATTTAACTCTGTGGTTTCATTAACGTGCTCTATTGTATATTCATTCTTAATATAGGGTAACTTCTTCCACAATTAATTATTATTTGAACTAAACAGAGTTCAGCGCAGGGTTAGATAAGTTCAACAGTCGGGTGTTTCCATTACTTACGTTCTCCACCCAAAAAGAACCAAATTTCATTTTCTCCTATCGAGACTTCCTTACCGAATTTCTATGCAGAAATTTTTTTAATAACCCATGTATTCAAATGTGTGCCATTCACGATAGGTATTGTAATACAGGTACCTCCTCTGGCATTAATAACTCAATTGATTATGATTCACTTCTATTGATTTTAACACTGGAAATAGAACTCGATGCCAGGCCATTTATACGGAGATTTAATGTGTTTAAACAGACAGGGTCCACTATTGCATATGCCAAAATTATAGGGTAAACCTTGCTAGTTCCTCTGGGTTCCACACAGCCATTTTCATCAGTCACATGTAAAAAAAAAATGACCCCTTACACAGAGCTTTCTCCGTGCACGAGTTCTCACATAAATTCTTATTGAAGGTTACGCCAACAATGCCTATATAATGTTGAAACAATTCATTTCATCTACACAATGAAATTTACTTGCAGTACTCTTCCTGTCCTTGGCCTGATCTTTAGAATCGATGGCCCCTTCGACCTCTTACTCTATTCCTAGCTCTCCGGGTCTATTCTCCTGCCTTGTCTCTGTATTCTTGGTGTCACTATAAATAAACTCTCCTACTGGTTTATTCTGCTGCCCTGTCTCTGTATTCTTGGTGTCACTATAAATAAACTCTCCTGCTGCCCTTTTTCTATCTTCTACTTTGCCTCTGCTGCAGTCTTCTACTTTGCCTCTGTTGTTGTCTTCTCCTTTGCCTCTGCTGCTGACTTTGTCATCTCCTTTTCCATCAATGACAACATTTCTAACAGTCTCCCTCTTTGGCATTGATGGCAATACATCACCTGTACTTGGCCCCTTTAACATATTCTATGTCTGTAGTTTTTCCTCCCCCTTTGACATCAATGGAAAAGGGTTAATATTCTGATCTTGAGGACCTATTCCATGATTTTTGTGGCATTCCTTGTGAACCGATCTCCCCCTGGAATGATGTTTTCTTTGTTGTTCTCCCCCCGAAACGATGCTTATCAGAGAGTAGCATCTATGGACACTACCCCTAGTCTATCTCTCAAATATTCATATGGTTCTCTAGCAAGAGGTTTTATAAATATATCTATTGTCTGTTCTTTTGTTGGCACATATTCCAACTTCACTACCTTCTGAGCTACTTGTTCTCTGAGAAAATGATACTTGGTTGGAATATGTTTAGTTTTTGAATGAAGCATAGGATTTTTTGATATGCTTATTGCACTTGTATTATCACATTCGATAGAAATAGGTTCATCAAAGCTTACCTTCATGTCTTGGAGGGTTTGTTTCATCCATATGACTTGTGTGCAACATGCTGCTGCTGCTATGTATTCTACTTCTGCTGTAGATAGAGAGATAGAAGTTTGTTTCTTTCTTAACCATGCCACTAGACTTTCTCCTAAATAGAATGCACCTCCACTTGTGCTTTTCCTGTCATCAACACATCTGACCCAATCTTCATTTGTATATGCTGTCAAAACAATTTTTTTCCCTTTTGGATACCATAGCCCATGATGTGCAGTCCCTTGTAGATATCTGAATATACTTTTAATTTCTAGTAATTGATTTTGTTTTGGTGCTGCTTGATATCTTGCCATAAGTCCTACAGCCAGCACAATGTCTGGTCTGGAAGTTGTTAGGTATAGTAGACCTCCAACCATGGATCTGTAAATTTTTTGATCTACTTCATTTGTTCCATCATCTGCACAAAGCTTGCATCCAGTAGTCATGGGAGTTGACACAGGTTTGCAGTCTTCCATTTTGAATCTTTTCAGCATCTCTTTTAAGTATTTTTCTTGTGAGATAAATGTGCCCGTGTTCTTTTGTTGAATTTGAAGTCCTAGATAGAAGGTGAGCTCTCCAATCATAGACATCTCAAACTCTGATTTCATCTCTTTAGCAAATCCTTTTGTTAACTCATCTTTGTTGCTTCCAAACATGATATCATCTACATACACTACTACAATCAGAAGTTCATTTTCATTTGCTTTTATGTACAAATTGTTGTCTACTCCTCCTTTCTTGAACCCTTGTTTTTGCAAGTATTTGTCCAACCTTGAATACCATGCTCGAGGAGCTTGTTTCAGCCCATATAATGCTTTATTTAATCTGCACACATAGTCTGCATTATCTATTAAGGAGAACCCTTCTGGTTGTTCCATATAAACTTCTTCCTCTAAATCTCCATTCAAGAAGGCAAACTTCACATCCATTTGATATACCTTGAAGTCATGATAGCAAGAAAAAGCTAGAAAAAATCTGATAGCTTCCATTCTGGATACAAGAGCAAATGTTTCATCATAATCAATACCTTCAACCTGTGAATATCCCTTGCACACAAGTCTGGCTTTATTTCTGATTACCTGTCCTTGTTCATTCATCTTATTCTTGAATACCCATTTTGAACCAATGACATTTTTCTCACTGGATCTTGGAACTAGTTCCCAGGTGTTGTTCTTCTCAATTTGGTCCAATTCTTCATTCATAGCATTCACCCAATGTTTGTCTTTTCTGGCTTCTTCAAAATTCTTTGGCTCTATTTGTGATAACATTGCTAGGTATACCTCTTCTGTCTGTTCAATTAGTTTTCTTCTTGTCTGTACACCTACACTCTTGTCCCCAATAATTTGATCTTCAGGATGGTTCTTTTGAGTGTATCTTGAGGGACCTTTTGATCTCAGTTCAGTATCTTCTGTTGTCTTTCTTATTTCATCATCATCTTGATTCTCTTCTTCATGATCTTATGGAGAACTGTTGCAATCTGTACTTCTTGTCTTGTATGATAGTTCTTCATCAAATCTTACATCAATACTTTTCACAATTTTGTGAAGTATTTTGTTGTAGCACCTATAACCTTTACTCTTGGATGCATATCCTAAAAATATCCCTTCATCTGTTGTTGCATCAAACTTTCCCATATTTTCATCATTATTTTCTATGAAACATTTACTTCCAAAGACTCTAAAGTGCTTGATGGATGCTAGTTTACCATGCCATAGTTCATAAGGAGTCTTGTCACTGTTTGGTCTTAAATTAGCTTTGTTTAGGATATGCACAGTTGTGTGTACTGCTTCTGCCAAAAAGGTTTGAGGAATGTTACTTTCTTGCATCATGGCTCTAGCAATCTGTTGTACAGACCTGTTTTGTCTCTCTGCCACTCCATTTTGCTGAGGTGTTCCTGCAATTGTGAACTATTGTTTTATCCCATGCTCATTGCATAGGTCAGCAAAATCATAGTCTGTGAATTCACCTCCTCTATCTGATCTGATGCACTTTAGCTTGCATCCTGTTTGATTTTCTGCCAATGCCTTGAATATCTTGAATTTCTCAAGTGCTTCCGATTTGTATTTGAGAAATGCAACACATGTCATTCTGGAAAAATCATATATTATTAGCATGAAATAGGATTCTCAACTTGGTGTTTTAGTTCTTGAAGGTCCACATAGATCCATGTGAACAAGTTGAAGAGGTCTGCTTGTAGATAGCTTCTCTTTGGTTTTGAAGGATGTGCAGGTCTTCTTACCTAGCTGACAGGATTTACATATTGTATTTGAAGGTTTCTTTATGACTGGCATATCTCTGACTGCATTCTTTTTTCTTAGACTTATGATATGATCAAATTTTAGGTGTCCCAATATCCTATGCCATAACCATGACTCCTCAAATTTGCTAAGGTGGCATGCTTCATTTTCTTCTTTCACTACGTAGACATTGCTTTATGTTCGAACACCTTTGATCAGGGTCTTTCCAGTGGTGCTTGATCTTACTTCACAGTCTTGTGCTCTAAAAAAAACTTCACAGCCTTTATCACACATTTGACTAACACTCAGCAGATTTTCTTTCAGCCCATCCACAAACAGTACATCCTGGGATTTTCCTCTGCCATTATCCAGACTGACTGAGCCTCTTCCTTTGATTTTTCCTGCTTTATCATTACCAAAAGTAACATTTCCAGATTTCTTTTCATCAAAGGTTATAAACTTGCTTCTATCTCCAGACATATGCTTTGAGCAACCACTGTCCAAATACCATTGGCTTTTTAGATCTTAAGCTATTAGAGCCAAGTCACATTTATTCGCCTTCTTTTTCCACTACAAGCATCCTCTTGTTTGGTACCTTTTCTGAGGTGATGAATCACATTCTCTGAGAGGACATTTGGAAGACATATTTCCACTTTTATTGCATACACAGCATTTGAGTATATCTTTAGTAGAATTATAAGTATGAGTAAACTCTTCATGATTCATAAACCTTCTTGAGGTTTTGAACATCAGTCTTTGTCCATATTTTCTGCATTCTATGATTTTATGGCCAAATTCTTTACAGTAAAAACAATATCCATAAAAACAATTTGCATACTTGATGAAAGATTGTCTTCTCCATTTGTTTGCTTGAGGAAAAATTTTCACTGTTTGCATCCTTTGATGGTTTGTATTTATTCTCCTTGTATGACAATATGCAGCCATATGTCCTAGTTTGTGGCAGGCATAACAGGTGCCAGTTTTCATAGGAGGAAAAAAAACTCCTTTGATGGCTTCCAAATTTGACATATTCAGGAGTATATGAACCTTTTTCAGTTGATAGTTTATTTATTTCATCCTTTGTCATTTGAGCCTCCTTCTAGTTTCTATCTACTTCATTGCAGGATTCTTATTCTTTAGAAATCTTCTGAACTGCTTTGATATTCTCATCTGCTTTTACAAAAATGATATTTTTGTTTTCTTTGCCTTTGCCTTTGCTTGATTCTCCTTCATAGCCTATCCCAGTTTTTATCAGAGGAGATCTTTGAGTATCTAGAATCTCATTCAACTTACCAGAGCTTGTCATTTGAGAAGTATCTATTTTCCTTTGGGTATTTTCTAATTTCTTCCTTAAGCATACTACTTATTCTTCCAATTTCTCTTGTTCCTGAGTTTTATCCTTGATTTGCTTAAGTAAAATATCTTCTACCTTATTTGCTTCTTCAAGCTCTACTTTCAACTAAATGAGCACTTTTGAATTTTCTTCTTCTCTTACATAGTTGAGGAGAATGCCTTTCTGTTTTCTACACTTCAGTTTGAGTCTCTCAATTTCCTCCAAGGCACTCCTTAGCTCCCCCTCAAGGTCCACTTCACCTTCTTCCTCATCTTCTAGAAGGCATTCTTCCAACTCTTCTCTAGCCATCAATACAAATTCATATGTTCCTTCTTCACTTGTGAATTCAGCTGAATCTTCAGATGCACTGCTGTCTTGCTAAGCATAGAAAGATTTTCTGTTGAATCTCTTCCCTTTCTGCCAGTTCTTTGATATAGTTTTCTCTGATTCCTGAGTCTGATTTTTTGTTTTCTTATAAGGACACTTAGAAGCATAGTGTCCAACTCTTCCACAATTGAAACATTTAAATGGAAGTTTACCTTTATATTTACCTGAGCCTTTATCCAATTTTCTGATAAATTTGGCCTCTTCTTCATCTGAGCAGGAACATATATCTTCTTTTTCTTCTTTCTTCTTCTCTGTCTTAAAGGCTACCTCTCTTACATTTGACTTTCTCTGTGGAAGTCTCATCTCATAAGCTATTATTTTTCCAAGTAGTTGGTTCATGGTCAAGGTTTCCCAATCTGTTGTTTCTTCTATGGCAGAGACCTTGGGATTAAAACTATATTGCAAAGATCTTAGGATCTTTTGAACAATTACACATTCTTGTATGGTGTCTCCCAGAGCTTTCATATTATTTACAATTTCTGCAACCCTTAAAAAGAAACTAGCAATGTCTTCATCATCATTCATCTTTAAATTTTCAAACTGGGCTCTATAGACTTGAAGTTTGGCTGTCTTCACCTTTTTGTCTCCCTCGTGAATATTTTCTAGAGTTTCCCACATTTCTTTGGCAGTCTTGCTATGCATTACTTTGATGAATTCTGCCTCACACAGTCCATTCAAGATTTCATTCATGGCCTTTGCATTAGCCACAAAATCTTGTTTGGCTTCTTTCTCTGAGACATTTTCCTTAGGGTCATATCCAAATTCCACAGCAACCCAAAATTCTATTCCTAAAGACATTATGTATGTTCTCATTCTGATTTCCAGAAGGCATAATTTGCACCAGCGAAAAAACGGGCTTTGTTAGTTGAGAATCCTTCTTGACTAGCCATCCTGGGAACCTAGGATCTCCATTTAGTTGTTAAACTACTACAAAAGGAACCGGCTTTGATACCAATTGTTAAAACCTTAGTTAAACTGAAGGGGGGGGTGAATCAGTTTAACACATACATGAATTTTTTGAACTTTCAATTGAACTTAATTACACTTTATCTTCGAGATCAACTTTATATGTGAACAATATTAATATACGAACAGAAGTGTTAAGATAATGTAACAGCAGACTTATTATGAGAGCAGCAAGTATTAAGCAGATTGAATAACCACATCAACACATAAAAATCACACACAGAGACAACAGATGTAAGTGGAAACCCATAAAGGAATAAAACCACATCTTATTATTGTTGTGATGCAAAAGCAAGCTCCAACTCCCTCTCACCGCTGATTTTTTGTAGGCACCAACCTACAGGAGG
>CM076584.1:38604919-38916762 GCA_034641835.2 Pinus albicaulis
AAAACCTGCGTAGAGAAGTACAACTGATATCTCAATATACATGATATATGTGGTATCGGCGCAGCCATCCATAACATAGTATACAATAATCCAAATCCGAGGTATGGACGCAGCCATCCAGTGAGGATCGATAAATAGACTCAGGTATGGGCGCAGCCATCCAATCAGTGAGTCATGTAACTAATCATAATAATCCACAAAATCGCAGCCTGGATTATAACGGAATATGTGAGCTGAAGTCGAACATGCAAGAACATCGTCTGATTAGCAGCCAATGATGAAAGCTGTTAACAGACGTGAGAGGCATCACCATTAATGCCAATTGTCCTCAAGGTACTATAGGTACAATATACGGCATGTGAACAATGAGCTGACGTCGAACACCCGTAGAATCACTCGATCAGAGGCCAATGATGAAAACCTCGTGTCGAATGCGAAGAACCTGCCATTGAGGCATGCAGGCTCCAAGGTACCAGAAGGGAGTCTCTAGATCAACTTCCTGGATAATGGGCTGAAGTTGACAGGAAGTGACCTTGATCGAAGGTGGGCCATAGTGTTTCCCACATCATCGACACGAGACAGAGGAACATAATGTCTTTGTGAATCAGGATCAGATGAGAACCAAAGGAAGGTTGTAACTACAGAGGTCAACTTCTCTTGAACATATCGGCGGCACGACATTGGATTTGGAAGTATTTGACATCAACAGATAAGAGGTCATGGTGACGAGGCAAAGAACAGATGAGAGGTCAAAATGGATTACCCAAACCCATGGAGGCAAACATAAAATGAGATGAGATTGTCCCCAACCTGACACGAATGCAGACAAGTGCCATGTTCAAGAGCGACATATTGTCGACACGACGATGATAATAGTTCCATTTTTCCCCACCATTTCTGGCGAGTACCTCTTTATTTTTACACAAGCTTGAAGAGGATACCATATGCTTGTCATATAATTCCGTCCTTCAGACGAATCCATCCTAGTGCATTTAACGAGCCCTAGGAAGGAGGAACTCGGATACCGTCATTATGACTGAATCCAATGTCATCAAGGTTTAACGAGTCCGAAAAAGGGAGAACTCGGCATCTTTTCATATTTAGAGAGTTTGAAAAGACAGCGGAAAAGTAAACTCCAACAGTCCCTTTTCGTAAATAGTTCCTCAGATCCGAAAAGGTAGAAAACTATGTCTGAGAAAACCTCCTAGTCGCGATAGGCTAGGGTATTCCTTTTTCGTAATCAATCCATCCCAGCCCGAAAAAGGGGTAAACGTATACTGGGTAGATGTCGTTTCGTGGCCACTTTAACGAGATCGAAACGACAAGGGCCTCGGCAATCTTTTCATGTTTAGAGAGTCAGAAAAGAGCTGAAAGATGACTCCTCCTGGATGAACGAGTGGTATAAAGGGTAGCAACTGGTTCCGGTAATGGTGGAACTGCTCAAAACAAGTAAAGGTTAAGAGGCTGGCTAACAAGACCACTCATCGCAGTGGTTCCTCAGGAATGGGTAAAACAACCAAGTGAAGGCATATGATCGGCCAAGCAGATAGTGGTGATGGAGTGAGAAAACCAAGGCTCATTTGGCAAAACAGGCTGATAAAATGGCAATCACAAGAGGTAAAATGGGAAAGGTTTCATTTTTACACAAGCTTGAAATCAGGAAACTCTGCTTGAAGTTGGTTTCATTTTTACACAAGCTTGAAATAAAGATAAACTATGCTTGAAACCGGTTTCATTTTTACACAAGCTTGAAACGGAAACAAACTATGCTTGAAAAAGTAAGCATGCCCCCAGCATGGTGACTCAATTCGAGGTACATGCCCCCCAAGCTTCAATCCATATGAAAGGCATATGGAGTGAAGGTTCAAGTTACGAGATCAAGAGAAAGACTCGACTGGGATTTTACGAGATCTAAACAAAGACTCGAATTGAACAGGAATGTGTTTCATTATTTTAATGAGGTTGACACATTAAAAGAACTATCCTCAGGACACCTTGTTTCATGGTTTAAGGAGCTTGGCACAAGACAAGGAACTGTGCTCCGACAACCTTGTTTCATTTTTTAAGGAGCTTGACACAAGACAAGGAACTCTGCTCTGACAACCTTGTTTCATTTTTTAAGGAGCTTGACACAAGACAAGGAATTCTGCTCCAATGACCTGGTTTCATTTTTTAAGGAGCTTGACACAGAAAAGAAACTATGCTCCGACAACAACTCATCATGATGGTGTTGGCCGGATAAATCGTTCTTGCGGACAAGACCGATCTCCCTAGTGTCAGAAGACAATCTAGCAACAAACGAACAACTAAGTTTGTCTTTCTCTAAATATATTCGTTTTACAAATAAATTTTATAAAGGTGTCGATCCTACCTTAGATCCAAATGCTTATTTGCGGTCGTAGTGCTTCCATCGCATCAATAATCCTTCGTCGCAACAAGAGCTCTTTTGTCACAAGAAAGTATCATCTTTCGTTGATCTACAATCACAAACAAGAAAATATCAAATAGCACCTGTATAACAAATAATCATAAAACATACCTATCATAGTGATCAAGGAATCTATGAAATAAATGATCAAACGACAACTTATTGAAATAAACAATCGAATGACAATTTATTGAGAAAAACAGAACTTGATTGTATTAATCTTAAAATATACAGAAGAACCTTACAACCTTAGCCTTGATGTTCGAAAGGTCTTCCCGGGGTCCGAAGCAGGAGTCTCCTCTACTTTGATAAGTCTTGCACTCTTCCAACCAAGACAAATAGAGGTATGTAATCTCTCCTCACAAAAGTCTTAGTTAACTGAGTCTGAATCTTAATAGCACTTAACCTCAAATATTCTAAATCTTCAACTCCTCAATCCTCCAATAGTTTTCTTCTTGTTGTTACTTGACTTCTTCTGTTAACCCTTTGAGGCTACCCAATGCCTCCTTTTATAGAGCAGATGAGGAGGTTAGGATTCCACCTTTAAAGGGATAAAACCATCCTTCAAAGGAATAGGCTCCTCAGATCAAGGGATTAGTTCCTTAAGGTGTGGGATACATTCACCTTATCAAAGCGTACTCATCCCCAAAAAATCTCATCTAGAACCTTCTAGAATTGACCAAAATTCAACCTTTTCAGTTTAATTTCGCGCTTTTTTCACTTTATAGGGGTTCCGCAGGCATAACACTGGAAAACTGCGTTCTAGAACGCAGTTCCTCTTCACATTACCTGCGTACCCTAGCTAGGAACGCAGGCAGGCTTCATGTTACCTGCGTACCCAAGGCTTTTTTGAGTTTTAAGGGTTTTTTCCTCCATTTTTAGGAACTGGAATGAGGAGCAAAGGTTGTAAGACTTGCAGAGGAGGTAATTATGAGTGTCAATGAGCTCATACAGTCAGCAGAATGTCAGGGTGACATTTTTTAGTGTAACAGATTGCCCCCTAAAGTGCGAAGTCTGAAATAGATGAAGATGAAGTCTGTCATATATGAAGAGTGAAGTACTTTATCATTTCAAGGATCATCCTGTGGACACCCCAGTCGGAACCTATAAAAACATTCAATGCAAAATATATATATGTAATCATATCATCACTGAGGTAGGCATTCCCATACTCAGATCAAAACTAACTAGAAACTAACTCTAAATTGTTCTGATACAGGAATGATTTTGAATACATCACAGTATAGACATTTGTAGACACAGTATGGACGCAGCCATTTGTTTATGAATAGTCCACTGTATAAATGATAACAAAATTCCTCGCAGCCTGGATGGTAGAAACTAGATCCAGGGTCTTGATTTCCGCTTCTCGAACTAGTACGATCCTATCCATGTGAATAAATGTGTCGAAGTCGAACATGGTAGAAACCACTTGATTACCAGTCAATGATGTAAACTGTTAACAAGTGTGAGAGTAACCACCAGTAATGTCAATGGCTCTCAAAGTAATCAGTACAATCCATGAAATGTGAATGAATGAGTTGAAGTCGAACATGTCACGGAATCATTCGATCGAAGGTCAATGATGCAACCTGTCGTCGAAGGCGAGAAACCTGCCATTGAGGCATGCAGATTTCAAGGTACTGACGATTTCTAGATCAACTTCCTAGATAATGAGTTGTCATCGATAGAAAGTGATCTGTCGTAGGCAAGCCCACAACACGAAATCATAGATCAAGTTTTGAAAATATATTGGCAAGGACTGACTCAGGGATGGTCAAAATGGATGACAGATATTTTGCAGATGAATGGTTTATTTGAACTGTCCTCTTGAACACATAACGACACTGCAGATGGCTTGGTGAAAATTGACCCAAAGCTAATACCCAGAAACCGGCTGAAGACTTTCAATGTGGTTTGATTAACTGTTAGGCAAAGGATTTCCCAACCCAGGTGAACAAAAGTGTTGTGTTCAAGAGTGGTTAACGGTTTTCCGAATAATCAAAATGTAACAAATAGGTTCGTTTTTCTCTCTTTTCCCCCACCATTTCTGGCAAGTACCTCTTTATTTTTGACAAGCTTGAGGAGGATAACATTTTCTTGTTTATAAGCTCATCCTTCGGATGAGTCCAACTTAGTTTAAGATTCAAACCCTAAGAAGGAGTGGTTCGTTCCTGTTTAAAAATTGAACAGGTCCTTTACTGTTAAATTTTAACGAGTCCAGTATAGGAGAAACTCGATGTTTTTCAATTTTAGGGAGTCAGAAGAAAAAACTTAAGAAAACTCCATGGGTGTACTTTTTCGTAAATTCAGTCTCTCGAGCCCGAAAAAGGATAAAATAATGTGGGAGAGAACTCTATTGACCGTAATTAGTCAATGTATACCTTTTTCGTAAATAGTCCATTTCAGTCCGTAAAAGGGGTAAACTTATACTGAAGGGACGATTATTCATTTACTTTAACGAGTTCAAATAATCAACTACTCGGAAATATTTTCATGTTTAGAGAGTCTGAAAAGGGCTTAAAAGAGAACTCCAGGGTTTCGCTTTTTCGTAATTTTCAAGAGTCCGAAAAAGTGATAAAAGTGTACTCAGTAGTTTCGCTTTTTCTGTAGATTTTAACGAGTTCGAAAAAGGGATAAAAATGTACTCATGGTTTTCACTTTTTCACAAGTTTTAACGAGTTCACAAAAGGGATAAAAATGTACTCCTGTGGCCGACTTTCAATTTAATTTACGAGCAGGAAAAGACGGAAAGAACTCGGCATTTTCATGTTTTTTACGAGAATGAAAGATAGAAAATATTCTCGAGATTTTCATGAGTTTAACGAGTCTTGAAAATAACCAAAATTGACTCAAGATAGGTTTCATTTTTACAAAAGCTTGAAACAGAGAAAAACTATGCTTCAGAGTGGTTTCATTTTTACACAAGCTTGAAACAAAGAGAAAACTGTGCTTGATGCCCCCTAAGCGTAACTGCTAGAGCACATGCCCCCCCAGCTTCATTTCATTCAACTAAGTACACTGCTGGTAATTAATAGCTGGATGGAATTCCCACGAACCTGACTATCACTAGTTGATGGATCAACGGAAAGTTGATGAGATTTTTCTGACCATACTTCCAAGACCTTCGGAATACCAGGACAATTGATAAGGAAGCGGTCACCCTTACAAAGCCTACAAGGGTATTTGGGTTTACGATGCATGTTGGAAATTTCCTCAACAAAACTAACACTTACAGCCATGGTTGGTTGGTTGAATTCTTTCTTATCTTGCTTCTTCTTCTTCTTCTTCCCTTTCTTCTTCTTCACCACCTGGTTACTAGCGTCAAGGCTTTTTTGAGTTTTAAGGGTTTTTTCCTCCATTTTTAGGAACTGGAATGAGGAACAAAGGTTGTAAGACTTGTAGAGGAGGTAAGTATGAGTGTCAATGAGCTCATACAGTCAGCAGAATGTCAGGGTGACATTTTTTAGTGTAACAGATGGATAAGAAGTCATGGCTTCCAAGATTTCCATGTCTGATGGAAGGAAAAAATCTTGGAAGTCCGGACCCAATGCCCCCAGCACACTATGCATGACGGCATCATCACCGAGTACAGGCACGGGGTAGGTAGCCACATAGTTGACATGCGGTGGGGCAGATACAATGGGTGGATAAAAACCAGGAAGGGATGATGGCGGGCCAGCTGCCACATCAGGACCAAAGAACGAAAGCTGATCAATGGTCACGATCCGTCCTTCATGTGGAAAACACATCACGCGAAAGAGGGAGGAGACAAGCACTCCCATGGCATAGGTGTAATCGCGCCCCAAGAGCAGATTGAAATCCAAGGGGCCTGGAACAACCATCACATCCATATGGATGGTTTTACCTCCCAATGTAACAGGTAACCTTGGAAGGATCCCTAAGGTTTGACTCGTTCTTCTATTAAATGTCAACAGATTCTGCGTAACAGGTGCAAGCGGCAGTGAACCGAAAGCTTGCCAGGTAGTTGAGGATAGAACACTAATAGAGGCGCCTTCGTCTACAATGGTGATGGGTACGACCAGACCAAAAGTCTGTACTGTGATCTCGAAAGGCACATAAGACAGAAGGCGGTATCCCGCGAATCGATTCCAATCAAAGGAAGCGACCAAACTACTCGGAGGGGCTACCATCGAACTGCGAAGGTCTTCCCCTAATGTTACAGAAGAAGAAGGAGCATCCTCCATGACCTCCATCTCGAAGGTGGGAGGGGTATCCTCCGGGGCCTCCATCACGGGAGGTGAAAGAGCTTCTTCTTGAAGTACGGGGACAGGAGAATCTTTCTCCAAGTCTGAAGAATCTGAAGAAACAAGAAGGACATGGGGGGTGTGAGATGCACTCTCAAAGGAAAAGACCTGGTGCACCATGGACGGGGCCAACTCAACTGATCCCACGACCAATGGTTGGTCGGGGATGGATTCCTGAATTTGAATTTCCGAGGGAGCGGGATTGACCAAGGATGACTCTCGACCAATCATAGGATCAGCTGGTGGAGGACTCAAAGAAAACTGTTTGTAACTAGCCGGAAGGCATGGTGCGGAAACAGTTGCGTTGTCCAAGACTCTTTTGGCTTCATCCATATACAGAAAAAGGTGAATGGCATGGTGCCCTTCACACAACTTACAGGGATTGGTAATCTTACCCTTCTTCTTAGGAGCCTTACCAGCAGCAGCTGAAGACATTCCCCCAACTTGACTCCCGAAAGCCAAAGGCAACGGCGGGCGACCGTTGGACCATACTTCAAGCACCTTGGGAATGCCAAGGCAGTCTCGAAGAAGATGGTCTCCCGTACACAACATGCAAGGGAACTTGAATTTTCGGGGAGGGTTGGAAGGTTTATCGACGGAAGGCTTCTTAGGCGCAATAGCCGCAGAGCTAGCCTCTCCTTTATCGGACTTCTTCTTCTTTGTCTTCTTCTTCTTCTTCTTAGCCACCTGGTTGCTTGAATCCAGACTTTCACCAGACGAAGTAGAAGAGAAGGACGCAAAAACAGGCGAAGAAGGGGAGAGGTCCACCTTGGAATCAACATGACGTTGTTCATGTGGAGGAACTGATTGAATAGAAGCCGAGACATTCGGGACCACAGAGGTTGAAAACAACCAAACAGGCAACCCAACAGTTAACCCAGGAAGGGACAACGTTGCCATATAAGGAGCACCAACATTTCCAAAAGATGGAAAAGGACCAGGATTCCCATCGGAGGGGATTCCTTGGTTGGTGAACTCCGGAAAATTTTCCATTAGAAACAATCTTCAGAACAACACCCTAAGGAAACTAAATTTAACCAGGAATATTTCGTGGGCAATTAATTTTTAAAACATTGAAACAAAACTCTACCGTTTCATATTTTAAGAGTCGAGAAACAGGCAAAAGGTGACTCTATCACTTTCAGTTTTGAAACAAGCATGAAAGGACAAGCGCTTGGTGATCTTTTCAAATTTAACGAGTCAGAAAAGATCAAATGACTACTCAGGAATACTAGGCAAAGGGTGTACCAAATAACCGTGAACTGCAATATACACCTTGGTTTCAAAATAAAAGAGAAATCAACCAAGGACTTAACGTACGTGCAGGCAATCTCCCCGAATGCTGTGTCTAGTGTATCACAGGTATAGGGCGGCAGACTCGACTTCCTATGGACAAAGGATATAAACCTAGTGGGGTCTCCCTTTATATACGCGACGGTATGGGGAGCACAAGTCCGTACTAGCGCTGTCTAAAGCCAAGAGGCGAACGACAGCTACTAGGTTTTAAGACGCCAGAACACGTCTCTAGCCTAGACCACTAAATGTTGCGTTAATGTTTCAATGCTACCTTAGTGTAAATTGAGTAAATTTTAAAATTTATCTTCAATTACGTTTCGGTTTCAAGGCCCTACCGTATGTCATATGACAATCTCCTGTATGCAGCTATATGAGAAAAGAAAACTTTTCAATTCGATGAATTCTATCTAGTTAAGGGAAGAGCTTCAAACAATGATGCGACATAAAACGACACTGCAAACGAAATCTTTTCCAAACTAGATGACTTTCACTATCCAAAAGTAATTTTAAACATTCAACGATGCAAACAATGCAATGTGATCTATGCAAAATCCTTTTTTTTGAAAACTATGCAATTGTAATCTATGCACAATTTCCTTTTTCCTTTTCAAATAATAAGAATGCACTCAATGAATTTTTCGATGAAATGAGAATTTACTTAATGCATGCTTTCAATGAAAGAGAATGCACTCAAAGTGATTTTTAGCTTTCAATCATTAAAAAATGTGATCTAAGTTAAATAATAAATCTCAAAATACTCTTCAATGCAATGTGATCTAATGCATTTTAAAAAATAACACTTTGAGACGAAAACTAAATAAACGCAAATCTTTTTAATGAAGGATGAATGCAAAAGAGATGCAGACAAACACTAAGAATGCAATCGTTGTTTCAAACACTTTGTCACGAAATCCTTCAAAAGGCGACAAGACATATGAGGTCGAACACGAAGAGGACTTCCAAAGCAAGAGATCAAAACAAGGCATTCATTCCCTTTTACATCAAGCAATCATGGAAATAAGACATTTCAAAGAATGATCAATGTAATCTATGCTCATACAGTGAAAAGACTGAAAGGGAAAGACACACTGGTGAAGGATTCAGGGAAAAAGTCTCAAATTCCACAGACCTTGAAATTGGCCCGACTTTGTCATTGACAAGTAGGCACCAATCAAGTGCTGATTTCCCCATCGAAACTAGCACCAATGCCCAATTTAAGGTTGCTAACTGACAACAAGTGCCAACGCTTGAAAATGAAAAAAAAAAGAATTTCTCCCAACCAAGACTAGACTCACCACTTCAAGGTAACTGCAAGGATCAAAATGATCATGTAACTACTAAAGACAAAAGGTTGGAAGTAACAACCACCAAACGAATGCAAGGAAGCAATCACAAGGTTGACTGAACCGATAGAAACCAAAACTCCCAAGGAAGGCTCGACACACCATAGCACCTAGATGACCTAGGGCTAGAATGCAAAATCGATGGAAATGGACAAACAACCAAAGGACGAAGGTAACAGTCAGTCAATCAAGGCTCCAAAACACTCAAGCAGTCGAAAAAAATGAAACCAAAATCAAAGATCAGGCTCAGAAAGCTCAAAATCAAGCAAACCCTAGCAGTCCCCAGCACTGGCGCGACTGTCAGGTTGCAACTAGCGCCATATCAGAATTGGCGCGGGTAATACATTGACAACTAGCGCCAATTGGCACGACTGTCACGCTAAAAAACGCGCCAGTCAAGTTTGCTATGCTAAAATAAAAAATAAGCAATCCAAGATCAGACCAGTGATGTTTGGAGTTTTCAAAAACCCAAATTCACAGAAAGAACCAACCCAAAAGAGTTGATCAAGCAAGCAGAATCAAGAATCAACCGAAGAGACAAGACAGTTCTCCAAGTGTTCAGTTTACAAACTAAACCGGAGATTGACTGAAGCAGATTTGATCTACTTCGCAATTGCAGAGCAAAAGCGTTTCGAAGGCTATCTGGCCAACTTCAGGCTCTCTCTATAGCTCATAAAATGAACGAGAACAAGCTAACATTCCCCAGCGGAGTCGCCAATTTGTTGTGGAGGTAAATCCCCTTTGCGGACAGAGGCGATCCCTACTAGCCCAGATCGAGTCTAACAACAATCATTCACGCTATAGCACAGGTTCCTAATTGCAAATAAACCAACTAGCGATGAAGGCTTACCTGGAATCCAACGCTGTTGTTTGTAGAAGAGGTAGCACTCCCGTTCCTTAGCCCTGGCAGATCACGATCCCCACGATTTCCGTGATAGGACACTTGCACAAGAGAGAAACAAAACAAACGCAAGCATAAAATCCAGTAGATACAACTATATGTCAGTCAAAAAGGACATAACTCATCATCATAAACCATAACAAGAGTGGAACCATAACCAATAGTCGCTTATTATTAATCAATCAAAGGAAGAATACAACCATAGTTTTGACGCTGAATTCTCCTTCGGAGGGTCGCCAGTGAAACCACGTCTCGAAAATCCCATCAAGGGATGGGAAAACCTCTCTCTTGAAAAACCTCTCTCTTGAGATCTTGACAATAGTCTCCTTGTTTGAATTTGGCCTTAAGGGAATTAATCAAGGCTCTTACAGCATAAGGCTCTTAGGAACTTGGAGATTTGAAGACTAGCTTGCAATGGAGATGGGCAAGCTTTTATAGATGGAGGAAGGGGAGTTGGGATCCCTATAATCATGGGATTGGCCCTATCATCAAGGAAGCTTCCATGAGAGGTGGCAAACCACTTCCTCTCTATGGAAATCCGTAACCAAACCTCCCAACTCAAGATGGATAGCAGTCCAAGAATTGGTTAGGACGAAACTTCCGCCATTTATTTTTAAAAAACACTCCTTAAATTGGCTAGCGCGAGTGCGACTCTGGGAAAGAGCACCAATTGGCCCGACCTCTTTGAAGGATTTTCCCCATTGGCGCGGGTATTGAACTGGCTGCCCGCGCCAATGCAAAAAGGGGTGTTTTTAGGGTTTTCCAGCAGGAGATGTCTTCAGGGGGATGAAAGTACATGTTCAGGGGAATGCCATGAAAGTATTTTCAAGTTATGTCACTGCTTATTGGTCACAGAAACGACCCTCCAATGGGCGAGATGGGGATTGCAGGGACGGTGACAAATTACTGTGTAACATATATATATATATATATATTCTGATCACCTTTGGCACATGTTATAATACGCCCGCATACAGTTCATTATATAAAATTTAGTATATATATATATATATATATATATATATATATATATATATATATCAATACATTATATACCAACATATATATACACCCCAAATCAAATGATATAGTTTCGGGCCCACGGGATCTACCTTATCATCCAACGTCTACCTTGTCATCCGACGGTTAGAAACACTTCGCATTCCAAACTCCAATCGGGTGCACATCCGACGGCAATCGCATAACTAACATGCCTGCGTGTTAATTCACCATAATCGCGCGATGAACTGGGCCCCGGTAGTTAAACTACCCCTTGCATCCGACGTTCATGAGCTCATCGCTCCTCAAACCTCAATCCAATGATCCTTAACAAATTTCACCTTTTTCATTGATACGAACATTAACGCATAAAAATTGTGCGAAAAAAGTTGTTTTACAAAACCACCTTATGACACGTGTTAATTAAAGACATAGATCACACTCAAAATGAAAAATCCACTTACCACTTTTGACACTGCACGATAATGTCAGTTTTCTTACCTCTGGTTTTATTGTTCACGATTAGGGTTCCGGTTACATTCATGGTTCCGCTTCATCACATTTAACTCTGTGGTTTCATTAACGCGCTCTATTGTATATTCGTTCTTAATATAGGGTAATTGCTTCCACAATTAATTATTCTTTGACCTAAACAGAGTTCAGCGCAGGGTTAGATAAGTTCAACAGTTGGGTGCCGCCATTACTTACGTTCTCCACCCAAAAAAGAACCAAATTTCATTTGCTCCTATCGAGACTTCCTTACCGGATTTCTATGCAGACAGTTTGTGAATAACCCATGTATTCAAATGCGTTCCATTCACGATAGGTATTTGTAATACATGTACCTCCTCTGGCATTAATAACTCAATCGATTATGATTCACTTCTATTGATTTTAACACTGGAAATAGAACTCGATGCCAGGCCATTATACGGAGATTTAATGTGTTTAAACAGACAGGGTCCACTATTGCATATGCCAAAATTACAGGGTAAACCTTGCTAGTTCCTCTGGGTTCCACACAGCCATTTTCATCAGTCACATGTAAAAAAAAAAAATGACCCCTTACACAGAGCTTTCACCGTGCACGAGTTCTCACATAAATTCTTATTGAAGGTTATGCCAACAATGCCTATATAATGCTGAAACAATTCATTTCATCTACACAATGAAATTTACTTGTAGTACTCTTCCTGTTCTTGGCCTGATCTTCAGAATCGATGGCCCCTTCGACCTCTTACTCTGTTCTTAGATCTCCAGGTCTATTCTGCGGCCCTGTCTCTATATTCTTGGTGTCACTGTAAATAAACTCTCTTGTTGGTCTATTCTGCTGCCCTATCTCTGTATTCTTGGTGTCACTGTAAATAAACTCTCCTGCTGCCCTTTTTCTATCTTCTACTTTGCCTCTGCTGTAGTATTCTCCTTTGCCTCTACTGTTGTCTTCTCCTTTGCCTCTACTTCTGACTTTCTCATCGCCTTTGCCATCAATGAAAACATTTCTAACACTCTGCAGCGTTTGTATTTTCCAATCTTGCAAACTACGGAAACCTAAAATTCCTGGCGACCATACTGGGGAATATCTGAGTAAAATCCTTAAAACAAAAAACTCATTGTTCAGTGCAATTTAAGTAGCTTTCTTCAAGCACTACCAAGCATGTTGGTAATCATGATAGGATTTATTTGAATCAGTGACAAACTAAGTAACCCTTAGGATTCTCAGAGAGCCTTATCAAACCTTGAAGGAATCAGCTAGCTAAGACATAAGAGTAAACTTTGTTTGTCTCATTACCGTAGCTAAGTGTTGAGATATATTTAGGACACTCTCATAACCCATAGGACTGAAAAAACTCAGAAAACCCAAAAATATTTCAGATTGGTATTCAAACCTTTTAATGGTGGTGGACCATAAAACATTTTACCTTCCAAAAGGCTAAAAATTTCCACCTGGTGACTCCACAATCCTAAATAGACCTAAAGACTCCACTGGGAAACCCATTACTATCATAACATCATACAAACTCAGTTAAGAAGACTTTGAGGATTAAATTTTTCTTGCTAAAGATCAGTTAGCCTACTGAAGATTGTCATACTTGGTTAAACTTTTCTTATTATTGGGTCTGAAAACATAGCATAGTGGCTTCTAGAAGGGTTCATACTAGAGCCTATCCTGACCCAAACCCTCTTGAGATAGTTGATAACCCTGAAAGCATACTTAGGAAGTCTTCTAGGGCTCAAGCTTCAACTATTGTCAGACCAGTCCAAAGTGCTAATTCTGTTCCTGAAAACCTTGCAGCTCTACAATATTCACAAGTTGACTTAAGAAACCCATTCAGAACTGGGTCACTTGATGATATAGATCAGACAGACTTTGAGCCTTCACCTTTATTCCAAGATAGTGGTGAAAACACTTGTAGTAGAGAAACTACCCCTCCTGATTTCCATTTCATCCATAATTTTGGTTTCTCTCATCCTAGATCTGCTCAACAATCTCTTTCTGATCCATCCACTTCTGTTATCCATACTCCCACTGTTCAAACCACCCCATTCCGTCAAACCCCTCCCATCTTACATCCTCCACCTGTAAACCCCCCATTTTTCCCATAACCTTTTATCATGGCAACATGGTATGCCCCTCTAGTCCTTCCTTTACCTTTAGTCAATTTTCCATAGGACTATCAGTCCAAGATACCATTGTATGATGCCAGTAGTGCTACTACTAATTCAACACATGTGGACAAGATGAATGACTATTTTGACAGAAATGAGATTGATGATGAAACTGTCAAACTCAGATTGTTTGCTCAAAGTTTAGGGGGAGAAGCAAGAAAATGGTTTAAAGGCTTAACCCCTCATAGTATTAATGATCTTCAAGCTCTCCATCATTTATTCCTAAAAAAATGGGAAGTCAGGAAAAATCCTCTCCAAATACTCTCAGACTACAACAATCTCAAAAGAAACACTGGGAAAAGTGTTCAAAATTATTGCTCTAGGTTCAATAGTGTTTATAATGCACTACCCCCAGACTTGAAACCTCCACAAGGCTCGGGTTTGGCAAAATTTCCTAAAGGATTTGATCCTGAAATGGCCTATCAGCTAAGAGAAAGAGACCCCTTAACTTTAGAAGACATGCAGAAGGGAGCTCTAGCTGTGGAAGTAAATATGATTGAGAAAAGAGCCAGGATGAGGAATGAGAAGAAAGTATCATTTAGGGAGGAGGGTGCACCTTCCACATTTAGTTCAAAAATGGAGAGAATGATGGAGGAAATGATGAAAAATATGAGCATACTTGAGAGAGCACAATCTAGAGAAAACCAATCAGCTCCCCAAAACAGAAATCAATCTCAAACTCAAAATCAGAATTTTAGGAGAAACCAACCTCAAAACAGACCAACAGACTCTCATCAGGAGATTGTACCTCATTTTCATCAAAAATATGTAAGTGAGGTTGATGAAACAATTGAACAAACATAGGAAGATGACGTAAACATGCTGGGAGTAGACAATGAAAATTTTTATGTTCCTCACAGTAGGAAACAAGGTTTATATACACCCTATGATGATGCAAGAACATAAGATGAAAATTACTATCAAGAGTTGGAAAATGTCATCATAGAGACTCCAAAATTATATGACCTTAGGAGTAAAAAGAATCAGGAGACTCCCAAGACTAAAACCTCTGAAAATTCTGCAAAAAACAGCCCTATGAACAAACCCAAAGTTACAAAACAAAAAGATAAAACAGTGGTTGTAAAGTCTGATCAAAACAAAGAGAAAAGCACTCAACTTAATGAAAAACAGAGTGCAGACTTTAGCAGCATTAGCACCTCAGCTAGTGCTCCTATTAAAACAATTTTGACCAATGTAAATAGAGGAAATCAGCAAGCTGATTTTGCTAATAGAGTGGTGATTAAAAACGCTGAAACAAACCTTGTAAAAAATCTGATGCCTTTTAATTTGGAACAGGAAATTTCCAAAATCAAAATCATTGTTCCCCTCACTGAATTAGTCACCCAAGATGTATATAGATCACAAATTTTGAAAACCTTCAACATAGGAGAAAATAATGACACTGTCAACCTCAATGATGACCAACCAGAGCTTTTATTTGGTCCTAAGATTGAGGGGAGATACCAAGAAGGGCCAGTTCCTCCATTTTATATTAGTTTGAAAATTCATGACAAAATTCTACACATTGCTATGCATGATTCAGGGGCCTCTCACAACTTAATGCCCAAAGCAGTAATGGAGAGCCTAGGCCTTGAAATCACCAGACCATACAAAGATGTATACTCCTTTGACTCCAATAGAGTGAAATTTTTAGGTTTGATAAAAGACCTTTATGTCAACTTAGCTCAAATTCCAGCCAAGTGTTTAGTAATGGATATTGTAGTGGCTGATGTACCCCCCAAATATGGTATGATGTTATCAATATCATGGGGAGCTAAGTTACAAGGAACAATGCAAATGGATATGACATATGCTACCATCCCTGTTTTTAATCAAACTAGAAGACTTTATAGGGAATCTCACATGCAATATATGGTAAGTATCCAAGAGAGACTGGAAAAATATCCTCTTTATTCTGTGCATACAGGCCTTGACTCATTTATTCTCTTCAATCATGAAACATTTAATGAGCAAGAAACCTTAACTGACTTAGTGGCCACCCCTCACTGTAACATAGTGGCAGACACAGAAAAGGAGGAAGACAAGACAAAAGTATCAAGACAGTTTGCCAAATCAGAAAATTACAGCAAACAAATCACAGGTCTAGAGCTACAAAACAGTCATCCATGGGTTGTTAAAACTGAGAGTCAAAAGAAGAATCCTCAACATAATGAAGAACATGAGGAACTATACCAAATTCAACATATTGCTGACTTACAAGAGCAATCTAAAAGCACAATAGATAAAGAGGATAGTAGCCAAACTAGTCAATCTGAAACTAGTCCTCTTTGGCGTATGATTTTTGATGGATATTGTACTAAGAATGATGTCGGAGAAGGAATATGGATACACAACAATGAAAACAATCATGCTGAAGGGCATTCCTATAGGTTAAGTTTTCAATGTACAAATAACATAGCTGAGTACGAAGCCCTCCTTTTAGGCCTACACTTATTGAAGAAATTAGGGGCCAAAAGGATAAAATTTCATGGAGATTCAGAGTTGATTATTAGGCAAGTGAACGGGGAATATAGTGCCAAACACCCCAGACTTAGAGCCTATAGAAATAATGTCATGGACTTATTAAAAACATTTGATGAATCCCAACTTATCTTCATCCCAAGAAACCAAAATGTCCTTGCCAATGGTTTAGCCTTTGCTGCTAGAACTTTTCTAACACCTTATGAAACCAAGAAATGTACCACCCAAGTCAAATTTAGACCAGTTGTCCCAGACAATGAAAAATATTGGCAAGTGTTTGAGGAAGATAAACAAATATAAGACTTCTTACAGTCCAAAAATGAATTTGAGCCACCAAGTTCAGATTCAGAGTATGACGAAGACTATCTTATTAAAGAAAACCCACTTAATGAAGAAGTAAAGTCTCCAGAGATTGCCGAGATAAATCTATTATCTAACAAAATTGAACATACAATAGAAGTTAGTACAGATTTAGAAAAAGAAGATTTAGAAATGCTGCAATATAGCACTCAAAACTTGCCAAAAGGACTAGTCCCTTTAGAAGAGTTGTTTGATTTCAATGATATTAACAAAAAACCAAAACTGGAACCTATTGAAACTGAAGTAGAAGAATGTAACATAGGCAGTGAACAAAAGCCAAAAATGATCAAACTATCTAAAAATTTTCCAGCTCAGATCAAACTGAAATATATTGAGTTGTTTAGAGAATTTTCTGATGTATTTGCATGGAATTATGAAGATCTTAAATCATATGACACAAAAATAATTCAACACAAGATACCTCTCAAAGAAAACCAGAAGCCTTATAAACAAAAATTGCGCAGAATAAACCCTGTTCAATTACCCCTGGTTGAGAAAGAAATCAAGAAAATGTATGAGGATGGAACTATTGTCCCTGTTAGATACTCAGAGTGGGTGTCTAGTCTTGTGTCAATTAGGAATAAAACAAGAGAAATAAGGCTTTGTATTCATTTTAGAAACTTAAACAAAGCCTCATTAAAGGACAACTACCCTTTACCCAAGATGGATCTCATTTCACAAAGGGTAGTTGGTTCTAAAAGGATTTCTTTGTTAGATGGCTTCTCAGGTTACAATCAAATTTTAGTACATCATGATGATCAAATCAAAATAGCCTTTACCACACCTTGGGGTACTTTCATGTATGTGAAAATTCCCTTTGGTTTAATGAATGTTGGTGCTACATTTCAGAGAGCTATGGATATTTCATTCTCATAAGAATTAGGCCTCTTCATCATTATTTACCTTGATGACATCACTTTTTTTTCCAAAACAGATGAAGAGCACCTATAACACTTGAGAAAAGTCTTTGAGAAATGCAGAAAATATGGGTTATCTTTGCATCCAAAGAAAACAATGTTTGGTCTCCAAGAAGGAAAACTACTTGGACACATCATATCAGAAGAAGGGATAAAGATAGACCCAAAGAAGATTGATGGTATATTGCAAATCAGTGATCCTAGAAACATCAAGGAACTTCGAACTTTCATTGGGAAGATTAATTTCTTGAGAAGGTTCATACCCAATCTAGCTGAACTCCTTAGAAACATGACCAATATGCTTAAAAGAGAAGAAGGAGTTAACTGAACCTTAGAAGCAAAGAAATAATTTGGACTAGTAAAACAAGCATTAACCCAAACACCAGTTCTCATTAGTCCTGATTTACAAAGGATTTCTTCATTTTTTTCATTTGCATCATAACACATAGTGGATGTTGTCCTATTATATAAAAAATTGAAGGGACAAGAGCAGCCAATTGCATTCTTTAGCAAAGCATTAAGAGATGCTCCTCTAAAGTAAAATACCATGGAAAAACAAGCCTTTGCCCTAGTCAAAGCCTTAAAAGACTTCAGAGTTTACATTTTACATTCCCACATAATTGCATTTGTGCCAAATTCAGTTGTAAAAGACATTTTAACCCAGGATCCAGATGGAAAAAGAGGAAAGTGGATTGCTGTGATACTTGAATATGATTTAGAAATCAAGCCCACTAAGCTCATAAAAGGCCAAGGACTAGCAATATTAATGGATGAGTCTAACTTTGAAGCTCTTGATATAAACATGTTAGATGCATTAGATGAACAGGAGGAGTTGCCAACTCCAACTATTGAAGATCATTTTCTGTTTTCATCTTGGTATGTTGATATTTTATATGTTTTAATCAATTTAAATACACCTCCTGGTTTGTCTAAAACAAAGGCAAGATTTTTAAAGTTAAAGGCCCTTAATTACTATATTTTGGATAAATGTCTATATTGGAAAAATGTTAGTGGATTATTGCTTAAATGTTTGCCTGAAAATGATGCAGATAAGATCAAGCATGAATTACATGAAGGAGAATGTGGAGGCTGCCTCTATTGGAAGACAACTGCCAATGAAATCCTTAGAGCTGGTTACTATTGGCCCACCCTCTTTCAAGATGTCCACAAAATGATTATTGCCTGTCACAAATGCCAACTCTTTGAAGGAAAAAGAAAGCTATTTCCCTTACCCTTGCATCCAATCACTGTTGAAGCTCCTTTTCAGCAATGGGGTCTAGACTTCATTGGGGAAATCCATCCTCCCTCATCTGCCCAACATAGATGATCCTCACTGCAACAGACTATTTTACCAAATGGATAGAAGCCATCCATTCTAAGCAAGCTAATGACTTTGTCATCATAAAATTTCTTGAAAATCATATCCTGTCTAGATTTGGCTGTCCCGGGAAGATTATCACTGACAATTCTGCTACATTTGGATCCAAAAATATGGTTGAATTCTGTCATAAATATTAGATTACATTGGGCCATTCTACTGCTTATTACCCTCAAGGTAATGGGTTGGAAAAATCCTCAAACAAAATTTTGGTGAATATTATCAAAAAGTTGCGGGAAGATAATATGAAATCATGGCACACAAAGCTAGTACATGCATTATGCGCTGATAGATTAACACTTAAAAAATCAATTGGAATGTCTCCCTACTAGCTAGTTTATGGAGCAGATGCAATTTTTCCAACCAGTCTAGAAGTGTCAGTCATGAAGCTGATCCAAGAACTACAGTCTGAAGAAAATGATATGATAAGGAGAATACATCAAACTATACGTCTTCAAAAAACTAGAGAGGAAGTCTACAACAGAGCACTACACAATCAAGAAAACATCAAGAAGTTGTTTGATAAAAGAACCAAAGCCAGTGATTTCAGCATTGGTGACAAAGTTTTGAAGTGGGATTCCAGGAGAGAAGATAAGGGAAAACATGGAAAATTTGATAACTCATGGCTAGGCCCTTATCTCATTCATTCTACTGCTGGTAACAATGCTTATTTCTTGCAGGAAGTGAATGGAACTGAAATTTTTGGAGGTCATGTCAATGGCAGGATGCTCAAACATTGTTTTTCTTGACTATACCAGTTTGAAGCTTTTTCATTTTTTCTCATTGTAGATATCATATTTGTCATTGCTTTCAAAGTTAGAAAAAGAAAAATACAAAAACAATAGAAAATAAAAGAGGGCGGAGTGAAAACAATAAAGGTATAGCCCCATACCAAAAAAGAGAGACAAAGTCTGAAAGTGTGCAAGCTTAAATACCACTCCTAAAAAACACACTTCTGTCATACAACCTAATCATGACTAATTAGATTTTCAATTTACTGCTGATAGGTTAGTGAATTTGATCAGCCAAACAACACAATCTTGGCTTATCAATAAGGTATATTAGGATAGAAGAAACAAAGGTTCAAACAAATTCAAAATCTGAACCTATGAATCTCAAAAGAAGAATGGCTCTAATCTGTTTAAATCTTGAGCCAAAGATAGAAAGAAAACTGGTTCCAATATGCTCAAAACTTGAACCAGGAAAGAAAGAGGAAACAGCTCAAACAAATTAAAAACTAGAGCTCAAGAAATAATGAAGGATGTTTTTTATTTTCAGATCTTAAGCCTTAAAATTTTGTTTTAAATTTCTGCAAATTTTAGTCTATGTGCAGCTTGTTTTTATGCCATAGATCACAGCAAGTCAGACTGCTTAATCCTGGCTTGGCTTCTTTTAAATTTCCTGTTTCAGAATTTAGAGAATAAAGATCTGTCAGACAGTCTAATCCTGACAGATAGTAGTTAGGTAGAGAAACTTATGAGTTCAATTGCTTAATCTGAACTCATGGAGAAATAAGATTAGAAATAGATTAGTTTCCTATTTTTTCAAAAGAATAAAATGTTGATGAAAGAGAGTTTGCTGGTCCAAATGCACTCTGAAAGAAGAAAAAATGTTAGGAAGTAGGTTGTGTAGGTATTTGTTTGGGAAATACTTTTCTGCTGATATATCAAGTTCTAAATAATTTTTGTTAGCAGCTGATAAAAACATTATCAAAATGCAAGGCATTGATCAGCTTCCAGAGAAAATTGTCTGAAGTTCTTGACACCTTCAAGAAGATGCCATCCCCATGTGGAGCCACTGTTAGCCACCTATAAAAATTTGTCATATCAAATGGTGGCTAGATCTTTTTAGCCTTCAAGAAACAATTTATGTCCAAAATTGTGAGTTATTGAAGTCTTATGATGATAATTACCCTTTGAGTTAATCTTCATTGTTGTTTCACTATTAAATCCTAAAGTACCTGTTGATTGCCAAGAGAAAAAACTACTCATGAGGCTCCATTTTTCATCATTTTCACTCCTCCTTTTACTCATAAACAAACCCCATTTTAATCCTTATTTCCTTCATAAAATCCCTCCATTAACCTTAATTTAACTTCTAAACCATTCCAAAACCCTTTTTTAAACCTTATATTTCCCTTTATTTGGTTTAGCACTACCTCCTTTTATCTAACGGAACCCTTACTTAGCCTTAAAAACCCTGTTTTTTGGCCTAAAAAACATTTTTCTGCACTATAAGTTTCTTAAGCTCTCAAGGGCTTATACCCTTTAGCCCTTTCTCTCATATGTCCTAGAGCTCGCAATCGGGCGCTTAGAACATAAAACTCCATGTAAAAAACCCCTTTTCCCTTCTATTTTCCATTCCTGACATATAATACTAAAAATGAATCTGGACCGTTGATCTGCATAAATCAACGGCCATCGGGTTCCATTCGTCTGCCCATCCATCCAGCCTTACCTTTTCCTTCATCCATATATCTGAATCATCTTTAAATCCTAACCGTCTAATCCAATGATCCAACGACTAGGAGCTAACCCCCATCGCGCAATCGCAATCGGGGTTTCCTATTTCTTTGTTACCCTTTTACTTTAAAAACTTCAATGCGATAAGCCCTTTCTTTTTTTGACCCCAGTCTCCTTACCTTTTTCATGGGACCACACCCCTTCGTCGCATCACAAAAAAAAAACATAAGTCTTCTTTCCAAAAGCGTTGGTCCTTCGATGGCCCGATCCGCCGATTTGATCTCAGCCATTGAATCCACAAGAACCAACGGCAAAGATTGCGTCGCACTCCACCCATAACCCTTCGCCATTTCCCCTCCAATTGAGTCTTGATCGTCGATCTTACTCCCAGATCCGACGGACAGCGCTTCGTCGCATCACGCAAATCTCAAGTTCCATCCCCTTTTCTCCTCTGATTTGCTATCCCCGATTAAAATCATCACCGTCCATTCTATAAATCCAATGGCTAGGATCTATCCCGACCTTTCAAAAAAACCCAACACTTTCCCACTACGCAAAAAAAAACCATACGTCATCATAGGGCCTCACTTCATTCCTCCTCCGCGGACCTTTCAATATCGCATTCTTTCCACGCCGTTGGATCTGGAGCCTCCGATCCAATGGTTGATGATGCGTATCACAAAATTTTTGCGCCCAAGAGTTAACGCTAAAATTTTTTTGCGAAATAGGAAGTATTGGGAGGGACATGTGTCAGATAACGTATGGAATCGCATTTTTTTTTCAATACCGCTTTCCCCCCAAGAGCCCGCGCGAAAACCATTAATGGTTTTCTGCCTTACCACTGCCCTCGCAAAGCGCCTTCGCTTTTAAATCCCAGCCGTCGATCTCTGAGATCGAACAGCTCTTATTATATCGCAACCCCATGCATTTTCCCTTCATCTATTCTCCCAAACGACTTGATCGAAAGATCTCCACCATTGATTTTCCTAATCCAACGGCTCCTATTCGCCGTCGCGCCCAAACCTCCATTTACACCTGGTTAGCTGCTTTGCCGGGATTTTCCTCCCTTTTTCCGCTGCATCCGCATTTTTCCTCACTGCTCCTCCACCCTCATGAGCCTCTGAAGCAGTATTTACCCCCTCGCAGGATTTATATAACATGGTTAAATTGTCTGTTTGCAGGTTCCACAATGGTGTTTCTCAGGTTTTCTTGCAGTCACAGAGGTGACACTTCGGTTCAGAGTGACGACTCTGTAACCTATCAATACAAGTGGGAAGCCATGCAGGGTGAATTATAAGATGGATTGATGTGTCATGAACATCAATCGTACCTATAAACCCTCCAACTGACCGAAAGCCACCTGCGCCACTGAAACAAAGAAGTAAAGTGTATCAGCAATGAAGAATCAAGAAATTAAAGTTAAAGAGTGATTAAATCCAAAGTTTGAACATCAAGTTTTTAATCCACAGTTTAAAGAGATAAAGACAGTATCAGAGAATGAAGACCCGAAAACAAAGATCAAGGATAATTAAGCCTAAACAAAGACCAAAAGCAAATTAAAAGTGTTTTAAGAAGAAAAAAAAATATCAGTAAAAGGGGCCTCCACTGCCACATCAAAGGCCATTTATCCTCTGCAGCTACCAAAGTGCCACCTGCAGCCTCAATGAATCAAAGGAAGGCATAGTTATTGCCTAGTCAGTGATATTTTTTTTAAAGACAGCCAGAGTTATTGCCAGCCTACCTAAAGAGTTTTAAAGTCAACAAAATCTGCCAAGTAGCTTAAAACTTAATGAAAACCAATTAATACAAAGAAATATCAGAAAACTTCTCTATTGAACCCCTCAAAGGTAGAGAGGCATTAACTTGTATTAATTGAGCCTAGAGATATTTTCTTTCATCCCACCTCCTCTTTCTTCTATAAATACTTTTGAAGAAGATGAGATGTTGTTGGTTGTTGGACTATTGATGTAATACTTGCTACTCGAAACTTTCTTCATGTTAATAGTTTTCAGAAGCTGTTGAAGCTCTATTTGTAATCAAAGAAGTTAGGCTGAAAAGAGAAGTTGTTGATGTACCAAAACATTGGACTTGAAGTATGTAATTGGATTGACATCAATATATAAGTTGATTCATGGGATCCTGGTCTATACCATTGGTGATGTACCTCTCATTGTACTTGTTTTCCTTCTTATGTTTTCCATCAAATTTTCCATTTTTCTCTGATAAAGAACAACAAATATAGAGCTAGGATTTACTCTTAGAAGTACCCTACTCTCACTGATAAGCTTTATCTTTATGTTTTCCTCCAATTGTGTATTTAAGAATGATTTAATACAGTCCAAACAGTCAAGGAATGTTGGTGAGCCCATGTCTTACTGTCTAAACTTTAAACATTGTTCTTGAATGATTTTTTCATTACATGCTAAGTAGATTTGGACTAGAAAAGTTTATGGTTTGCCCTATCTTCTAGTTTTTTCTCCAAAGGTTGTTTGAAAGTTTCCCTAAGAGTATGCTGAAAGCAAGCCTGGATTTTAATGATATCTTACTTGATCTTAAGCTACTCTATGTTTCCTTGTATGTTTTCATCCTTTCTGAAAGTAGTCATGAGGATTACTGAATTGTTTTTCTGATAAGTTGGCTTTAGTACAAGTTTTTCCAGAGAAGTATATGGTTAGCCCTATCCTTTGGTTTACTTCAAAACAGTTACTTAAAGGCTTTTTCTTGTTCAGCAGAGTTAATTAATTCTTGATTGAGTTGTTAGCTTTAATTTGTTCTCAACACTTTAATGTTCCATCCCATCATTTAATCTAAAGAAACCTTTGTTATAGATGACTTTCCCCATGGACCACTCTTGAAAACTATTGTGCAATTAAAACCTTTTGTGACTCCATAGCCCAATGGATTAAGTGTTGCTTCATACCTATCCTATCAGCTGAACCTTGTTTGGGTTATTCACACCTTCACCACTCTGAAACTCTTTCATTTTCAAGACTTTCCACTCAATTAAAGATCATACCCGACCAACCAAACAAACAAAAACCCTTGTTCTTAATAACTAGCCTAAAATCATACTAAAAACCTTAAAATATAAATCAATATTTGCACTTATAGACAGATCCCTCTCTGGATTCAGGAGGTCTAGATCTAGAATCCCAAAGTGGTTTTTCATGTAGGCTCTGCAGCGTTTTTATTTTCCAATCTTGCAAACTACGGAGACCTAACACGCCCCCTTCCTGGTGGGCTGAGTCTGCCTGAGACAATTATTCCGGCCATATAGTATTTTAGTCCTGTATAGCTTGAGCCGACTGCCATTGACGTAGCCTGGTAACATGTTACCGCACAGGGTAGCTAACCTAACTACTCCACCATCCGTGATTTCCTTAACAGTGTAGGGACCAAGCCAGTGATGTCGGAATTTTCCTGGGTGTTTCGCAAACTGGCTATCTTATAAGAGGACTAGGTCGCCTTCTACGAATGTCTTTTGGCGAATATGTCAATCATGCCAAGCTTTATCGCGAGCCTTCTGAACCTGCTTATGAAAGTTAGCAATGAACCGATCTTCTTCCAATGCCAAAAGTTGTGCAAGGCATTCTTCCATTATGACAGGTTCTGCCATATTTGTAAATGTTGCGATACGTAGACTAGGAACAATGTTTTCCATTGGCATAATGGCCTCCTTGCCGTAGACCATCCGAAAGGGTGTCCTTCCTATTAGCTTCTTGCAAGATTTTCGATAAGCCCAAAGAATAGAGGGGATGTGTACGTCCTAATCACTACAATCGGCATTGCAGACCTTGGTCAATGCCTACTCTAATATTTTTTTGAAAGCCTCGACAGCCCCATTTTCACGCAGATGATAAGGTGTACTTTTTGCATGATGGATATGGAATTCCTCAATCAGGGCTTGTATCATTTCATTAACGAAGTGAGTGCCTCTGTCACTCATCAGGATCTTTGGGCATCCAAATCTGGTCAGGATTTGCTCAAAGATGAAGTGCGCAGCAGTATCTGCAGTACAATCCTTCACCGCTTGTGCGTCAGCCCATCGAGTAACATAGTCAATGGCAGTAATAATGTAGCGCGCACCTGTCTTCTTTCCTGGGGGATTGATTGGTCCTACAAAATCAATGCCCCATTTTTCAAAGGCCTGAAGAGCTATTTGAGGTTGCAATGGCATTTCATCTCTTCGTGAGGGTCGTCCTGTCCGCTGGCACGTATCGCACGATTTACAATAGTCGTGAGAATCATGGTGTAGGGTAGGCCACCATAACCCATCTCTCAAGATCTTTTGTGCCGTTGCCTTTCCTGCATAGTGGCCTCCTGCAGGAAATATTAGTATGGGTGTAGAGACCATCTTTTCTTTGAGCGGCTAAAAACTCTTCTGACATTCGTCATTCCAAAAAAAGCAAACATCATTTTTAAGAATTTTTTCCATGGGTGTTGTGATCAGTGTGTATCCCTGAATGAATTTTCTGTAATAGCCTGTGTGCCCGAGGATCGAACGCAGTTGCTTCTCCATTGTTGGGACCCCAAGGTTTATAATTACTGCCACCTTTGCCGAATCAACCATCAGCCCTTGCCAGCATACTATGTGTCCAAGAAAAATTCGAAAGGGCACACATAAAATACACTTCTTGATATTCAAGGAAATCTGGTGCTTTCAACAGGCATCCAAAATCATGCACAGGTTGGAGACATGCTCCTTTACCAAGCCGAATACCGTCCAGTCGTCGAAATAAACTTCTAGAAACTTATGGATGAACTCCTTGAATATGGAAACTACTACTCTCGAGAAGATAGAAGGTGCATTATTAAGACCAAAGGGCATGACTGTGTACTGAAAGGATCCCCATTCTGTTGCGAACGTATTCTTACTGCGATCATCAGGTGTGATTCGGATATGGTGGTATCCTGAGAACCCATCGGTGAAGGAATATGCTTCCTGTCCGCCCACGCTATCAAGGATTTCGTCTGAGAAAGGCGTAGGGAAGGGGTCATGTACACAGGCGTCATTTAACTTGCGTAGGTCTACGCAGATTTGTATCTCCCCCTTTGTTTTCTTCTCCTAGACGACCATCGTACTTACCCAATCTGATTGTTCAACCGGTTCAATGATACCTACAACAAGAATTTTGTCCAGTTCTTCTCTAACCTTTTGATTATATTTAGGGTTTAACCGGTAAGGCTGCTACTTTACGGGGTGCCCCTCTGGTTTCAGAGTGATGTGCATAACGCCTAGGTCCCCTGTGATTCCTTTGAGCTTGGAAAACTTTTTTGGGAATAATTCCTGATATTCGATAAGTAGCTCTGCAATTTTGCCTACGATTCCTTCATCCCAATAGTCCCCAATATTGGCCAAATTAGGGCGTTCTTCTATCCCGATATTAATTTCGCGTAGCTTGAGAGGCTGGGTAACATCAACATTCTGTAGCGGGGGCCCAGTATGTAATATTCCAAATCTGGAACAGCTAGCAAGGCATGACTGGAAAACACATTTTCCAGTAATGGCTACTACAGAAATGAAAACCAGCACTTGGATCCCTTATATATGAGTTTCTAAGTCCTAAATCCAAGATGGTATCAAAAATAAATCCTTCTAGGTGGGTGAAACATATCTCCCACACCTAGTTTCCTTGAAAAATGCCCCAAAGAGGGACTGCAGCAATAACAAACAATTCTACTCAGAAAATAACGTAGTTTCTGTAGAGAAATGATAGGAGGCTCATGAAATATGCTTCAATAGTATTTACAGCAGAAAATAAGTCTTATAATTAAGTTCATCAAATACATGGCTGAAAATACAAATCATAGACAGAATAAATCTCCTCAAAAGAGGGTTGCAACCATATGAATGAGTGAAAAATGCCTTGACAGCGTTATTTTATTAGGTTGCAATTGTTGTATGTTACATGTCAGATATAGAGAAAATCTGTGCATAAAAAGTCAGATATATATCAGATCCATGCACTATAATAGCTCCTCTTTCAGATCCCCTTGGAACCTTGAGGTTTACACCAAGCATGAACAGTAGATCTGAGATATAAGAAAGCAGATCTGCAGAAGTATTCAAAAATGCTGAAGTATTAATATTATGTAGATCAGATCTGAAAATTACAATATTTAGATCTCCTCCAATAGATCTTCAAAGTGAAGGGTAGATCCCCAACGCTTAGAAACTAGCTCTCCAAATGGTGCACCCAAACTCCCTGCAACACCACCTACAAGAATAACACAGATCTGGAGAAGAAACTACGCTGTAGGGGATAGATAGTTGATGGCCACATGCCAAGATCAGAATCTGAAGCTCATACACCTCAATACACTTCCTCCAATAGAGCAGAGGCCTCCTCCACTGAAAAATAGCACTGAAATGACTTAGATCTGAAGAGATCTAATCTCCACCGAAGATAACGCAGTCCCTCAAGGGAGACTGTGTTGCAGCTTGAATAACTGGGTTGGCCTGATGCCAAGATGCAAAAATTAAGCTCAAACAATGGATGCACTCTTCCAGGAGGTTAAAAGACACACTCACTGAGAAGAGGCTCCAATACAAGCTAGATCTGAACAGATCTAGAGTTCCACTTGTTGCGGCTTACAAAAGCAAGCAAACCCTCACTGGATCTATGTTGCAGCTGGAAGTAGAAGCTTGGTCTCCAACCAAATAGTGGACAAGAAATACAAGCTCTCCCAAGAACTCCTCAATGGGAAGAGATGGAACTCCTAAACAGGAAATTCCTATGCTAAACAGCATATACAATTTAAGCTAAATAGCCAAGAAAGTTTTGTGTCTAAATAGACAAAAAATCAGAAATAAAATCCTGAACAACCTCCATATGTTGCCTTCCCCTTCCTTTTATAATATGAGAACTTGCCAAAACCCTAAACCACCTTCATCAACTTATCTCTTTCACACAAGAGACCTCCTTCTAGAATTACGTTGTGCCTCATTGATGAGCACCCCTCCAATACTGCGCTGTAGATATGGTCAAGATTGACCCAGTCAAGTGGATTTGTTCTTTTCACACTCAAGTGTGTTTATTAAAGTGGCCTAGATTTACCCTTTTTCACATTGGACATGGATTTATTCTTTCATTAGGAATTTTTTACCCTCCTTTACATAAATTTCTTTGAACAAAGAAAATAAAATGAAATGGAATATTCCTATTAAAATAGGAATATTACATTCCTCCCCTCCAAAATGTTGCTTGCCCTCAAGAAACTTACAAGGACTTGCAAAATCTTCCAATGGAATTGTCTCCTCCCAAGGGTATAAGTGTGCCTTTGGTGAATGAGCCAATTAGCTGTCATCATAAAGAAGTGGGAGATACATAGAAATAGTTTCTTGATGTCCATTTTTTTTCTCAATGCATGAGAGATGGTAGATGTAGGGTACTTCAACCCCATGAGAGGCCCCAATCTCCATGCTATCATCCAAACAAAGTGAGCCATCCTGGGTAGCTCATAGAAAAAGTCACCAATTCCCCCCATTTGCATTGTGTAGGGGCTCCATGCATGGAAATGAGAGATGAGGATATTCAACTCATGTTGTCCTTCTTTCCATTTTTGATGAATGTGGAGTTGTTGATCCTGGGCTGCAATAAAATAGTCCTCATGAGTCCAAAAGGAACTTGGACCTTCATGATTTTCTCCTTTGATTCTAGTGAGTCTCTTTGCCCAATCTCCCATGCATATAGTGAGTATATTATCTTCATCATATGTGCTCCAAAAGAAACATGGACTAAGTGTCATTTGATATACTGGATGGTGACAATAGTCCCTCCCTTGAGAACAGCGTTGTCCATCATCTTGTTGCCTCAAATCATGGTACAATAAGTGGCCATCCCACCACCTTCTTGTTGCAATAATCTTATTCAAAGCTTGAAAAGGATGGAGGATAATAGATGTTGGCTGAACATGATTCCAGCAACACATCTCTTGCTCCAAGTGCTCCCCTGTGAGAGATATTTTCTCATGACACAAGCCCAATACATGACCCTTTTCATAAGAAAACATATTATATAAAGCAGCAGTCATATAAGGCCCTATCCTCTTCTTTAAGTACAAATAAATATGGGAGATTGCATTCCCAATGGACACATCCACACAATGTGTCCCTCCTCTCATGTTCATAACAAATATTGGAGCATTA
Organism: Pinus albicaulis; assembly: GCA_034641835.2. Taxonomy (NCBI): domain Eukaryota; kingdom Viridiplantae; phylum Streptophyta; class Pinopsida; order Pinales; family Pinaceae; genus Pinus; species Pinus albicaulis. The sequence continues at coordinate 38,634,569 of CM076584.1, forward strand.
TTAACATTATGATATAAACAAGCTCCCTCATACCATCTCATGAGAAGGTTACATTCTCCCCCAACCCAAGGTACATACATGATTATGATATTCATTCTAAGCATAAATACATGTACATACATCATAGGTATAAGTAAATGTATGGACATGGAATTCATCCTGGGGTGTCCATACTTTCTTCTTGTCAACCAAAGCAACCATGCCTCCTCCTTATGCATTCCTTCCTTGAAATACAAGGCATGAGACAAGAAAATCAAAAACTTTGGGTGGTACCCACACTCACCCAATAGAAATCAACGCAATTCATCTCCTCCCTGCTTCAGATCTAGATGTGGTAAGTGGTTTACATGCCACTTACTTGGTGCCCTTATCATTCCACCATGGCTGAAGGTGAAATTTATATTTGGTGCTTTAGGGAAGCCCCCATCATGCTGCAAGACATCCCTTAGCCCATCAAGAGAGTGGCCATATTTGGAAATAGTTCTGGCCAATAGTTGGCCATGAAGTTTATATGGTAAGACACTCCTTTTAGGAGTCATGGCCTACACATGTAAAGCGAAAGAATGCATGCAATCATAAAGTAAATTGTGATTGACATAAGCATGCTTCTTACCCAAATTCTCCAGCGCTGTGATAGTTCCTCTCTTGGCCAAATGTATCATCAATGTACAAGTTTGAGAGAACACTTTGCTCTTTTCATCAAGAGGTTGTCCTGGTGGGCTTCTTCCAAGTAAGGAGACATCAAGGCATAGATCATGATAGAAAGATGTATGGACTGATGTTTCCTTTATTTTCTTGCACAGATCTTCATGCCTCCTTAGGATATCACTCCTTTGAAATAAATAGGGGTAAATGTTTCTTACCCTATGAAGCTTGCCCTCCCCTTTATCTTTTGTAGTATTCAAGATCTCACCATCTAATAATGATGGCACATGCTACTCATGGATGGGGCCATAATCTCTATATGTGAGACTCTTTGAAAATCCTTGCAAGAATGCAAGAGCTTCTCTTCTTGGAGCAGCTACCCCTTCTTATTCTTCATGAAATGCTATAGATGCATTTGTTATGACTGCGCTGTCACCCCTAGCCTTTTCTTCAATGGTGGAAAATGCCTCACCATCAATAGGAGACCTTAGATCTTGGTCTTCCTTTGAAAGAGGAATCTTAATGTCTTATTTTTTAGAATAAGACTCTTCATCCAATGAGGATCTTGCCCTAGGAAAGGTATCAAGCAAGTTCACATTCTCCTCAATGGTCTTCATAGGTGGAGTTGGATTTGTAAATCCTCCCTTTGGCACATCTCCTCCCTTCCTCCTCCTGAAGAAGTTGTTGATAGAACATGGTAGCTTCAATGATATGGCTGAGTGTTCATACCCATAAGATGAGGATGTAAAATTCTCCTCATGTATAGATCTTGTGGACCGAGTTGGGGAAACTTCATGGTCTATCCCCTTTATTTCTTTGTTTCTTTCCTTAGGCTTAAATAAAGTTTGGAACAGAGTCCTTGAGAACTCTTTCCCTTCCATTCTTCCAAGAAAAGGGTTTCGACCCTTACTCTCTATGTCTTCCATGCAATCATTCTTCCTCTTTTTTCTCCTTTCTTCCTGAAAATAAATCTTTGCTTGATGCTCATAGGCTGAGCCAAGGATCAAGCTCTAATACCACTGTAATATTCCAAATCTGGAACAGCTAGCAAGGCATGACTGGAAAACACATTTTCCAGTAATGGCTACTACAGAAATGAAAACCAGCACTTGGATCCCTTATATCTGAGTTTATAAGTCCTAAATACAAGAGGGTATCAAAAATAAATCCTTCTAGGTGGGTGAAACAGATCTCCCACACCTAATTTCCTTGAAAAATGCCCCAAAGAGGGACTGCAACAATAACAAACAATTCTGCTCAGAAAATAATGCAGTTTCTACAGAGAAATGATAGGAGGCTCATGAAATATGCTTCAATATTATTTACAGCAGAAAATAAGTCTTATAATTAAGTTCATCAAATACATGGCTGAAAATACAAATCATAGACAGAAGAAATCTCCTCAAAAGAGGGTTGCAACCATATGAATGAGTGAAAACTGCCTTGACAGCGTTATTTTATTAGGCTGCAACTATTGTATGTTACATGTAAGATCTAGAGAAAATATTTGCATAAAAATTTAGATCTATATCAGATCCATGCACTATAATAGCTCATCTTTCAGATTTCCTTGGAACCTTGGGGTTTACACCAAGCATGAACAGTAGATCTGAGATATAAGAAAGAAGATCTACAGAAGTATTCAAAAATGCTGAAGTATTCATATTATGTAGATTAGATCTGAAAATTACAATATGTAGATCTCCTCCAACATATATTCAAAGTGAAGGGTAGATCCCCAACGCTCAGAAACTAGCTCTCCAAATGGTGCACCCAAACTCCCTGCAACACCACCCACAAAAATAACACAGATCTAGAGTAGAAACTGCATTGTAGGGGATAGATAGCTGATGGCCACATGCCAAGATCAAAATCTGAAGCTCATGCACCTCAATACACTTCCTCCAATAGAGCAAAGGCCTCCTCCACTGAAAAAGAGCACTGAAATGACTTAGATCTGAAGAGATCTAATCTCTACTGAAGATAACGCAGTCCCTCAAGGGAGATTATGCTGCAGCTTGAATAACTGGGTTGGCCTGATGCCAAGATGCAAAAATTAAGCTCAAACAATGGATGCACTCTTCCAGGAGGTTAAAAGACACACTCACTGAGAAGAGGCTCCAATACAAGTGTTGAGCCCCAAAGATGTCCTTTCCTTTCACCAAATTTCACTTCATTCCATTTGTCCTTTGTCAGTTATAGGCTTAAAATATCAATAGGAATGATTAAAATTACTCTAAGAGTGCATGCAATAACTGACTTACTATACTTTTGTGGTTTTGTTGTCATAGTGATTTTTTATCAGACTTAGCTACAGAATGTAGCCATTCTGTATCTAGTCGCATATTCTGCAGCCATCTTTATGTTCACATAGGTTACAGGTGTCACTTAAAGGAAAAATGCATATGGTTAAATTCCAGAACTCACCCACATCATTCCTTGCCCTCTACGAAGTCTGAGAAAAAATCTGCAAGTGGTTATGCACGTGGAGGCAGCCAAAACTAAGAAGTAGACTTCTACAAGGACAAGGACTCTGTAGATGTCTTCAGCAAAGTACGAGTCCTCAACATGAGTTCTAATTCGATTTTGATTGAAAAATACACCTATGCCTATTTCCACTCAAGGACAGTTATGTATTTTGCTTATAAGAATAACTTGGTGAACCGAGAGATAGTTAGCTAGTTGATGTTTTGTTGTTAAGTCCTCCAAGACTGTAATACTTTGTTTTCTGAGCATTTTTCCTTTAATCAAAGAAGTACAACTTTAATGCAAGATCTAAAGCAATCTTAAAGAGTTAAGGATTTGTGTGCCAATATGGTGGTAGAGGGCCCCTACTGTCCGAAAGGCTTTGTGCATATTTTCTAGATAAGTAACTTTAGCTCTGTTTTATTTTTAATCTAGGAAGTTTTCTGAGCATCATGTTTTATGTTTACTTACATCGAATATTGCAATCGATCTTGTTCCCATGAATTGTTCCAATATATCACTAGCACATGAATGAGATAGAGCTGTAATACTTTGGAGGTTAATTTCATTTTAGTTCAGTTATGTTCATTGTATTTCAAGTTTTATTAGCTAGTTGTATTCTAGTTCTGTTAAATTAGACTTAAAGGCCTTCATTATTTACAAACTGCTCTTGTTCTTAATTTCTTTTCACACATCATCATCATATGGACAAGAATTAGTTATATCATTTTGAAGTTCTTGACTATTCTGCAATTTCTCATAATTTTACAAACAGCCCTTTTCCAAAGCTATTCCAAGAGATCTCTAACCCTTGAATGAGGCTTAATAGTAACATTTTGAGTTGCAGAGTGGGTTAATTCTAATGTCATAAGTTATGTTAGCATAGGATTCCTTACTAAATTATAGATAATATTTTCTCAAAGTATTCCAACAAATTTCTAACCATGGATAAGATTTTCTTTGTGATATTGTAAGTTGTTGTTTATTAAAGAGAACCTCATTACATCAAACTTATCCTTTTCTTAAGTTGTTCCAAAATACCTCTAATGAAATGAATTGGACTGAGTTAATGTTATGAGTTACTTTCCTTGTCAAGCTTTTCAATTTATGAATTAGCATTTTCTGTTCTTAGGTGTCATACACAGTTTAGAGTAGATTTTTTTCTGTTTTAGTTTGATCAATAACTTCTCTTTGCCAACAATTTAGTTATTTTCCTCTTAACACAAAAATAGAAAAACCAAAAACACTAAACACAACGAAGTAGGAAGAAGATACCTAGGCACATATAGTGCACTTCACTTCAACAGTTTACTAGCCCTGGTTGACAATTTATGACATCAATTTAGGAACACTAAGTTGAGTAGACAACAAGCTAGATCTGAACAGATCTAGAGTTCCACTTGTTGCGGCTTACAAAAGCAAGCAAACCCTCACTGGATCTGTGTTGCAGTTGGAAGTAGAAGCTTGGTCTCCAACCAGATAGTGGACAAGCAATACAAGCTCTCCCAAGAGTTCCTCAATGGGAAGAGATGGAACTCCTAAACAAGAAATTCCTATGCTAAACAACATATGCAATTTAGGCTAAATAGCCAAGAAGGTTGTGTGTCTAAATAGACAACAAATCAGAAATAAAATCCTGAACAACCTCCATATGTTGCCTTCCCCTTCCTTTTATAAGATGAGAACTTGCCAAAACCCTAAACCACCTTCATCAACTTGCCTCTTTCACAAAAGAGACCTCCTTCTAGAATTACGTTGTGCCTCATTGATGAGCACTCCTCCAATACTACATTGTAGATATGGTCAAGATTGACCCAGTCAAGTGGATTTGTTCTTTTCACACTCAAGTGTGTTTATTAAAATGGCCCAGATTTACCCTTTTTCACATTGGGCATGGATTTATTCGTTCATTAGGAGTTTTTGACACTCCTTTACATAATTATTCTTTGAACAAAGAAAATAAAATGGAATGGAATATTCCTATTAAAATAGGAATATTACACAGTAATTGTATGTTCCCCCTCGGATTCTGGGATAGATATGTTTCGAGGATTATCTTCCTCTTCCTCTATCACCAAGCTCCAGAAGCCGACTATGTCTTGCATCTATGCCTCCCATGTTAGGGCTTCCGGTGTAGCGTGATGGCATGATTCATTAAATACAAAAGAATCTATGTCCTACAGAGCTTTGTCAAGCGCCTTCATTCCCCCAATTAGCCTGAACGTTCCTATAAAGTCATATTTTAGTGTCTCCCAGTGGTAGGTGTGCTGATGGAGCTCCACATCTAAATACCTTGCAACGAGGATAGGCCCCAAGGCATGAATAAACAGATGAACCCAATCTTCCGTAGTCTGGTCGAAACATTTGTCCATCCAGGTGAGAAGATGCTCACGGGGATCTCCTGGTCCGAGGAACATCTTGGTGCGTATGTCAGCCGGGGGTGCAAACCGCAGGATCATCATATCCCAACATTCCTCCCAATCCTGGAATGCTTCCTTGTGGGTGTCCCACCATCACGCAGGTGTTCCTCACATAGTTAGATTAAGGGCCCATAGCCTGCGTTCCCTTGGAACCATAGCTTCCAATGTCCTCAAGAACTTCGCGAGGCTACCAGACTCATCAAAATGGGGTAGATCTCTTACCTCTAAGGAAATGCAGCAAAAGTCCCTTGTGAGTCGAAGACACTGTGGCGCTGAGACATCGTGCAACCAATTTTTCCAATTTTTCATTTCCTCATTAGAGTGAGAGAAGCATTCACTGTCTTCCTCCCAACAGAGTACCCTGTCTGCCGTGGGATTGATCCAATCTTCGTCCTGCGCAGTCAATTTGTAAATGTGATCCACCTCTTCTCCTCCGCATACTGGTTCTGTGTAGCGCTTACCTTCTGTAGGGTATAATGGTACTACTACCCTTGTCCCGGTATTTTCAAACACCATGCTTCTCTTTTTGAGGTTGACGATACCACCCATATCTATGGCCCAGTCTATCCCTAAGAGCACAGGGTATGGGTCTGCGTCGTCTACAATCTGAATTACTTCAAATTCAGCTCGGACCTTGACCCCAGCGATATCCACCATGATTCTTGATAGTCTCTCCAGAGGTATAATCTTCTGTTGGTTGGCCATATGCAGCTGGATGTTGGACCACTCCAATTCCGATTTTCCCATTTGTTGCCAAGTTTGCTTAGGTAGCACGTTTGCATCTGACCCCAAGTCTAAGACAACCTGATCCATTTCATAGTTACCGATTTGGGCAGTTAGTCTCATCTCCCTACCAGTGCGTTTCCTATATCCGCCTAGCTTGTGCACACTTTGGACTTCTGGAGATAGGTGGAACTATACTACGCAGCTATCTATCAACGTCTGAAGGTTTTCTTTGGTTCGTAGGTTGCGTAATAGCTTCACACGCGCCTGCAGGAATGGTCTCATCTCGTCACCTTTCTAGAGGTGCGCAGGTGTCTGCACAGTAGATTCCCTTGCCTTAGCAATGTCATGTTGGACTGCGCTAATTGTTTCTTGCCCCAGGTTTCGGTCCAACCCTGCTTGGTTGAGAGGTGCCTGTCGGATTAGAGGACCCTCGCAGCTTCCTTCTGAGGCTCCCTAGTGGTCATCCCACTGCGGGTTACAACCTTCACACTTGGATTGATGTCCTGTAGTTCAGCCTTAACTCTTTGTACATTCTGTGTCGGCTGTTTTTCTTGCATTTTTGCTATTAAGATTGGACAATCTTCAATCGCATGGTCCAGCTGTCTGCAATATTTGCAGGATGGCCTTGCAGGATTTAGGAAATCCCTTGCAAAGTGTCCTACTTCCCCACAGTTATAATAGATTAGTTGTCCGCTTCCTCGTCCTGCACTTCCTCCCCGACCTCCCCTGCCCCTAGCTAGGGAGTCACCAAATTTTGCAGGAGATTTGGGTGACGCAGGGTCGGATTGCACCCTATACAAGTTTCCTCGATTTATCATCAAATCGTAAGTTCAGCAGTTCTTCTCATCATTTCCTACCGACCGGCAGAATCTGCACCATTTTTGCTTCAGCTCCGAGACATACGCACCTAGCCGGGGGAAAAGGTTCATATCATGCAGCCCTAATACACGGCAGTCATCGCACCACAACGCAGATCCGCCTGAGCCTGGACGCAATAGGTTGGTTTCTCCACCTGCTCTTGGACGCACCGGACTAGGTCCTCTCGCCTGTATGTAATTTTCCAGTAGTGGGCACTGATCCTTTGTATTCCCAGATGCTCGACATCGTATGCACCATAGATATGCGCTAGCTCTTTTTTCCCATTCCTTCCGTAAGTTCTGAATCTCCATATGCATAGCTCTGAGCTGCTCCTGAATTTGTTGTACCCCTACTGAAGTATCTTCCCTCGGCATAGCCTCTAGTTTCATGGCAGCTTCCAAATATTTTTCCTGTGATTCGAAGGTTTTATGGCCCATAGGTGCACGCAGGTGAGGTAGAAGCATAGCGATGAACCATTTCATATGTTGTCTATCGTCATACTTAAATCCTCCTTCTCTGATTGCTTTATTTAGTCTTTGATTAGCTTCCCATACTGACTTAGTTGTTCCTTGCTTGAAGTCTTTCACATCTGCTACGATCTGTGAGTAGGATTTAGGCTTTCGGAATTATTGTTTAAGAGCATCCTTAATATCTTGAATAGATGTGCTTCCTTTTTTAGATAGGTATCGCATATACCAGTCTACAGCTCTCTCTTTGAAATCTAGTGATAGCTGCGCCCTTTCTGCAGTATCACTTTCCACACCTTGCGCAGTCCATACTGAATCTGCAACAAACCAAAATCGATCCATGTCCTCATCCCCCACACCCTTGAAGTTAGGTAATCTCAAGTGCGCTACCATATCCTCTTCTGGTGGGGTTCCGTGTAAGGTTTTCTACTTACGTGGTTCTGACAGTGGTGTAGCTGGTGGAATTTGCGCAGCTGCTCCTTTTAGCGGGCTATAAACATATCTATCCCCTTCTTGATTGGTTCAATAGTACTTACCGCTCCACGTTGTACTTTCGTCTAAACTAGGGGTCATTTAACCGTACCTGCTCTCAGGCCTTCAATTTTTTTCTAGGCATTACCTGATCCCTTTCAAAATTCTCCCGGTCTCGGCAACAGAACCATTTTTTGGCTCGAGGGGTCCTCACCTAGGTTCAGAGGTTAAGGTTTGCCAACAAACCCCTATACTACTGGCCCTTTTGGCAGTGACCTACTTGCGCAAGTCAAAGTCTCACCCGAAGTAGTATGGGTGGGTGCTGGAACCAGGTTTCCGCACCCTGAGAAAGGATAGGTAATGCAAGAAGAGATGTTTCTGGCTTTATGATGACCAGATCGCCTACTACAGAGCCGGATCTATAGGTCTCCTTTGCATCCACGTGCGCAAGGTCAACTATACTACAGTGTTCAATAAATCATATGCTTCTAAGACAGTAACACAGTATTGCATAAAATATAATAGAACAGATCCAGATACAGTAACCACACTTACACAGTATTTTCGCAACTTAACACAGAATACGCATAATACAGCCATTACCACAGATTCGCATAAACATTACACATAGATTTAGTTACTCCAACGGCCTTTCTTATTCATCAATTTGTCAATTCCTTCTTAAAATACCCAACCCGACCTGCGCACACAGCTGCAGGGTCCACATATAGCAGGACTCTGGATCTTTGCACACACAGCCAGCAGGAGTCCTTTCCCAAAAAACCCAAACAAATCTACTAAGCCACAATTCACATCAAGAGCTCATCATCTTCTTCTTACCTTACAATTCAAAATGTTCCTCTATTTATAACAATCTAACCTAATATTTCCTATGGTCCACAAACCGTGGTTTGTGGATTTCGGATCTACCCTTTAACCCATTACAATGCTTTTTGGGGCTTTGTCCCACCCCAAACCCCTACGCTAGACTAAATATAATCAAAATTATACAAAATCGAACCAATTTTGCAGCTTGTAGGAGACCCTGTTCCAACAATCTTCCATGATTAATGTTGGATTTATAGGATCATACCTGAATGGTAGGCCTCCTTTATTTGTCTTCCTCTGCGCAGCCATATTCTTTGTTTGTAGTGCTGGCCATCTTTAGAAACTAACACCTGCACAGTCAAGACTCGATGACAGCAAGATGCTATGGGATTACAAGGCTGGTATGACAACACCTAGACTCTAAAAGGAAAACAGAGATAGTGAGTTGTTTGAAGCTTCTTACAAGGATGGAATAAAAAGCGTAGGGAATGAAGGCTAAATTAGGAAAGAGAATGAGATGAAATTCATAAAAGGATGGTATTTAATGACCATACATGTTCAAATATTTTAATGATGACCCAATCCTAACCAGCATGTCCTCAAACCACTCAAAATTTGACAACTCATCAATTTGCAGAGACCATTGCAAGAAAACATAAATCCGTAGTGAATTCAGTTTAACAGGTGTCAAATTCGTTGCGGTATTATTAGGTGTTTCCACAGCGAAATCTGTTAAATTTGCACTAAATGTGCTATGAAATCAGGAAAACTCTGACAGGTGGCCATATTTGACAATTTTGATTGACTTGAGTATCCAATCCTATTTTTTCCTTTTGACAAGACTTAAATACATCCCCTAACACATTAAGATAACCTAAAAAACCATACCATATCATAAAAATTATTTTTTCATGCTTTTTGTTTGACCCCTAACTAATCTAATTACAAACTTGACATGTTCAAAAAACTGAACAGTTATGGATGATAACAATGGCTCCACTAGGGATGGTGTACCCCTGTGGTACAGCAAAGAACTAGTAGCTCCAGTGCCACCTTTACTAAAAATAAAAACTTTTTAAAATTCATAAAGCCTTCTCCAAACTATTATAGCCTTCTCCTCGGGCCCAAGTTTGATGATTGGCATATCTTTATTAGTAGAACAACATAACAAAACGAAATATATATAATGGAGTGAATGTTTAGTAAAAATTTATGAGTGATGCTTTAGAAACCTGCCATTGACAGGCCCTCTGACACAAAGTTGTCCATTCATCTCTTGAAGATAAGTATTGTTGCCATGATATGCAGCTACCAAAAATGGTCCCTTCCAGATATTTTCAAACTTTCCATGGTTCCCCTTTTCCTCAATTTTGGCTTCCCACTTCAAAACTACATCTTGAATCTGGAAATTTTCTTCTTTAACCCTTCTGTCAAATGTTTTATTCACTCTATTTTGTGATTTCTGATGGTTGTTGTATACCTCCTCACTTTTTTCTTGCAGAGATATGAGGTGGTTTATCCTCCTCTGATTGGAATTGGGTTCCTCTTCAAGTCCTTGCAGCAACTTCATTAGAGGAACTCCCAAGGAAGGGCTAAAAATTGCTTCAGCTCCATACACTAATTCATAGGGTGATGTACCAATGGATCACTCTGTACAGACCCTATCAGCCCAAAGAGCATATTTCAATTTCAGATGCCATGATCTCTTGTTTTCCTACAGTACCTTTTTTATAATTCTCATAATACTTTTATTAGAGGATTCTACAAGGCCATTACCTTGGGGGTAATAGGTTGTTGAATGTCCAAGTGTTATATGATACTGATAGCAAAATATAATTAATATTTTGGATTTAAAAGCTTGTTGATTGTGTTATACTCCTGTATTTTTACAGTATCACCAAATGACTGCTTATTCCTTTTATCTTTTATGCTAAAATAATATTCCCTGACTATCATTTATTTTCAGAAATCTCAATGCCTTCATTATTTTTCATTTAACCTCTCCATTACTTTTAATTTTACCTTTTTTGACATTCTCATGCTCTGAAATCCCATTTTCACCCCTAAAACCCCATTCCCATTTCTAAATAACCCTTCCCCTTTACTCATTCCCCTTTCGTTTCATTAAAAACAATGTAAAAACCCATTTTTACATTGTTTTTAACCTATCAAGTCCCCACTTTAAAACCCCTGTTATGTTAAAACCCGCCTCTGATTTATGTATAAACCTCTGCTTTGAAAACCTTAACCCCCTCGCTTTAATATAACCCTGGCCCCGCCTTATATTAAAAGCCTTCGCTTTGTTATATCCCTGGGCCCCCCACTATATTAAAAACCCCATTTAAATGTTTAAAACCTCTGTCTTCGCATAAAACCCGACCCCACTTGTCAAATCAACCCGTAACCGGCCCATCGCCTGACCACCATCCTATCTCCATCTCCTGACCCGACAGTCCCCAACCTGTTTCGCACCTCCAACTGCCCGATGTTTAAAACCTTCGGGGGGTTGCGAAATGGGCGGTTTTGCAACCCCTCCCATCTGCCACACGTTGCCACCATGCCTCATCGCATACCCTTCAACTAAAACTGCCAAACCATTTGTTGTTGCGCTATAAAACCGCAAACCGCTTCCGCACCATAATACGAAACCACTGACCCTTTTAAATATTTTGAAACCCTGTGCTATCGCGGTAAAAACCCGAACCTCTGCGATAACCCCTGCAACATTTCTAAAAGACCTGGAAAGGCCATAGCTAAATGCAAAAATTGAAAAACCTCCACTGTTTGGACTTCGTCCACAGTTTTCCCGAGTTCTTTCAAGCCATATCATCTCCCTATGGAGCTATGTTTAAAATTAAAAATTGTTTTAAATTTTGCAGTTAATTAGCATACCAGAAGGAGGATAAGTGATTCGCAGATCTAGTTCCCAAATACTTGTTTAATCCAGACTCTCGGGATTTCAATCTAATGGCCTTATTCACCGGAGGATTAGGAGCGAAAAAATAAACAAAAGCACCAATGGAGCAGAAAGGAAGACATTCATGATTATCAGGGATTATACATTTAATCCAAAAACAACTAATTTTATTCAAAGTAAAAGATAATGAAATGGTATAAGAAAAAAATAGAGCAGTCAGGAATAAAGATGAAGACAGGTGAAATACACAGTCAAAGGACAAAGTTAAGGAAAAAGGCACATAAAGAGGTAAAGAAGAAAATTACAAGTAATAGAAAAGGCGGTAAAAGAGATAAACAGAGCATTCAAGGGTAAAGAAATATATAGACAAAGACAGGATAAAGTTAAAATACAAATCAGAAAATTAATCAACGAGGAAGGCAAAATCATATGTCGAGATAGCTTTTACTACTTCTCAAACACATAGGCCACCTCCAGCTTAATTTTAATTTAATAAAAGCAACCAAAGTTAATATTACAGTCAAAGATATTTTAGCATCAATTCAGAAGCTATTACAAAAGTTAATTTTGCACGCAGTTGGTCAAAGATATTTTAAAGTTAGCTCAGTAGTTAATTTGAAAGTTATTACTACAGTAAGTTTGTCAGAGATATTTTTGGCTTAGGCCTTGCATGGTCTCAATTGTTAAAACTTCATTTACTCTGTAGTACATGCAGTCTATCACCCTAGATTAGGAAACCTCCTCAGTTACAGTTAAATATTGCATGTATTTCCATTATCATTGTTCGTTGTTGTTGGTTGGTTAGCTGGACTTTGTTTAGACTTTGAGTTTCTAAGACTATTGCATTGGAGCACTGTAACTATTTTTGAGTTGGACATCAGTAATAAAAGCACTTTCACAGGATCCTTGAGCTATGTTAATGGTGATTTTATCCCTTTTATGTTAATGTTTTTTCCTTTTTTTTCCATACTGTACATCAATTTCTCTGATAATTGAACAAAAAATTTAGATTTAAATATGTTGTTTGAGCACCTTAATCCTGTCTGTTACTATTATCTTAATTTTTTCCTCTAAAATTATAACAAAATAATTCTTAAATTCTCTTTAGTATTACTGGACTATTGTATTAAGGTTTTCTTTGTGAAGTATAAACTAAGGAATTCTTAAATGCTCTTTAGTTTTACCAAACTATTGTCTTAAGGATTTCTCTGAAGTTTAGTTAAAGAATTCTTAACTTCTCTTTAATTTCACTAAACTCTTATCTTAAGTGTTTTTCTCAAAAGACTTAAATGCAGAATTCAGAGACTGTCTGCTCTTCATTTATGTTGAATTATAGTTAAAGGATTCTTGATTTCCCTTTTTCTTTACTGAACTCACAACTTTTCTTCCATCTCATATTGATCTTGCCTAAGAGATCCATTTGATATAGTTAGCCTACCCTATGAATACCCTTGAAAAGTTGATGTACAACTCAACCCTTTATGACTCCATGACGGCAACAAAACTGAAAGTCGACCCCCTACGGAGAGCTGGTCTACAATTGTAGCTCTGTCAGCGTTCCCTTGTCTTAACTCAGTAGGTGCCACGTAGTCTCCCTCTATTTCTCGTAATTTTATTTATCAATTTCGAAGAAATTGACAAATAAATATATTCAGCAAACTTGGAAAATTTAAATATATTTCTGGACTTTAATTCTCCACATTATAACTTTGCGACAGTCCTATGTCCACCTCCTCATACCTTACAACCTTAATCCTTCCGACTTATATTAATAACCCGACAATATTTGCAAAGAAACACTTTAATATACTCCGGGCCCACACATACAATCGGCGGAATTCAATTAAATACATATACCATACCTTGGATTATCCTTCGTGCTACTTCCGAATGCGACCACCATTCGATGGGCTTCCCTCCAGATCGACGGCGTTCGTCGATATCGCACTGCCTCCTCAGTCAAAATTTAATGTGCGATGGTGCACGAAAAGGCGGTTTTTGGGGTCCTGCCTTAGGCCATGTGTCAACTGCTCGATGGAATCGCTCCCAAATGGAAAATACCACTTACTCCACAAAAGCGGTGCGATATGGCAATTTGGTTTCGCAAATCCACTCTCAGCTTTGGAACAGTGATTGACCAAAGTTGATTCAGGGTTACTCTATCCTTTGATTCAATAACTCAGGGTCTAACTACGGGCAGGATTTCCAATTAACAAAAAAACAAGTGTAATTCTCTTGAGGCAGAATTTTCACTACCATTAAACAGAGTTCGGTTGGCCACGATCAAACACAGACCTCCGCTACGAGTGGGATTTTCAATTGTTCAAACAATTCAAGGGAAACAATGAACAGAGAGATGTGGAGATTGCACAACAACTCAATTCAGCAATTATATACGGGACATTGTTCAATCGCCTCACAATTAAACAAATTCCCTCACAAAATCGATCCAAGGCAATTTGATAGCCAACGAGCACGAATTTATTCAACTGGGAGAAATTGTTTAACACATAGATTTTATTGCTGAAATCTCCTCCCCTTATGCATTCGGGGAATACAATTTATATACATCATTATGTGCCTCTTCGGTTCCTCTGTGAGGACCGTTTTCAGTAAACCAAAAGCCTAATTACCACTTATTCGAATAACAGAAACATGACAGATGGACTGAACCTAACTATTCGACTTCTACTAATCCTAACTGATCTAAATGCAACAGGAAATTGAGGTATTAACACCTATTGGTTACAATTCAAATGATTTCGAACCCTCCTAGCCACAACATGTGGACAAAACCTCCTACATTGCTGGCTAGTGTCTAATGCCCCTGCATCAGACTCCTGAGGGAAATTTTCTTCATGGAATCATGTCCATGAGCTCTTCCACTAATCTGCCTATCTTCTACAACATTCCTTCAGTCATCCAAGTGGCATCTTCTTCTAGTTGGTCCTTCCATTTGATTAAGTACTGAACGTACTCTTGTCCTCTGGTCTTCCTAAACACTCTTTTGTCCAATATCTTCTCTGGTTGTAATGGTTGCGCTGGAGGTAGCTGCTTTTCCCACTCAATCTGTTCCTTGTCTGCTGATCTTTCTTCTGCACCATCATCTTCATACTTGTACAAATCTGCAACATTAAAAATTGGAGATATTCCAACATCAGGAGGCAATTCAATCTCATAAGCGTTTGCAGAAAACTTTCTAAGTATCTTGCAAGGCCCAATCTTTTTGAACTTTAGTTTGTTATACTGCTTCTTTGGGAATCTCTCATTTCTCAAATGTGCCAAAACCAGATCTCCTACTTCAAAATGGACTTCTTTTCTGCTCAAATCTGCTCTTCCCTTATATTTGATGTTGTTTCCTTGTAGCTGTTGTTTAACTTGTTCATGTATGGCTTGGATCTCTGAAGCAAATTCCTCACCATCAGCACTTCTCAGCTCTGCCTTTCCTAGATTTCTTAACTCTGATATCCCTCTGGGGTGCATTCCATAAATAATATGGAATGGACTCTGTCCTGTGCTTCTATTTGGTGAGTCATTATATGCATATTCTGCCTGGGGAAAAATATGATCCCACTGCTTGGGATGCTCTCCTGCAAGACTTCTCAACAAATTTCCCAAACTCCTATTCACTACCTCAGTTTGTCCATCAGTCTGGGGATGATAAGCTAATCTGAAACTCAGTTTGGTACCAAGTTTCTTCCGCGGCGTCCTCCAAAAATTTCCCACAAATCTGGTGTCTCTGTCTGAAACAATACTCTTGGGAAACCCATGCAATCTAACAACTTCTTTGAAAAAAAAGTTAGCAACATGGGTGGCATCACTAGTTTTGTAACACGGAATAAAATGTGCCATTTTGGAAAATCTTTCTACTACAACAAAGACTGCATCATTCCCTCTCTGAGTCTTGGGAAATCCTAGAACAAAATTCATACTCAACATGTCCCAAGGCCTGTCTGGAATAGGCAATGGAGTATACAATCCTGCATTCTGGCTCCTTCCTTTGGCATATTGAAATATTTTGCAATGTTTCACAAACTTGTCCACTTCTGCTCCCATCTTGGGCCAATAATAGAAGCGACTCAGCTGCTCATGTTTTTTATCAGTACCAAATTGTCTATCAAGTCCACCACTATGCTTCTCCTTGATCAAGTTTTCTCTCATGGAACATTTTGGTACACACAGTTGGTTTCTTCTGAATAGTAAGCCCTCCTGCAAGAAATAATCTAGCCACTGGCTTCTATCTGTTAGAACAGGGTTACAACATGCCTCAAAAGCTTCCTTAAAATCTAAATATGTTCTATACAATTCCTTGAGAAAATCAAATCCTATAACTTCAAAATTGGTTTCTTAAACAAGCAAGTACCTCCTACTCAAAGCATCAGCTACTTTACTTGCTTGGCCACTTATGTGTTTCAAAACAAAGTTGAAACCTTGGAGATACTCAACCCATTTGGCATGCTTATGATTCAACTTGGGCTGCTGTACAATATACTGCAAAGCATGATTATCAAAATATAATACAAATTCTTTGGACATCAAATAATGCCTCCACTTTTTCAATGTCTGAACAACTGCATAGAATTCCTTCTCATAAGAGGAATACTTCCTTCTGGTGTCATTCAGCTTCTCACTGAAGTAGGCTACATGCCTATCATCCTGACTCAGCACAGCTCCAATGGCCTCTCCACTGGCATCACACTTCACTTGAAATGGTTTGGCAAAATCAGGCAGAATCAAAACAGGTTTTTCAGTTATCCTTTGCTTCAAAATTTTAAAGCTTCTTTCTGCTTCAGCAGTCCATTTAAATGGTTGTTTGCTCTTTTTTATTGTCTCGATTATGGGTGCATTAATCCTACTGAATTTTCTTATACACTTCTTGTAAAAACTGGAAAGTCCATGGAAACTTCTCACCTCAAAAACATTTCTGGGTGAAGGCCACTCCACAATTTCCTTAACCTTTTCTGGGTCCATCTTAAATCCTTCTGCAGAAACAACAAAGCCCAAATACACCAACTCTTCTTTCATGAATGAGAATTTCTTTAAGTTTATCAGCAGTTTCTCTTGGTGCAACTTCTTCAAGACATAATTAAGATGCCTTAAATGTTCTTCTTTAGTTTTAAAGGCAGTTTTCCACTCATCACCCTCTCTTATTCTAATCTGATGATATCCACTTTTTAAATCTATATTTGAAAAATATTTAGCACCACTCAAACAATCCATTAAATCTTCAACTCTGGGCAAAGGGAATCTGTACCTGATTGTTATCTTATTGATTGCTCTGGAATCAGTACACATCCTCCAGCCTCCATATTTCTTTGGGCTCAAGACTGCTGGTACTACACATGGACTTAAACTTTCTCTGATCAATCCTTTGTCCACCAATTCCTGTACTTGTCTCCTGATTTCCTCATTTTCTGTGGGAGTCATTCTGTAGGTTGCCTTATTTAGCAGATTTGAACCAGGGATAAAATCTATCTGATGGCTGATCTTTCTCACAGGTGGCAGCTCATCAGGTAAATCATCCACAACAATGTCACAATAATTGTCTAACATCTCTTGGATTTATATTGGAAAATCAGAAATCTTTGTAGAAGTAAGAACTACCTTAGGTTTGCAAACTAAAGAAAAACTTACCTCTTCTTCTTCTATCTGCTGCAGATATTCCTTCCCGCTCAGCAACAAGGTCTTTGGATCAACCACTCTGCTTGATGGCTCTCCTTCTTCCATGGGTATCAATGTATGATGTACCCCATCCTTGAAGAACTTGTAAGTGTTCTTCTTGCCATCATGCGTCGCTGCTCTGTCAAACTGCCAAGGTCTACCCAGCAGTATGTGACACACATCCATGGGCATCACATCACACAGGACTTTGTCTTTGTAGTTTCCCATTTGTAGCTCTATCTCACACTGTTCTTTTACAATCAGCTGGTGCCCTTTATGCAGCCAGGACACCCTGTAGGGAGTTGGATGCTCCCTTTTCTTCAGCTTCAACTTCTCTATCACCTCAATGGAAACCAAATTTTCTATGCTGCCACTATCAATGACTAGCTGGCAGCATTTCCCCTGAACTTTGCATATGCTCCTAAACAAATTCTTCCTTTGTGTAGGCTTAGTGACCTCTTTGGTTTGCTTCAACAGGACCTTATTAACCACCAAGGACTCTCCCCTCTCTGGTAGGATTTATTCTTCAATTGCTGCCTCTTCTCCAGCCTGGGCAACAACAGCATTTCTTGGACCAGCACCCACATTCGTTGGGCACTCATAGTGCTTATGTCCCACTTGCTGACATCTATAGCACCTAAATTCTCTACCTCTGCCTCTGCCTCCTCTTCCTCTGTAAGAACCCCCTCTGCCTCTTGCATCACCCTATGTAGATGCATTCTGAGGTGAGCTACTATTAGCTCCATCCCTGGGTGTAGTAGGCTTTCCTCTACCACCCTGACTTCCCTTTCCACGGAAAGTACCTCTCTTTTTGGAAGACTTCTTCCTCAGGCATTTCTCCTCTGCTTTCAAGGCCATCTGATAGGCCTCTTCAACTGTCTTAGGAGACAGAAGACCAATCTCATCTTGGATCTCCAGCTTGAGACCATTCACATATCTGGCAGTCTTCTCTGGTGTGTCTTGAAATTTCCCAGATCTTATGCTTACTCTATAAAATTCTTCTGTGTATTCCTTTACTGTCAGCAACCTCTGTCTCAGGTTCTGAATTTTCCTAAACAATTTCAGCTGATAATCACTAGGCAAGAATTTACCTTTTAATTTAGCCATCATTCTGGTCCAGCTTTTGATAGCCTGCTTGCCAACTCTCCTCCTTTCTGCCTACACTCCATCCCACCAAAGTGCAGCATGTCCCTTCAGCTTTGTTACTGCAAACTTGACCTTCTTATCCTCGCTCATTTCTTCATAGTCAGAGCAATTGTTCATTTCATTAATCTAGTCCACCAGCTCCTCTGGATTCAGTCCTCCTGCAAAAATCGACACTTCAACCTTGGGCTTAACCGCAGACCCTAGAACAGTTCTGAGGAGCCTCCTGTCAGGAGGAATCTCAGCCATTTCTCCAGCTTCTTCTAATTCAGGTTCACTAATGTCTTCAGGATCTCTGGGCTATCTTCGCTCTATGGCATCCATTCTGGCTTGGACCCTCTGTAAGGTCTCCAACACTTATGCATTGGCAATGGGTCTCCTTTTTCCAGCACCTCTACCAACTCAGATTGCCATGTTAATTATCTGCAAAAACAACTCAAAAACACGCTCTGATACCACAATTGACGGCAACAAAACTAAAATTTGACCCCCTACAGAGAGCTGGTCTACAATTGTAGCTCTGTCAGCATTCCCTTGTCTTAACTCAGTAGGTGCCACGTAGTCTCCCTCTATTTCTCGTAATTTTATTTATCAATTTCGAAGAAATTGACAAATAAATATATTCAACAAACTTGGAAAATTTAAATATATTTCTGGACTTTAATTCTCCACATTATAACTTTGCGACAGTCCTATGTCCGCCTCCTCATACCTTACAACCTTAATCCTTCCGACTTATATTAATAACCCGACAATCTTTGCAAAGAAACACTTTAATATACTCCGGGCCCACACATACAATCAGCGGAATTCAATTAAATACATATACCATACCTTGGATTATCCTTCGTGCTACTTCCAAATGCGACCATCGTTCGATGGGCTTCCCTCCAGATCGACGGCATTCATCGATATCACACTGCCTCCTCAGTTGAACTTTAATGTGCGATGGCGCGCGAAAAGGCGGTTTTGGGGGTCCCGCCTTAGGCCACGTGTCAGCTCCTCTATGCAATCGCTCCCAAATGGAAAATACCGCTTACTCCATAAAAGCGGTGCGATATGGTGGTTTGGTTTCGCAAATCCATTCTCGGCTTTGGAACAGTGATTGACCAAAGTTGATTTGGGGTTACTCTATCTTTTGATTCAATAACTCAGGGTCTAACTACGGGCAGGATTTCCAATTAACAACAAAACAAGTGTAATTCTCTTTAGGCGGAATTTTCACTACCATTAAATAGAGTTCGACGGCCACGATCCCACACAGACCTCCACTACGAGTGGGATTTTCAATTGTTCAAACAATTCAAGGGAAACAATGAACAGAGAGATGTGGAGATTTCACAACAACTCAATTCAACAATTATATACAGGACAGTGTTCAATCGCCTCACAATTAAACAAATTCCCTCACAAAATCGATCCAAGACAATTTGATAGCCAACGAGCACGAATTTATTCAACCGGGAGCAATTGTTTAACACATAGATTTTATTGCCAAAATCTCCTCCCCTTATGCATTCGGGGAATACAATTTATATACATCATTATGCGCCTCTTCGGTTTCTCTGTGAGGACCGTTTTCAGTAAACCAAAAGCCTAATTACCATTTATTCGAATAACATAAACATGACATATGGATTGAACCTAACTATTCAACTTCTACTAATCCTAACTGATCTAAATGCAATAGGAAGCTGAGGTATTGACACCTAGCTGTTACAATTCAAATGATTTTGAACCCTCCTAGCCACAACATGTGGACAAAACCTCCTACATTGCTGGCTAGTGTCTAATGCCCCTACATCACTCCATTTTTGATCAGCGGTTGTCATTGATGTCAACCCAAGCAGCACCAGGGGCTAACCCAATATTGAATGGGAAGTTTGACCTACCAAATTAATATATTCTGAGTCAATAATGCTTTTGATGGATTCTACATGACGATATGTTTCCATTGATATATGGCATGCCATGTAATTCTTCACGGTTTGAGAGATATTCATGTTTGAATTTTGTACCCCAGTTAGTGGGCTAAAACCCCATGGGGTTGGGGCATGGGTCATTGAAATGTCATAATTAATTTTTTTTAAGCTCCTAAAATCCCTCCCACGTTCACTTTTTGAAGCCCCTCTCAACTTAAGCATTCATATATATTTTGATCTTCATTTCCTCCTTAGGCAAGGGATTCGGCCATCTGAAACAGGTCATCGTGGAATTTTTGCTCTAAATTTTTTCTACGAAGGCTCAGAAGCTGAAATTTTTATGAGGCGAAGAAAAAATCCTGAGGAAGCTGCAGTAAAAATTTTAGATCAAGTTACGCAAAATTTTTGGAGATATGATCTATGGTAGTAATGGTTTTTGCAGGCTCCTGAAATTCATCTCAAAGAAGTGACCTTGGTAAATTCGTCATAACTCTCTCTCTGAGTATCGGATTTGAATGCCGTAAAAAGTGACAGATAGTGCACAATCTGTACTATTTTATCTATCAATTTCAGATGCAAATTAATAAACAGTGACATGTGGAATTCCGTACAAGTGCGCTCTGAGAAAACAGTCCATAATTAGGGCAGTGTGAGAAATTGGGTATAACTCTCTCTTGAAGAATCCAAATTGGGTCAGACGTGTGGCATTGGAAATAAGACTCAGAGGAATACTACAGGACCAAAAACTAGATATTTATGATCTGAAATAACATAGATACACCAGATTCAATATCAAGGTCCTAGAAGGCAAGAAAAAGCTAGATCATGTGTTGTCAAGGATTGCAAAGGACCAGACTTTCTACGGCATAAAAGAAAAACAAGGTGCAGTAGAAGGTAGCATGACAAGAGGAGAAACCAAGGTGCATAACAGCAGCAAGAAGTTCATCATATGAAGTCTTCAAGTGGGCAGCACTGCATACCATCATTGTAAAGGTATCATTGTACAAACACTGATAATAATTGAAGATTAACTAATGCATTAATTGAAAGAAATATTGATTCACCCCCCCCCCTCTCAGTATTTCCAACAATTGGTTTCAGAGCTTGGTTCCTTCAATAGCAGTTTAACAGCTGGAAGGAGGTCATGGAGCATACCAAGAATGGTGTACCTCTATTCAGTGAAAATAATTATGCACTTTGGAAAGGAAGAATGGAGGTATATCTCTTGGTGCAAGGTTACGAAGTATGGGACACTGTTCAAAATGGATTTACATCAACCACGGATGAACAAGGTAAGAAGAATTTGGTAAATGATGCAAAAGCAAAGAATATTATTATCAGTGGACTTATTGAATCTTCTTATCATAAGGTGTTGGGTTGCAAAACCACCAAAAATGTATGGGACAAGATTGAGAATATATATGCAGG
Source organism: Pinus albicaulis (assembly GCA_034641835.2). Lineage (NCBI taxonomy): Eukaryota > Viridiplantae > Streptophyta > Pinopsida > Pinales > Pinaceae > Pinus > Pinus albicaulis. The sequence goes on from CM076584.1 coordinate 38,656,521, forward strand.
TGACTCAAATGTTAAAGAAACAAAGCTTCAAATCTATAGAGAAAAATTTGAGCCACTCAGAATGAAAGAAGATTTCAACATTTCTGCATAATTTCAATACGTTGATGAAATAACCAATACTCTGGAAGGATTGGGAGAGCCAGTTGACGAGAAGACTATTATACGGAAGATTCTTAGAACGTTACCAGGGAGATTCAACCCAAAGGTATCGGTCTTAGAATTTAGTGCAAATCTGGAAAAACTCAACAAAGAGGAATTACATGGAGTTCTCATAGCATATTAAATGAGACTTGATGAAGAAGAGGGTACTTCACATCTAGAAACTGCGTTCGTTGCATCTAAGAAAATCAATAAGGATAAACAACCTTCAATTGAAAATACATGCACCTGCAAGTGTGAAGAAAAGGGAGATGATGAAGAAGGTCTTTCAGATGAAGAATATGCTTACTTCACAAGAAAACTACAAATTGGTAAGGGACAATTCAAAGGTAAACTTCCATTGATATGTTTCAGCTGTAATGAGGTTGGGAATTTTGCAGTAAAATGTCCAAACAAAAGTAATGGCAACTCAAAGAGAAATAAAGGCTTTAAGAAATTCAACAAGCAAGGATCCAAAAGGAACTTTCTCTCTAAAGAAGATAGCTCATCATCCGATGAAGACAATGATAGTGAAGAAGAAGCCAATGAAAGAGTATTGTTTATGGCCAAGCACAATAAACCCAAGCACAATAAGCAAGAGGTATCAAACAACGAAGAAGAAGGATGGACCATAGACGAATTTTATGAGGAAGCAATCAAGCTTATAAAATATCTCAAGGCGGAGAAGATCCATTCCAAAACTCTTGAAGAACAAGTTCAAGGTCTCAAAATTGAAGTTGAAGAACACAAATGCATTGAAGAGTCACTTCAAAAGAAGTTGGAAGAAAGTAACCAAGAAAGGGAAGAATTAGAAGCCCAAGTAGTCTCGTTGCATGAGGAAGTGAAGAAAGGAAAAACTATCCAAAACTATGCCAACAGCTCAAGGGCATTGGAAGAACTCATCAACAATCAACGATCTTACAATGACAAAACTGGCATCGGTTACAAAGAAGAAGAAGCAGGACCTTCTACAACAAAATACAATGAACCTATGAGATCTGATATGCATGAAGACTTCATTGGACAAGATTCGCAAGAGCAACCTTGGAAGACAATTCCTCGACGAAAATTTCCATCCAGGTACCAACATATTTTTTATGGCTACTGTTATTCATGTGGAAAATTTGGTCATAAAGCTGTAGAATGTCGCACATACCCTAGGAATGAATATAATTCTAGGAGATCTGTCAAATATGAACCTCCTAGGGCTCAGCGAAATATCAATAGATTTGAACATTTAATAAATAATATTGAATGTTACAAATGTCGAAACTTTGGACACATAGCCAAAGACTGCAGACTTGAAAATCCTCCAGAAGAATCTTCGAAGCCACAGAATGAACGAACATGGAAGAAGAAGAAGAATGATAATTGTGCTCTCGCTCTCAAGGCTCAAAAGAACAAAGATGTGTGGTATGTTGATAGCGGTTGCTCAACACATATGATTGGAGATAGAAATAAATTTGTATCTCTGAAAGAGAAGAAGGATGGAACCGTGTCCTTTGGAAATGATGGATCTTCAAATGTTATAGGATCAGGTATTGTCACTCTCGGAAGCAAAGATGTTCTAGCCAAGAATGTTCTATTGGTTGAAAACATGAATCACAATCTGCTCAGTGTTGGACAAATGTGTGATCAAGGACACACAATACTATTCAACTCCACGAAATGTGAAATCGGGAAAGGCGTGTATGGTGAAATTGTGGCTACAGCAAGTCGAGCTCCAAACGACATATATGTTTTGGATGAAGCAACTAAAGCATGTCTAATAGCTAAAGAGGATGATACAATAATTGGTAGCAATGATGATCGTCTAAGTAATAATTTTGCTACAAAGGTGCAAAGTGATTTCGAGATGTCTTTACTTGGTTGCAAATTGAGCATAGACGACTCATCTAAGGATGTGGATCAAAGGTTGTACAGATCTATGATTAATAGTCTTCTATATGTAATAGCCTCCTGACCAGATGTTATGCAAGCAGTTGGACAAGTAGCAAGATTCCAAGCAGCACCAAAAGAATCACATATCAATTATTCGCCAGCATTGGAATATCTTCGCCAGAAGCTTGGGATTCTCCCAAGTTCTCATTAGATTTTCCTTTTTCAGAATATAAAGGGGGAGTGGAAGTGTGTACAGGTCTGTAGGAAGGTTGTGTGTCAGCGCGAGTGGAAGTGTGTATAGGTCCACAGGATGGTTGTGTTTTAGGGGGAGTTACCCTTTGCCATTGATGTCAAAGTGGGAGAGAATGTTGTAGGAAGAGGTGGCATGATCGCAGGGGGAGTACTTGTGTTGCCATCAATGCCAAAGGGGGAGATTGTTGATCAGTGGTTGTCCTTGATGTAAACCCAATCAGAACCGGGGGCTAACCCAATATTGAATGGGAAGTTTGACCTACCAAATTAATATATTCTGGGTCAATAATCATTTTTATGGATTCTACTTATCGAGATGTTTCCGTTGATATATGGCACACCATGTAATTCTTCACGGTTTGAGAGATATTCATGTTTGAAGTTTGTACCCCAGTTAGTGGGCTAAAACCCCATGGGGTTGTGGCATGGGTCATTGAAAAGTCATAATAATTTTTTTTTAAGCTCCTAAAATCCCTCCCACGTTCACTTGTTGAAGCCCCTCTCAACTTAATCATTCATATATATTGTGATCTTCATTTCCTCCTTAGGCAAGGGATTCGGCCATCTGAAACAGGTCATCGTGGAATTTTCGCTCTAAATTTTTTCTACGAAGGCTCAGAAGCTGAAATTTTTATGAGGCGAAGCCGAAATCTTGAGGAAACTGCAGTAAAAATTTCAGATCAAGTTGCGCAATATTTTTGGAGATATGATCTGTGGTAGTAAGGGTTTTTGCAGGCTCTTGAAATTCATCTCAAATAAGTGACCTTGTTAAATTCGTCATAACTCTCTCTCTGAGTATCAGATTGGAATTTTGTAAAAAGTGACGGATAGTGCACAGTCTGTACTTTTTTCTCTATCAATTTCAGAAGCAAATGAATAAACAGTGACATGTGGAACGTCGTACAAGTGCGCTCTGCTGAAACAGTCCATAATTAGGGCAGTGTGAGAAATTGGGTATAACTCTCTCTTGAAGAATCCAAATTGGGTCAGACCTATGGAATTTGAAATAAGACTCAGAGGACTACTATAGGACCAAAAATCAGATATTGAGGATCTGAAATAACAGAGATACACCAGATTCAATATCGAGCTCCTAGAAGGCAAGAAAAAGCTAGATCATGTGTTGTCAAGGATTGCAAAGGACCAGACTTTCTACGGCATAAAAAAAAAACAAGGTGTAGCAGAGGGTAGCATGGCAAGAGCAGCAACAAAGGTGCATAACAGCAGCAAGAAGTTCATCATATGAAGTCTTTAAGTGGACAGCACTGCATACAATCATTGTAAAGGTATTATTGTACAAACACTGATAATAATTGAAGATTAACTAATGCTCTAATTGAAAGAAATACTTATTCACCCCCCCTCTCAGTATTTCCAACATCCATAACCCAATGGATTAAGCTTCCCACATTTTCTATCTATCCCACCAAACAAACAATGAAAACTAACAACCTCAATCTTTATAATTAGCCTAAAAACAGAAAATATAATCATAACGCTAAATCAGTTAATCATAAATACAGAGAGAGCCCTCTCTGAGCCCAGGAAGGCCAGGTCCTGGACTCCAAAGTGATTTGATGTGGTTCTTTGCTATTTTTTCTTTTCAATCTTACAAATTACGGGGAGCTAACATAATGGCGACCATACTAGGGATTATTGAGAAAACCTAATATTATCAAAACTCAAATAGGAACCCAGTAAAAATACTTTGTGAATTAAAGTATGTTTCTTCACATATTGGTTTGTTTTTCAGCTATTATAAAACTTTCAACCTCTCTGCACCTTGGGTCTAAGTTCTGGATTCTCGAAGAATCTATACCAGATCCCATCCTAACCCAAACCCTCCTACAATAGTTGACAATCCAAAGAAAATCCTAAGGAAAACTCCTAGATCTAAGAGTTCAACTATTAGCAAGCCTATTCAAAGGGAAAGTTCCCTACCTGAAAACCTTAAAAACTTGTAGGATATCTAATTTGACTCATACTTTGGACAAAGCTTGTTTAGGACTAAATCCCATAACTGGATAACCAAGATAGTGTTGGACCCATCCATCTTACGGCAGAATCCTAGTATAGAAGTCTCAACCACCATCCATACACCCATTTTTCACCTTCCCCCATTCAAACCTCCACCTCCTCTTGTCAACCCCCCACTTGTTAACCCCCCTTGGGTTCCCCAACCACCAGCCATGGCAGCCTGGTATGCCCCATTAGTCCTACCATTGCCTTTAGTTCCTTTACCATAGGACTATCAATCCAAAATCCCCTTATTTGATTAAAGTAGTTATGCAACTGCTCAACAACATGTGGATAGAATGGCTGACTATTTTGATAGACAAGAGATAGATGATGAAACTATGAAGATAAGAATTTTTTCTTAAATCTTAGGGGGAGAAGCAAGAAATTGGTTTAAAGGCTTGACCCCTAATAGTATACATGACCTCCCTGCCTTTCACCAACTGTTCCTAAATAAATGGGAATTCAAGAAAAACCCTTTCCAAATCTTGTAAGAATATGAAAACATCAAGAGAAACATTGGAGAAAGTGTCCAATATTACTGCACTAGGTTCAATAGTGTATATAACACCCTCCCTCCTCACATGAAACCCCCACAAGGTCTAGCCCTAATGAAATTTCCAGATGGTTTTGACCCAGAGATGGATTATCAACTAAGAGAGAGATACCCTCCTACATTAGAAGATATGCAGAGGGGTGCAGTAAGTGTAGAAGCAAATCTAATTGCCAAGAGAGCTAGAATTAAAAATGAAAAGAGAGTCACATATAGGGAAGAGGTTGTAGCCTCCACATCTGATACTGAGATTGATAACCTTGTTAGAACCATGGAGAGGATGATGGAGAGAATCAACCTAAATGAGAGAGCTTTCCCCAGAGGAAACCAAGCAGCTCCTCAGAATAGAAACCAAAAATTTAGGAGAAACCCCCCTCAAATAAGACAGAGAGAACAGAGAGGACCTGACCAACAAATCAGACCTCATTTCCAAGAAAACTATGTTGATGAGGATGAGGGGGTAATTGAAGAACCAGAAGAAAGTCAAATTAATCTAATGGGAGTAAATGATGAGGATATTGTTTTCCTCACCGAGGAGGAGCGAGGCATATTTGCCTCAACTCAAATTGAACAAGAATGTAAAGAATTTGACGATTATAAACAAGGATTTGAGAATGCTATCATGGAGGTGCATAGACAATATGACCTCGGAAGCAAGAAAACCTAATACATTCCCAAGAGAAAGAATTCTGAAAATTATGCTAGAAAGGCCCCTGAAACTGACCCTAAAAAGACAGCAAAAAATTCAAATAAAATGGTTAAAAGTTCTGAAAAAATAAATAAATAAAAACAAAAACAGTCTAGAAAGCAGCACTAATAAATCAACTATCAGCCCTAACAAAACTGATTCAGATGATACCCTAATGCAAATCAGCAATCTGAAGTTGCTGCAAAAATAATGTCTGATAAAACTGATTCAAATATGCCAAAAACACAGACACCATTTAGTATTGAGAATGAAATTTCCAAGATAAATATTCCCATACCTCTCACTGAATTGGTAGGCCAAGATGTGTATAGATCCCAAGTTTTGAAAGCACTAAACATAGGAGAAAATACTGATACTATGAATTTGAATGATGACAAACCTGAACTTTTGTTTGGACCTGAAGTAGAAGGTAAATTCCAGGAGGGAGGTGTCCCCCCATTTTATGTCAGTTTGAACATTCATGATAAAATCCTCCATAATTCCATGTTATATTCAAGAGAATCTCATAACCTCATGCCAAAGGTAATTATGGAAAAACTTGGCCTTGAGCTAACTAGACCATACAAAGACTTGTACTCTTTTGACTCCAGTAGAGTTAAATGTCTAGGCCTGATCAAAGATATTTGTGTTACTTTAGCACAGATACCAGCCAAAAGTCTAGTAATGGATATTGTAGCGGCTGACATTCCCCCTAAATATGGCATGCTTCTATCACGCTCATGAGGAGCCAAGCTTCAAGGCACCCTCCAAATGGATATGACCTATGCTACCATACCAGTCTTTAGTCAACCAAGAAGATTGTATAGGGAAACTCATATGAAATACATGGTAAGCAGCCAAGAAAAGCCTGATAGCTCCCCTCTCTACTCTGTCCACTCAGACCTTGATTCATTTATCCTTTACAATGATGAAAACATTAATGAACAAGCAGCAGTAAATGAACAAACAGCTAAAATAAAAGAAGAAAAGGAAGAACAGATAGACCAAATAGAAAATTAACAACACAAGCTTGAACCTGAACCTGAACCTCTTTGGAGCATGAGATTTGATGGTTCTTGTGGCAAAACTAGAACAGGATTAGGTGTTTGGGTACACAACACTAAAAAAAACCACGTAGAGGGTCACTCTTACAAACTGAACTTCCAGTGTACAAATAATATAGCAGAATATGAGGCTCTCCTTCTGGGGTTAAAATTACTAAATAAATTAGAAGCCAAAAGGATCTCTATCCATGGGGATTATGAGCTAGTCATTAGGAAAATCAAAGGAGAATATTTAGCTAAGCATCCTAGATTAAGAGCATACAGGAATTTTGCCCTTGACCTCCTAAAAAAATTCAAATAATATGACCTTGCCTCTATCCCAAGAAATCAAAATATCCTTGCCAATGGACTAGCATTTGTAGCCAACACTTGTCAACTACCTCATGCTAACAAACAATACACAGTAAAGGTTAAATACAAACCAGTAGTCCCTGATAATATGAAATATTGGCAAGTTTTTGAAGATGACCAATAGATTGAAGACTTCCTGCGATACAAAAATGAGTTTGAAATTCCAAATTCAAACTTAAATCATGAAGAGGATTGCCCTACTGAGGAACAAACAGACAAAGAGGAGCCCCCTCATGATGCTGATATAAATCTGTTAGCAAAGAAAGACCCACATAGGATAGAAATGTGTGAAGATCTTGAAAAGAAGAGTTTGAAGTATTAGAATTCAAATATAATACCTTGCCAAGAGGACTTGTCCCTCTAGAAGAACTTTTTGATTTCAATGATGTTGCTAAAAATCCAAAAATGGAATCCACTGAAGCAAATGTAGAGGAGTGCAATCTAGGCAGTGAGCAAGAGCCCAAGATGGTAAAACTGTCAAAAACATTTCTAGTACCTATAAAGCAGAAATATATTGAGTTATTCAAATAATTTATTGATGTGTTTGCTTGGAGTTATGAATACTTGAAGTCATATGATATTGATATCATCCAGCACAAAATTCCACTCAAAGAAAGCCAGAAGCCCTTTAAACAGAAACTGCGCAAAATAAATCATGTCCAAATGCCACTGGTTGAGAAATAAATCAAGAAAATCTATGATGTTGAGATAGTAGTCCCACTTAGGTACTCAGAATGGGTTTCAAATATTGTATCTGTGAGGAATAATACAGGGGAGATTAGACTCTTCATTGACTTCAGAAATCTAAACAAAGCATCCCTGAAGGACAACTACCCTTTACCACAGATGAACCACATATTACAAAGGGTAGTAGGCTCCAAAAGGATCTCTCTGCTAGATTGTTTTTTAGGTTACAATTAGGTGCTGGTGCATCCAGATGATCAACAAAAAACAGCTTTAACTACACCTTGGGGCACCTTTATGTATGTAAAAACGCCTTTTGGGTTAATGAATGTTGGAGCCACTTTTCAAAGAGAAATGGATATTGATTTCTTAGAAGAAACAACTTTCTTCATTGTGATATATCTTGATGATATCACAGTCTATTCAAAAACTGATGAAGAACATCTAGCTCATTTGAGAAATGTAGAAAGTACGGTCTGTCTTTGAATCCCAAGAAATCCTTATTTGGCCTTCAAGAAGGAAAGCTTCTAGGCAACATCATATTTGAAGAAGGGATCAAGATTGACCCAAATAGGATTGAGGGAATATTGCAAATCAGTCACCCAAGAAATATCAAAGAGAAGTAATCTTTCATTGGAAAGATAAATTTCTTAAGAAGGTTTATACCAAATCTTGCATAACTCCTGAGGAACATCACCAACATGCTCAAAAGAGAGTCAAGGGTCAAGTGGACCAAGGAAGAAAAAAAGTATTTTGACTTAGTGAAGTGAGCACTTACACAAGCACCTGTTCTGATCAGCCCTTACTTTACCAAATATTTCTTTTTATTTTCCTTTGCATCAGAACACACAGTTGTTGTTGTATTATTGCAGAAAAATACAAGGGGATAGGAGCAACCCATAGCATCTTCATCCAAGCTTTAAGAGATGCACCTTTGAAATATAATATCATGGAAAAGTAGGTTTTTTCCTTATTCAAATCACTAAAGGATTTTAGGGTCTACATTCTGCATTCACACATCATTGCATTTGTGCCTCATACAGTGGTTAAAGACATCCTAACACAAGATCCTGATGGAAAAGGAGGGAAATGGATTTTTGTCATCTTGGAATATGATTTATAAATAAAACCCACCAAATTGATCAAAGGACAAGGACTAGATAAATTAATGGCTGAAACAAATTTTCAAGCACTAAACATCAATATGATTCACTCACTGGATGAACAAGAGGAGTTGGCGACTCCACCTATTGAGGAAGAATTCCTGGATTCTCCCTGGTATGCATATATACTGTATGTGCTTTTTAATTTAAATGATCCTCTTGGTTTTTCCAAAACAAAGGCCAGATTCTTGAAATTAAAAGTTGTAATTTTTTTCATTCTGGAAAATTTTTTATACTGGAAAATTCCTGGTGGTGTATTGCTTAAATGTTTGCCTAAAGAAAATGCAGATATTATTATGCATGAATTTCATGAAGGAGATTGTGGAGGCCACCTCTATTGGAAAACCACTGCTAATATGATCCTTAGGGTTGGTTTCTATTGGCCTACCCTTTTCCAATACATCCACAAAATGGTAGTAGCCTGTCATGAATGCCAAATTTTTGAGGGAAAAAGAAAGTTGTTGCCTTCGCCATTACAGCCAATTTCTATTGAATCTCCTTTTCAATAATGGGGTCAAGATTTCATTGGAGAAATCCACCCTTCATCCTCCACCCAGCACAAATGGATCCTTACTGCAACTGACTATTTTACTAAGTGGATAGAAGCAATTTCTTCCAGGACTGCCACAGACTCAGCAATTATCAGATTTCTTGAGACCAACATTCTATCTAGATTTGGTTGTCCTAGGAAAATCATTACTGATAACGTTGTTGCCTTTAAATCCAAGAAAATGGTGGATTTTTTCCACAGATATCACATTACTTTGGGACATTCTACAGCTTATTACCCTCAAGGTAATGGGTTGGCTAAATCTTCAAATAAGAGTTTGGTGAACATCATTAAGAAGTTACTCGAGGAAAATAAAAAATCATGGCACAACAAATTGGTACATGCACTATGGGCAAACAGGTTGAACAAGAAGAAAGCAATTGATATTTCCCCCTATCAGCTAGTCTATGGAATAGATGCAGTCTTCCCAGCAACGTTTGGGGTGTAAGTAATGAAGCTAATTCAAGAAGTACAGTCTGAAGAGAATGATATTCAAAGAAGAATCAGCCAAACCATTCAGCTATAGCAATCCAGAGAAGAAAATATAACAGAACACAGTTGGTACAAGAAAACATCAAGAAAATATTTGATAAAAGGACCAAAGAAAATGATTTTAACATTGGAGACAAAGTGCTGAAGTGGGATTCTAGAAGAGAGGACAAAGGAAAGCATGGAAAGTTTGATAATCTATGGAAAGGTCCATACATCATTCATTCTGTAAGGGATAATAATGAATTATTCTTACAAGAAATGGATGGAACAGATTTGTTTGGAGGTCCTGTCAATGGAAGGATGTTGAAGCTGTTGGGGTCCTATGATTTGGCATATTGGCATACCAAATGACAAGGCAACATTAGAACCACTTTGGAATCCTAGGATCTAGCCCTCCTGGATTCAGAGAGGGATCTCTCTATATGTGTTTTCAAAGGATATGTCTTTAATGCTTATGATATGATATTAGGCTAGTTATGAAGCACAAGGGGTTTGTTTGTTTTTTTTTTGTTGGGGATCATTAACTGAGAAGGTCATGTGAAGTCTGAAGGAGGGAATAAATTGAAGGATATTTCAGCATGGGAAGATAGGTCAAAAAATAGTGCTAAACCATTGGGCTATGGAGTCATAAGAGGGTTTACTTGCACAACAACTATTCAAGGGTTATCAAAGGGTAGGTCATCTATATCAGAAGATCTCTTAAGTTGAGTCTGTGGTATGAAAAATTAAGAAGTGTGGTGAAATAAGCAAACATGTAAGAAAACAAGGGGCAGTCTAAGATCAGGTAAGGACTTTTAACCTAGCCTTCTTTTGACATACTCTCAAATGAAACATTTAAGATAAACACAAAAAGTAACCTAAGATCAGGTAAAGACTTTTAACCTAGCTTGATTTTGGCATACTCTTAAGGGAAATCTTCAAAACGACTTTTTAAGACTAAACAAGGGATAGGGCTGACCATAAACTTCCTTGATTAGGACTCTACTTAGCATGCAGTGAAAATATCATTCAATAACAACATCTCAAGTTCTAATCAGAAATACATGGGCTCACCAACATTCCTTGACTGGTTATACTCTATTGAAATCATTCCCAAACACACATTTAGAAGAAAACATGAAGATAAAGCTTATCAGTCATAATTAGGGTACTTTAGAAGTAAATCCTAATCTATATTTTACTGCTCTTTATCAGAGAATATGAAAAAAGTGGAAACATAAGGAGGATAACAATAACAGTGATAAAACATCACCAATGATTTAGATCAGGATCCAGTGAATCTACTTGTCTATTTGATGTCCAAAACCAATTACATACTTTGATTCCAATAGCTTTTACAGTCTGATACTTCTCTTCCCAGCCTACTATATTACAACTACTCAACCAAATTTACTTAATAACAGTTCAACTATTAACATTTTCCCAACCTTTTACAATGAGTTTTCTGTGAATACATATAGGTGCAAAGAGGAAGAGTGCTACAGAAATGGTAATAAATATTAATTAAGATAGAGTGGGAGAGGTATTCGAATGCCCATTCTGCTTAATGACCATATCATTAACTGATTGTACCATTTTAGTAGCTTTTCCTGTCTTTGAGGCATATCTGGTAGGTTGGTAATAACTCTGAAGTGTGTTCTTTGAAACTAACCGTGGCCTTGTTAGCCCCCCTATAAATTTTTGACAAGGCAAAAGTAGGGGGCTAAATTGTTTTTTTTTAGCCTTCAAGGAATGCATCTCCCCTGAAGACACATCATCCTTGAAGTCTCCTGTGCCTTTGCCTTTGATAAGGTCCCCTCTACTGAATCCCTTTACAAGGTTTCATTAATTGCATAAATTGTGCTCCAAAAGGCCCTCATTTGCCCCTTACACCCCTGCAGAATATCTCATGCTAACCTTTGTTTTCCCTTGTTCCATGCCCCCCTAATTCTTTAAATCCTCTCTGAAACCACGTTGCACCCAACACACTCCCTTTTTTAATGCCTAAATCCCCCTCATTCCCCTATCGTTGCCCTTGGCTGGCCTTAAAATTCTTTAAAAATGGGCCAAAAACCATGTTTTCTCTCTACGTGCCTAAGCCCCTTTCGGCCTAGCCCCACCCCTTTTCCCCCCACATGACAAAATGCTAGAACCGGGTGCTAGGCGAAAGGCGCTTATTCCTTGCGTTCATCGAGCGCGTTTACGACCATTGATCTTCACAAAATTAACGGCGATCGTCGCCCCGCAGCCTACATCGTCCAACCCGTTCATAGCTCGTTCGTCGCATCTCAGCCGCCCATCCGAAACTTCAAATCCGACAGTCCTTCTCTCTTCGTCCTCCTGTGGTCCCCGCACCCACTCGTTGTACAAACCCGCTAGTTTATATCGCACTGCCTTTGGGCTGAGGGCGGTATTTCTTTTTCAGGAGCGATTCCATACAACAAATGACGTGTGGCACCTGTATGACAGCAAAACCACCTTCCCATCGCGCGTTAAAGTCAGTCTATGGATGCAAAGAGATATGCATAATAGCCGTCAAATCTACCCTGGCCCATCCAACGTTCGTCGTCCCGCAAATTTGCGTGGGGTTAAGACATGGTCTCCGTACTCCTGGCCCACCGTTCATTGCCCTTCGTTGTGTGTTCAACCGTTGATCTCCTTTGAGATCCGACGACCCAGCTTTGTTTTCCCTCGTTGTTGACTGTTCCGACATCTCCCGGTCCAGCCACGTCACACCCCACGTGTACCCATCGTATATTCTCCCCCATCCCATATATTTGTTCATAGGTCGGGCTTATTAATGTTTTTCATTTAAATATCCTATGCGCTCTGCCATTAAGGCTTCCCTCCATCATTCCTCTCCATTATTCCGCCATTTCACCAGTCGCACGACCATTTTTCATCACGCACACTGCATCCACCACCCCATTCATTTTTTTCTTAACAGTTTCATGTTCTGCAGGGTTGCAGGTAGACGGGAAACCACCATAGCTTATTATCTTTGTCACAGTGACATAAACGCAGGAAAAGCCCACTTCCAAAGGCCGAGATAATAAAAGATAGCCCAGGAAGGTAGCTGACAGGACTTGCATTAAAGAGCAGAGTTCAAACTCTGCAAATATTTTCGGCGCCATTAACACACAGGTTTCACAGTCAGAGATATAAATGGAGCAATAGAGAGCTTAAGGCACGCAAATGAAGACATACAAGCTTTAGGTTCAAAGATTTAGAGGCAAAGTACCGGATTGAAGACCTAGGGACCACGCAGAAGGTACAGCATGCAGAAATCAATGCATATCATGGTTTTCTATAGCAGCAGAATGTTTTTCCTCCATAAAGGACAAAGCGCCCATGCAGTGTTCAATCTATGCCGTGTTCTGGAGAGATTTTCTATCCTGAAACAGCTCCGGTACTATCAGAGCATTTATTTCATCAGTATGGCAGAATTCTTAATCATTCATTGATCTTTTGTTTATTCACCAATAGCACCACAGAGTCATGCAAATCAAAGTACATCAAGAGGCATACCTGGAATTAATGGAAACCTGAAGAAGACCACTACTCCATCCAAAGAGTGACAGGAATTGAATGCTCAGAATTTAAACAGATTGGGTTTTGGCCCTCTTTCTTTCAGAGGTTCTAATACTGCATTTAGTTTCTCACCTACCTTCTCTGCTCCACTGGAGCTATAAATTCATGAAGAAACTCATTGTAAAGGTTGTTGATCAGTTATCACAGAACTGCAAGTAGTTTCTTTTGAGACACGGTCTCTGTGTAAAGTTGTAAGATAGGTTGAAGGAGATGTTTTCAGACTGATTATTCAGCTATTGGAAATGTTTTACTTGATTGGTATTGCTATTTGATATGACAAGCACATTTCTTTGGATCCTGATCTGAAGTAGCGGTGATGTTTTCCTATCTTTGTGTTTACATTCATTTCATTTCATTTCTACTGGCTTGCATCAAAATATTGGCATAGGATTTACCCTTGTTAGGTACCCTATGTTTCTGCTCTCCTTGCCATTGATGTTTATCTTCTGAATGTATTATCTAAGAAATTATTTCAGTTGGTTTAACCAGTGTAGCGAATGTTATTTCCTGCTCTCTGATGTATGAATTAAATGAATTCAGTTCTTAGATGTTTCTTGTTGAGAATTCAGTTGGAAGATTTGGGAACACTGGGGATTAGAGTTAGCCCTTTCCACTAGGATCCTTGTGTTACCAGCTGGTCTTTAACTTTGTGCTCTGAAATCTGTGTTATATCCTCTCCTCCAACTTTCCATATCACGCAATCATCTTTAAAGATCCTATGTTTTAGATGACTAGCCCAATTGAAAGCCTGCCTATTGAGTAGCAAGCAAATCCTTTCCTGACTCCATTGCCCAATGATCTTGAATGCTTTTCTGGAGTACTTCACCTCTGCCTTATCCCTCTTTTCTCATCCTTGTCTTACATTGAACCCTTCTTTCCTGATAACCAGCAACCAAACAAACAATCAAACAAACAAACCTTGTGCCTATAACTAGCCTAACATCTTAACATTTGAGCCTCAAAGAGACATACACCTTTGATATATCATAGAGAGATCCCTCTCTGGACCCAGTAGGGCTAGATCCTGAGGTCTGAAAGTGGTTTTGATGTTGTCTCATCTTTTGGTCTTGCCAATCTGGCCAAAACATGGGAACCCCAACATAATGGCGACTCCACTAGGGAACTTCTGAGTTTTCCGCACCTTATTATATCATAAGCCTCAGAAAGCATACAATATCTAGTTAGGTTGGTAGTTAAACACTCCTATTCTCACATCAACCTCTATACCATTTGTTTTTTTTCTCCCATACTCTTGGACAGAGTCTGGAAAGGGCCAGGTAGCCTCCAGATCTCACACTCTTTCAGAGGTGACATATCTGGTAAATGCCCTCCCAGTCAATCTCTGGTTAGATTTTGTTGTGTTTGGAAGATATCTCTGAAAAGGGATAGTTCACAAGCACTGTGGTGGACAGTGTACCCTCCAAAAACATCCCAAACCTTTCCACCTAGTGACTCCATATTCCCTAAACGTTCCAAAGACTCCACTGGTGATCACTAGGCCTGCTGATTATCTTGGTTCACATTAGACTCCACTGGAAGACCAGCCTCCATCACAACATCAACCACAGTAGAAGTAACAAGTAGGGTTAAGCTACTTGGTCATAAGACAACATTCTGGCTTATAGAACCATTCATACAAGAGCTTACCCTAACCCAAACCCACCTGAAATAGTTGAAAACCCTGAGGGCATCCTCAAAGGATCTCACACACATAAACAACCAACTATTTCCAATCACCTCCATAGAGCTAACTCTGCACCAGAAGATCTTACAGCTCTATCATACTTTCACCTTGACCTAGACCTACCTAATAGATTACCTAGAACTAGGTCGTTCAGTATCTTAGACCAGCCAGACCCTGAGCTTCCTGGTTCACCACCCCGAAGTGGTAGACACCTTGGAAATAGGCATACCCCTCCTTCCACACCTCCTGATATACATTTCATACAAAACTTGGGGCTCAGTCACCCTAGATCTGCTCATCAGTCTTCTGCTGGTCATAATATCCCTGTCATCCATATACCAGCTGCCCAAGTCAATCCTTTACCTCATCAAAACATCATCATGGCAGCCTGGTATGCACCTATGGTTTTGCCTCAACCTCTAGTACCCTTACCCAATGATTATCAGTCAAAGATCCCACACTTCACTGCAAAAGAGTCCATCACAACCCAGCATCATGTAGATAAGATGGAAGATTATTTTGACTACATGGAAATAAATGATGATACAGTCAAAATGAGAATTTTTTCCCAGAGCTTAGGGGGTGATGTGAAGAAATGGTTTAAGGGCCTACCCCCAGGTAGCATCAATGATCTTCCAGCTTTATATCAGACCTTCATAAACAAATGGGAAACTAAGGCTAACCCTCGCCAACTCTTAGCAGAGTACATGAGCCTAAAAAGAAATGTAGGAGAGAGTGTCAATGATTACACAACTAGATTTAAAAACATTTACAATTCCCTCCCTCCACATATGAAGCCTCCACAAGGCATGGCTTTAGAAAAATACCCCGAAGGCTTTGATGCTGACATGGCCTATGAGCTTAGGGATAAAGAGTACAACACATTGGAGGACATGCAGAAAGGAGCAGTGAACATAGAGGCAAATCTGATTGAGAGAAGAGCAAGACTGAGTTCTGAGAAGAGGGTAACATATAGAGATGACAATGTAGCTTCCTCATCTGACCAAAATTATGATAAATTGTCTAAAAATGTGGAAAAGTTACAGCAAATGATGGAAAAAATGGTTGTCACAGTCAGTAACCAAAATAGAAACCAAAACCAGAACCAAAACTTTAGAAGGAACAATAACACTCCCAACAGACAAAGAGAATCCGATCAGCAAGTTATTCCCCCATTCCAAGAGAATTTTCTTGATGAAGATGAGGGAGTCATAGAAGAGTCTGAGGGAAACACAATAAACATGTTTGAAACGGAAGATTCAATCCATAACTGTTACTCAGAAGAAGATAAATCCTCACCCTCTAGTTGGGAGGAGGAATGGTTGGAATCTGAAGATTACAGGTTAGGGTTTGAAAATTCCATGATGCAGGTCAGAGAACAATATGAACTTAGAAGCAAAAAGAGCCAAGAAATGGCCAAACCGAAAGCTTCTGAGGTCACTATCAAGAAAATACCTGAGAAAAATTCTAAAGCAAATGTTGAAAGTAACAAATCAGCAGCTGAGTGTTCTGGAAAGGACAAAGAAAAGGACAACCAAAACACTGATACACAGGGTAAACCAACTAGTAGCACTAGCACTGCAATTAGTGCTCCTAATAAAACTGTCACAAACACTGTACATAATGAGAATCAACACACTGATTCAGCCACTAAAGCAGTGGCTAACAAAATAGAGTTGAACATTCCAAAGAGTCGGTCTACTTTCAATTTGGAGAGTGAGATTGCGAAAGTTAAAATCTCTGTCCCACTCTCTGAGCTGGCCACTCAAGATGTATATAAAGGCCAAATTTTGAAAGCCATAAATTTAGGAGAGAATAGTGACACTGTAAATTTGAGTGATGATCAACCTGCCCTTCTGTTTGGTCCAAAGATAGAAGGAAAGTTTTAGGAAGGGGTAGTGCCCCCTTTTTATATCAGTCTTAATGTCCATGATAAGATCCTCCACAATGCAATGCATGATTCTGGGGTATCACACAACCTAATGCCTAAATTAGTGATGGAAATATTAGGCCTAGAGATAACCCATCCCTATAAAGACCTATATTAATTTTACTCTAGTAGAGTAAAATGTCTTGGCCTGATCAAAGATTTGTGTGTGAGCCTTACTCAGATTCCTGCCAAGTGTATGGTCATGGATGTTGTGGTGGCAGATGTGCCACCCAAGTATGGCATGTTATTATCAATATCATGGGGAGCCAAGCTGCAAGGAACAATGCAGATGGATGGGGTTTATACCACAATCCCATTATTCGGCCAACTTAGGATACTGTACAGGGAAGCACAAATGAAATTCCTGGTTAGTAGCCCTGAAAATCCTGAAAATTATCCTCTATACTATGTACATACAGACCTGGATTCCTTTATCTTCTGCAATGATGAATATTTGGAGGGACCAGAATCTGAAAACATAGATATAAGCAAAGGTACACAGGGTGAAACAGAGCCAATGGATTGCAACATAATGGCTACCCTAGACTCAGAGTATGAAGGCACAGAAAACTTCGGACAATGCACTGAAACAACAACGCAAAGTGAACCAGGAATAGAATGCAATTAGCCAACTAGTCACCTCTCTGACTTCCACATCCATAACGAAAAACTAAACAGCCCACATCCTAGTGCAGACCCTATAACTCAACATAATGGCGAACCCAGCTGTAGGGAAAGGAATGATAACAAAAACGAGTTTGAACCCCTGTGGGAAATGAATTTCGATGGGTCCTACACAAGAAGAACTGATGGGGCAGGAGTGTGGATACATAACACAGAGAGTGATTGCACAGAGAGCCATGCCTGCAACCTGCACTTCAAATGTACAAACAATGTTGTAGAATACGAGGCCCTTATCCTAGGCTTGAACCTGTTAATAAAATTAGGAGCCCGTAGGATAACTGTGCATGGGGACTCTGAGCTAATTATTAAACAGGTGAATGCTGAATACACAGCAAAACAGCCTAGATTGAGGGCTTACAGGAATGACACTATGGATTTATTAAAAAAAATTGTTGAATACGAATTATTCTTTGTTCCTAGGAGTCAAAATTTCATTGCAAACGGATTAGCTTGCCTAGCTAGTTCATACCCTAAGACTCCAATCGACCAACGAATTATCATACAAACCAAATTTAGACCTACGGTGTCGGACAATGAAAAATACTGGCAGGTCTTTGAAGGTGATAAACAGATTGAGGATTTCCTGATAGGCAGGAATGAGTTTGAATTTTCTGATTCAGACTCTAAATCTGAGAACATTTGCCTAAGTGAAGAATCCTCTGACGAATAAACCCCACCCTGTAACATAGAAATAAACGCTTTAAACCAAGAAAATGGAAATTCAAACGGAAATTGTGAAAACACAGAAAATGAGGAGATGGAGGTGTTGCAGGCCAAAGATAAGAAAATACCCAGTGGCCTGGCACCCTTTGAGGACCTCTTTGACTTTGATGATGTAGCAAAAAAGCCCACTATAGAACATGCAGACTCTGACGTGGAAGAATGCAACATAGGCACTGAAGATAAGCCCAAAATGATTAAATTGGCAAAGTCCTTGCCCACAGAAATGAAAAAGAAATATATAGACCTTTTTAAGGAATTTGTGGACGTCTTTGCTTGGAGTTACGAAGACCTAAAGGCTTATGACACCAACATTATACAGCACAAAATACCTTTAAAAGAGAATCAGAAACCCTTCAGGCAGAAACTTCGTGGGATAAACCCAAAAAAATTGCCTGCAGTTAAAAAGGAGATTAAAAAGATGTATGAGGCAGGCATAATAGTTCCTGTGAGGTTCTTTGATTGGGTGTCGAACCTAGTGGCTGTGAGAAAGAAAACAGGGGAAATCAGGTTGTGTATAGACTTCAGAAATATTAATAGAGCCTCACTCAAAGACAATTACCCTCTGCCAAAAATGGAACACATTCTTTAGAAAGTAGTAGGCTTTAAGAGAATCTCCCTGCTAGATGGTTTCTCAGGTTACAATCAAGTCTTAGTAATCCCAGAAGACCAACTCAAAACAGCCTTTACCACTCCATGGGGCACCTTTATGTATGTAAAAATTCCCTTTGGACTGATGAACGTTGGTGCAACCTTCCAAAGAGCAATGGATATAGCTTTTTCAGATGAGATAGGACACTTCATTGTTATTTACTTGGATGATATAATAGTCTATTCTAAGACTGAAGAAGAACACCTGAAACATCTGAGAAAAGTGTTTGAAAAATGTAGAAGGTTTGGTCTGTCCTTAAACCCCAAAAAGACTGTATTCGGGCTGCAAGAGGGAAAGATTCTTGGCCACATTATATCTGAAAAGGGAATCAGGATAGACCCACAGAGAGTTGAGGGAATACTACAAATCACACACCCGAGAAACATCAAAGAATTACAGTCCTTCATTAGGAAAATCAACTTCCTTAGGAGATTCATTCCCAACCTGGCTGAACACCTCAGGAATATGACTAATATGCTGAAGAAAGGTGAAGGAGTTAAATGGACTGTTGGAGCTAAACAATCTTTTGAATCAATAAAACATGCACTCACCCAAGCTCCTGTTCTGATCAGCCCAGATTTCTCTAAAGATTTCCTGATCTTTTCATTTGCCTCCAAGCATACAGTGGCTGCAGTCTTGCTGCAGAAAAACATAGAGGGAATGGAACAGCCAATTGCCTTTTTCAGCAAAGCACTAAGGGATGCACCCTTGAAATACAAAATAATGGAAAAAATGGCCTATGCTCTGATTAAGGCCTTGAAAGACTTCAGGGTGTACATATTGCATTCTCACACCATAGCTTATGTGCCCAACATCATAATCAAAGATATATTGTCCCAAGATCCTGATGGAAAGAGGGGAAAATGGATTGCCGGGATTTTAGAATATGACCTTGAGATAAAACCCACCAAACTGATTAAAGGTCAGGGCTTAGCTCGACTAATGGCTGAATCAAACTTACAAGCCCTAGACATTAACATGGTAAACACCTTGGATGAGCAACAAGAATTTCCTGATCCCACTGTTGAGGAAAAGCTTCAGAGCTCTCTTTGGTATTCTGACATCCTGTATGTGCTTACATACCTCAATGCCCCTCCTGAATTGTCAAAGACTAAGGCCAGATTCCTAAAGCTAAAATCCAGGAGCTATTGCCTATTGAATAACTGCTTATACTGGAAGAACCCAAATGGTCTATTGCTTAAATTTTTGCCTGAAAACGAGGCAGAGAGGATTAAACAAGAATTCCATGCAAGAGAATGTGGAGGCCACCTGAGCTGGAAAGCCACTGCAAACAAAATACTCAGAGCTGGCTACTATTGGCCCACACTCTTCAGTGATATCTGTAAGATGATAATTGCCTGCCACAAATGCCAAATTTTTGAAGGCAAAAGAAAACTCTTTCCCTTACCTCTACAACCCATCACTGTTGAAGGTCCCTTTCTGCAATGGGGCCTAGATTTCATAGGGGAGATTCACCCTACTTCTTCTGCACAAAACAAATGGATCCTAACAACCACAAACTACTTCACTAAGTGGATAGAGGCCATACCCACTAGGAATGTCACAGATTCAGCCATCATTAGTTTCCTAGAAGGTCACATCCTCTCTCGGTTTGGCTGCCCAAGGAAAATAATCACTGATAATGCTACTGTTTTCGGATCCAAGAAAATTGTTGACTTTTGTCACAGGTATAAAATATCACTCGGTCATTCAACTGCCTATTACCCTCAAGGTAATGGATTAGCTGAATCATGAAACAAGAGCCTGGTGATCATCATCAAAAAGCTGTTGGAAGATAACAAAAAGTCATGGCATAAAAAGCTAGTACATGCTTTGTGGGCTGACAGACTTACAACAAAGAAATCCATTGGCATGTCGCCATTTCAGCTTGTCTATGGTACAGAAGCAGTATTTCCTACCAGCCTTGGGATACCAATAATCAAGCTGGTCCAGGAGATTCAAACAGAAGAAGACAGTATGGTGAGAAGGATAAACCAGAAAATTCACCTCCAGCAAACAAGGGAAGAGGTCTACAACAGAGCAGTGAAAGTTCAGGAAAATATAAAGAAATTGTTTGACAAAAGAACCAAAGCTCCTGATTTCAAAATCGGAGATAAAGTTCTGAAGTGGGACTCAAGAAGAGAGGATAAAGGAAAACACAGCAAGTTTGACAGTTTGTGGCAAGGTCCATACATCATCCAGGCCACCGTGGATCCAAATGCCTTTTTCCTACAGGAATTAGATGGTACAGAGCTGTTTGGGGGTCCTGTCAATGGAAGGATGCTCAAACACTACTTCTGCTGATTTTCCATTTCCATTGTACATACCATTGCAGTTTTTTATTTTCACGAAAAAAGAGAAAATGTTTCAAAAAATAGAGGAAAGGAGAGGTTCAGACATGCTCAAAACATGAACCTCAGAAGTGCAAAATATTGGCTCTAATATGATCAAAAATTGAGCCAAAGAAAGTAAAGACAGATGGTCCTAACGTGCTCAAAATCTGGACCAGCAAAGAAGGAATGAGAATCAGCTCTAACATGCCCAAAACCAGAGCTGAAATGAAGAAAAGAAGTGACTCTAACATGCTCAAAACTTGCGTCACAAAAAGGAAAGAAGGATATTTCAAGTTTCAGATCCCAAGCCTTCACAGTTTTGTTTTCAGTTTTCTACAAATTTTGTCCATGTGCAACTGTCTTTATGCCTTGGATCCACAGCAATTCAGACAGTCTAATCCTGGCTTGACTGTTTTTCAATTTCTGTCGTAGAATATATAGAGAAGAAATCTGCTAGACAGTTTAATCCCAGCAGATATTAGATTAGGTAGAGAAACATATGATACCAACAGTCTAATCTGGTCTCATGGAGCAATAAGGGCATATTAGAATAGGTTTATTTTCTGTTTGTAAAAATAAAATGATGCAAAGGGTCTGCTAGCTCAAATGCACCCTAGAAGAAGAAAAAATGCTAGGATTGTAGTGTGGGTAGGTAGTTTGATTGGGAAAGTTTTTCTGTTGATGTAATGTCTTCATATTGTGGCAGCTGATCTAAAGAAAGAAATGGATGTGCCAAGCAACAGGCATCTAGCCTACACCAAAGATTTACCCTCTGAATTCTTGACTCCTTCAAGAAGAAGCCATCCCCATGTGGAGCCACTGTTAGCCCCCCTATAAATTTTTGACAAGGAAAAAGTAGGGGGCTAAATTGTTTTTTTTTAGCCTTCAAGGAATGCATCTCCCCTGAAGACACATCATCCTTGAAGTCTTTTGTGCCTTTGCCTTTGATAAGGTCCCCTCTGCTGACTCCCTTTACAAGGTTTCATTAATTGCATAAACTGTGCTCCAAAAGGCCCTCATTTTCCCCTTACACCCCTGCAGAATATCTCATGCTAACCTTTGTTTTCCCTTGTTCCGTGCCCCCCTAATTCTTTAAATCCTCTCTGAAACCCCGTTGCACCCAGCACACTCCCTTTGTTTATGCCTAAATCCCCCTCATTCCCCTATCGTTGCCCTTGGCTAGCCTTAAAATGCTTTAAAAATGGGCCAAAAACCATGTTTTCTCTCTGGGTGCCTAAGCCCCTTTCGGCCTAGCCCCGCCCCTTTTCCCCCCACATGACCAAATGCTAGAACTGGGTGCTAGGCGAAAGGCGCTTACTCCTTGCATTCATCGGACGCGTTTACGACCATTGATATTCAAAAAATGAATGGCGATCGCCGCCCCGCAGCCTCCATCGTCCAACCCGTTCATAGCTCGTTCGTCGCATCTCAGCCTCCCATCCGAAACTTCAAATACGGCGGTCCTTCTCCCTTCGTCCTCCTGTGGCCCCCACACCCGCTCATTGTACAAACCCGCTGGTTTATATCGCACCGCCTTTGGGCAGAGGGCGGTATTTCTTTTTCGGGAGCGATTCCATACAACAAATGACGCGTGGCATGTTGGGAAAAATACTGAGAGGGGGGGTGAATCAGTATTTAGGGCATACTCAGAATTTTTTACTTTTTCACTCTCTAAAACCCATACGCTACTTTGCTGAACCAAACTAGCGTATACACGCGGATATCCTTCATAAAACTCGCGTATACACAGAGATCTAATTATGTCATTAATTCTTCACTTATATCATTCCATCATTCATTCATTAGATGTTCAATAAACAGTAAACATGTGTAGTAAGAACAAAACAAACCATCACATAAGCATCACACGACACCGGGATTTTGGGGGTAGAGCAAGGTAAGAGAGAAAGGCACGCTGCGGTTATGGTACTAAATGTTTATTATAGAGAAATTACTGTGCTGTCTGCTTGTGCCAGCTCTGCAGCTCTGGAACCCCATTGCGCTCGTTTGAGCCCTCTCTGAAGGGAGCTACGACCCTGCTCTGTTTACAGGCCCTCTCTGGAAGGAGCTCGGCCCACAGTCTCAGTTTGACCTCTACAGGAAGAGAGCTACAACCCCACAATAGTGAGGGCACAACCCTGGCCTCTGGACCACGTTTCATCAATTTTTCTGCTGGATCAAGGTTGAAAAAGGGCAACAGAGCCACGTTTCATCATATTTTCAGACTGGACCCACTCCACACATTTAAGCTCAATCAAACATCAAACTGATACACTAACAGATAGCAGTAAACCAACAGAACAGATCAGACATCTCATACCACAAACTTCAGCAAACCCTAGTTTTGCATACGTGCTTTCCTTTCACTAATACCGCGTATATACGCGCCTTAGACCATACAAACCCGCGTATACTTCTGTACAAATTACAGAACTAATTTTACTTCCCATACGCACTTTCTCTTCAGCAAACCCGCGTATATACACGCTTACTCTGCGGCGAACTAGCGTATAGTTCTTCAGACATTTAGGTCATTGCAATTCTTCAGAACAGATATATCACACAGATTTTACCCTTTACTTCAGACAGATGTTCGCCTCATCTCAGATCTAATCATTCCATAAATAGATCTAGCATATACAAATACATTTCAGATCTAGATCCCCTTCTTCATCATTTTCTTCTTTGGTGCTTCATGCATTCATATCTATCATTCAATTGTAACCCTTTCCATTCAGATATACTTCAGAGAGAAGTATTCACTCAAGCTTAGACAACTTGCACCACCACCCATGATTTGCACAATGAATTTCTTCTCTTTATATAGGTTTACCCTTTTTCAATACCATGAGCCAAAACTACATTACTTCCGATGGTATTCCTGGACGGGGTCATATAGACGAATCATTACTCAATACAATGGGTCAATACCATGGTGTTCCTACAGTTTTTGTACTTTGTAGTAGCTTGCCTTTCCTCCAACTATATAAGGCGTTATTTCCGCGTGCATAATTCTCGACAATCCGCCTTCTCTTACCAGACTATACTTTTTTCATCTCTCTCTTATCTTGAATTCCTTTCTTCAAAATTTACCCCTTGCTGTACTCACTGTGGATACATCAGATTCCCATCATTTACCAAGTTCAACAGGTATATTCTATCCAAGCATGGCATCAAATGGGGTTACCATCATCTTCATCGAATT
Organism: Pinus albicaulis; assembly: GCA_034641835.2. NCBI lineage: Eukaryota > Viridiplantae > Streptophyta > Pinopsida > Pinales > Pinaceae > Pinus > Pinus albicaulis. The sequence goes on from CM076584.1 coordinate 38,681,131, forward strand.
GGAGTTGCCATTCAAGAACAACACTCTATCAAGTGGGTTGCCATCAAGGACAACACTCTGCATTTCTTGCAACTTGCCTTTGTACGGCAGCAAACCCTTCCCTCCAGCCATTGTGTCAAGTCAGTCCGTGGATGCAGAGCGATATGCATAATAGCCGTCAGATCTGCCCTGGCCCATCCAACGGTCGCCATTCCGAAAAGTTGCGCGGGGTTAATACATGGTCTCCGTACTCCTAGCCCACCGTCTGTTGCCCTCCACTGTGTGTTCAACCGTTGATCTCCTTTGAGATCCGACGGCCTAGCTTTGTTTTCCCCTGTTGTTGACTGTTCCGACATCTCCCGGTCCCGCCACATCACACCCCACGTGTACCCATCGTATATACTCCCCCATCCCATATATTTGTTCATAGGGCAGGCTTATTAAGGTTTTTCATTTAAATCTCCTCTGCGCTCCGCCATTAAGGCTTCCCTCCATAATTCCTCTCCATTATTTCGCCATTTCACCAGTCGCACGACCATTTTTCATCACCCACACTGCATCCACCACCCCATTCATTGTTTTCTTAACAGTTTTGTGTTCTGCAGGGTTGCAGGTAGACAGGAAACCGCCATAGCTTATTATCTCTGTCACAGTGACATAAACCCAGGAAAATACCACTTCCAAAGGCCGAGATAATAAAAGATAGCCCGGGAAGGTAGCTGACAGGACTTGCATTAAAGAGTAGAGTTAAAACTCTACAAATCTTTCTGGTGCCGTTAACACACAAGTTTCACAGTCAGAGATATAAATGGAGCAGCAAAGAGCTTAAGGCACGCAATGAAGACATACAAGCTTTAGGTTCAAAGATTTAGAGGCAAAGTACCGGATTGAAGACCTAGGGACCACACAGAAGGTACAACACGCAGAAATCAATGCATATCAGGGTTTTCTACAGCAGCAGAATGTTTTTCCTCCATAAAGGACAAAGCGCCCATGCAGTGTTCAATCTATGCCATGTTCTGGAGATATTTTCTATCCTGAAACAGCTCCGGTACTATCAGAGCATTTATTTCATCAGTATGGCAGACTTCTTAATCATTCATCGATATTTTGTTTATTCACCAATAGCACCACAGAGTCGTGCAGATCAAAGTACATCAAGAGGCATACCTGGAATTAATGGAAACCTGAAGAAGACCACTACTCCATCCAAAGAGTGACAGGAATTGAATGCTCAGAATTTAAACAGAATGGGTTTTGGCCCTCTTTCTTTCAAAGGTTCTAATACTGCTTTTAGTTTCTCACCTACCTTCTCTTCTCCACTGGAGCTATAAATTCATGAAGAAACTCATTGTAAAGGTTGTTGATCAGTTATCAGAGAACTGCAAGTAGTTTCTTTTGAGACACAGTCTCTGTGTAAAGTTGTAAGATAGGTTGAAGGAGATGTTTTCAGACTGAGTATTCAGCTATTGGCAATGTTGTACTTGATTGGTATTGCTATTTGATATGACAAGCACATTTCTTTGGATCATGATCTGAAGCAGCAGTGATGTTTTCCTATCTTTGTGTTTACATTCATTTCATTTCGTTTCTACTGGCTTGCATCAGAATATTGGCATAGGATTTACCCTTGTTAGGTACCCTATGTTTATGCTCTCCTTGCCATTGATGTTTTTCTTCTGAATGTATTATCTAAGAAATTATTTCAGTTGGTTTAACTAGTGTAGTGGATGTTATTACCTGCTCTCTGATGTATGAATTAAATGAATTCAGTTCTTAGATGTTTCTTGTTGAGAATTCAGTTGGAAGATTTGGGAACACTGGGGATTAGAGTTAGCCCTATCCACTAGGATCCTTGTGCGACCAGCTGGTCTTTAACTTTGTGCTCTGAAATCTGTGTTATATCCTCTCCTCCAACTTTCCATATCACGCAATCATATTTAAAGATCCTATGTTTTAGATGACTAGCCCAATTGAAAGCCTACCTATTGAGTAGCAAGCAAATCCTTTCCTGACTCCATTGCCCAATGGTCTTGAATGCTTTTATGGAGTACTTCACCTCTGCCTTATCCCTCTTTTCTCATCCTTGTCTTACATTGAACCCTTCTTTCCTGATAACCAGCAACCAAACAAACAATCAAAAAAACAAACCATGTGCCTATAACTAGCCTAACATCTTAACATTTGAGCTTCAAAGAGACATACACCTTTGATATATCATAGAGAGACCCCTCTCTGGACCCAGGAGGGCTAGATCCTGAGGTCTGAAATTGGTTTTGATGTTGTCTCATCTTTTGGTCTTGCCAATCTGGCCAAAACATGGGAACCCCAACAAGCCTGAAGTACTCTATTTGACCTCTGTGACAAGTAACTGTCATATTTCAGTTCTGAGACCTCCCATGACTGTGCAATAATTGTTCTGATAGCTTTTAAAGAGTTTCTGCCATCAGGATGGTTGTCATAGTGTCTTTGAAAGGTGAAGTAGACTATGAGTGTCCTTTTCTTGATCTCTTGAGACTTAATTGCCCTGATGATCTAACATTCCAAGGCTTATTTGCTAATCTGTGTGTTTGTCTTTAATATGTGGGTTAAGCTTTTGATTTCCTGAGTTATGCCTTAACCGTTGTCTTTACTAATTGTGCTTTAATCCTTATTGATCTTCACTTTAACTCTATGGTGTACAGGTGACATTTACTAGCCCCGAGGGTTTAGCTATTCACCAGCATTCATGAGACACTGATAAACAGTAATAATAAACCCTAACTATCCCTTTTTTCATGTCCGGAAATCAAGGATCGTCATCCTTGATTCCTGCTACTGATATTTGGCTGGAAGAGGGCCTGTGATATCAAACCACCATTTAAAACCTGCAAACAACAATAAACCATTATAAAATCCTGCGCGTTTTGGTTTTAATTGCTTCAGAGGCTCGGCAAGGGGTTATGGAGCAGTGCGGAAGCAAGGTGAATGCAGCGGGGAAGGGTTTCTTGCCGCAAAACCACGAAAACCAGGGTCAAAACTGAGTTTGGCGTGAATAACTAGAAAAGCGGTTTTGGCGAATACCAGAGGTAGTATTCGCGCGGGGAAAAGGTAGTAAATGGTAATGGGCAGGGGGAACGCGATACACGTCAATGGCTGACACGTATGCTCCTGAAAAACGCCCATTTCGCACTCGAGATGCACGTTCGGGAAGTTTGGCGAAATGGAGTGCGAAACGACGCGACAGCCGTTAGATCTTCGGGCCGAAGATCTAAGGTTTTGGATGAGCGCGAGGGGAGATAGATGGGCGAAGGAAACATATGGTGGGGCCGGGGTGACGTGGGGTAATGTTGGTGGAGGAAAAGTGGGTGGTGATGCGGGGATCGTTGATCGGAAAAGATCAACGGCTCAGATTTGATGCAGGATGTGACATATATGGAGGGTAAATATAAAGTAAAATGTTTTTTTTCAAGGGGAACAGGGGTAGAAAATGGTAAGGGAAGGAGGCTTAAGGAACGGGGAAGGTAGGGTCTCATGGGAGAAATAGGAACCAGGAGTGGAGAGATAAGGGGCTGGGGATTAGAGCGGAGAGTTCTGGGCCATTAGATCTCGGGGGGAAGGCCAGATAAATGGTAGAAATCATGAGGAAACACAATGAAAGGCCCCAGCGTGGTCAGGTGGGACCATGAAAAAATGAATGAAAATATGTATAGCGGGGGCACTTGAGGTATGGACGGGTTTGTGGGCCGGGTGCCTCCGCAGTAAATCTGGACTGTTGGATCAAGATCTTCTGTGGTCAAACAAGTCAACTGCGGGGGCACTCTTATAGTTAATCTGTGTGTAGAAATTTCCCATGGGTGGAAGAGGTGTTAAATCAATGCGGGCCGTCAGATCTGTGAGATGGACGGCGGAGATCAACTTGGAGGGTCAGCAATCGGCGGAGGAGAAGGTCTGAGGAGGAAGGATTTGGAAGTTGCGATGGCCGATGGAGGAGAGCGATTGAGATAGTGCGACGGAGCAAGAGTCGTTGGATCAGGGACGAGATGAACGGTAGAGATGCGATCGGGAAAGCGCATCAGCGAGGGAGAAAGTTTTGGGAAGGAGGAAAATGTGATGGCAGATGAGCACGGACTATCCGATCGGGTGGAGATCGACGGTGGAGATCGAATCGGGGGATCGCATCGGCGGAGAAAAGGAAAGTGGAAGGGAAAAGGGTGAGGCCCAATGCGATGGAGGGAAGTGATGGTCGTCGGATCTCGGGGAAATGGACGGTCTAGATCGTCTCGAAGGATCGGCCATCGGCGGGAAAGAAAACTTGGAAGCAGGACCTTGGAATCGCCTATGGCCGATAGCCGATGGGCTTAGCGCTTTGGTCGCAGGGCGTGATCTAATGGCGGAAGAAAGGGCTTGGGCTTAAGAAAAAGGGGCTTGAAGGCCTAATGTTTGAAAAGGAGCGGAAAAGGCCAAAAATGAGGTTTTTTGAGGGTTTTCAGAGGTTCCAATATAGTAAAAGAAGGGTTTTAAAACCAAATAAAGGGATTCATATGGTTTTAAAAGGGGTTTTTAAGGAAGTGGAGGGATTTTTAATCAGAGGATGGGAATGAAAGAGGGTTTCAAAGAAGTTTTCTTCAAGACAACAGCAGGCCTTTGTGAAGATAGATCCCCTGGACAAATGGACATAGAAAGGCTTCAAGAAGTCACAGATTGGCTTGAAATTTGTTTCTTGAAGACTAATAGACCTGTTTTAGCCATCATAATATATGAAAAATTTATAGATGGCCAACAGCGGCTCCACTTGGGGATGGCATCTCCTTGGAGGTGTCAAGAACCTCAAAAATTTTATCTCTGGAATGTAGATCAACATCCTGCACTCTGACAAATCCTCTTTCTTATTTGATCAGGCTTCTTGAAAAATGATCAATCATTACATTATAGCCAATCAATTTTCCCCAAACAACTACCTACACAACCTACTTTCCTAACATTTTTTCTTCTTAAAGGTGCGCTTGGACTTGCAAACCTTTAGACATCAACATTTTCTTCTTTTATTGAAAGCAGGAAACTAATCTAAATCTACCCTTATAACTTCCATGAGTCCAGATTAAACAGTTGGACTCAAAAATTATATACCTAATCTACTATCTTCCACGATTAAACTGTCTGACAGATCTACATTCTCTACATTCTAAAACAGAAATTGAAAACACAGTCAAACCAGGATTAAGCTGTCTGATTTGTTGTGATGGCTATGACATAAAAAACAGACTGCTCATAGGCCTTTATTTTCAGAAAGCAAGACAAAACTTGGAAGGCTTAAGATCTGAAAACAATGGGAGTCCTTCCTTATTTCTTTCAGCTCTAATTTTGATCCTTTTTGAGTTGTCTTCTTCTTCTCTACCTGGTTCAAGTTTTCAGCATGTTAGAACCAGCCTTCTTTGTATCTTTGGCTCAGGTTTTGATCTGATTAGAGCCATTTTTTTTACTTTAGATTCTTTGGTTTAGATTTTGAGCTTATTTTAACCATTCTTTTTCTATCCTAATATAATCTACTAATAAGCCAAGATTAAACAGTTTGGAAAATATTCTTCACTAACCTATCAGCAGTGAATTGAAATCTATCTAGTCATCATTAGGTTATATGACTAAATAGCAATGCTCTTTCAAGTAGTGGCATTTAGGATTGCACACTTTCATATTTTTCATTTCTTTTTTGGTATGGGGCTGTACCTTTCTTCTTTTATATCTTCCCTCTTTTCTCTTTTCTATTGTTTTTGTATTTCTCTTTTTTTTTTTAAACAAAATAAAGCAATGGTATTTGCAATGAAAAATGAAAGCTTAAAACTGAGAGTTCAGCAGAAATAATGCTTGAGCATCCTGCCATTGACAAGACCCCCAAACAGGTCTGTACCATCCATCTCTTGTAGAAAAAATGTGTTATGACCAATGGCAGATTGAATGATGTAAGGGCCTTGCCATAAATTGTCAAACTTGCCATGTTTGCCCTTATCTTCTCTTCTGGAATCCCATTTGAGTACTTTGTCACCAATTTTTAAATCACTTGCTTTTTTCCTCTTATCAAACAGCTTTTTGATATTCTCTTGTACTTTCTGTGCTCTGTTATAAACTTCTTCCCTGGTTTGCTGAAGATGTTGGGTCTGATTTATCCTTCTCATCATGCTATCTTCTTTTGATTGTATTTCTTGGACCAAATTCATCACTGGCACTCCTAAATTGGTAGGAAAAACTACATCTGCTCCATAAACCAGCTGGTAGGGAGACATTCCAATTGATTTCTTTGTTGTCAATCTATCAGCCCATAAAGCATGCACCAGCTTGTTGTGCCATGACCTCTGATTTTCTTCTAGCAACTTCTTTATTATGTTTATCAGGCTCTTATTGGAATATTCTGCGAGCCCATTACCTTGAGGGTAATAAGTTGTGGAATGAACAAGCACAATCTGATATCTGTGACAGAAATCAACCATCTTTTTAGAACCAAATGCAGCAACATTGTCAGTGATAATTTTCCTAGGACAACCAAATCTAGACAGGATACATGATCTTCAAGGAATTTTATGATAACTGAGTCTGTGGCATTCCTAGAAGGGATGGCTTCTATCCATTTGGTGAAAAAATCTGTGGCTGTGAGTATCCATCTATGTTTGGTAGATGAGTTAGGATGGATTTCCCCAATGAAGTCTAGGCCCACTGTTGAAAAGGACCTTCAACAGTGATTGGTTGCAAGGGTAAGGGAAGCAATTTTCTCTTGCCTTCAAAGATTTGGCATTTTTGGCAGGCAACTATCATTTTGTGGACATCTTGAAAGAGGGTGGGCCAATAATAGCTAGCTCTAAGGATTTTATTAGTAGTGGTTTTCCAACTTAGGTGGCCTCCACATTCTCCTTCATGAAACTCATGCTTGATCCTATCTGCATCAACCTCAGGCAAACATTTAAGAAATAAACCACTGGCATTCTTCCAATACAAATATTTATCTAAAATGCAGTAATTAACGGCCTTTAACTTCAAGAATATTGCCTTTGTTTTAGACATACCAGGAGGGGCATTGATATTAGTAAGCACATACAAAATATCAACATACCAAGATGAATTGAGGAAATGATCTTCAATAAGTGGGGCTGGTAATTCTTCCTGCCCATCAAATGCATCTATCATTTTTATATCAAGTGCTTGCAAGTTAGATTCAGCCATTAATTGTGCTAATACTTGACCCTTGATGATTTTAGTGGGTTTAATTTCCAAATCATATTCCAATATTACAGCAATCCACTTTCCTCTTTTGCCATCAGGTTCTTGTGACAAAATTTCTTTTACCACTATATGAGGCACAAATGCAATAATGTGAGAGTGTAAGATATAAACTCTGAAATCCTTCAAGGCTTTGACCAAAGCATAGGCCCGCTTTTCCATGATATTATATTTCGAAGGTGCATCTATTAATGCCTTGCTGAAAAATGCAATTGGTTACTCTTGTCCTTCTGGATTTTTCTGTAATAGGACAGCAACCACAGTATGTTTTGATGCAAATGAAAATATGAGGAAGTCCTTAGTGAAATCAGGACTAATAAGAACCGGTGCTTGAGTAAGTGCATGTTTGACCAGTTCAAAGGATTTCTTTTCTTCTAAGGTCCATTTAACTCCTATCTCTTTCTTTAGCATGTTTTTCATGTTCGTAAGGAGTTCTGCCAAGTTGGGTATGAACCTTCTTAAGAAATTAATCTTTCCAATGAAAGATTGAAGTTCTTTGATGTTTATGGGGTGACTGATTTGAAATATACTTTCAACCCTTTTTGGGTCTATTTTGATCCCTTTTTCAGATATGATATGACCAAGAAGTTTACATTCTTGGAGACCAAACAATGTCTTCCTAGGATTTAAAGATAGCCCAAATTTTCTACATTTCTCAAAGACCTTTCTTAGGTGTACTAGGTGTTCTTCATATGTTTTGGAATAGACTGTAAGTTCATCTAAATAAATCACAATGAATTGGCCTATTTATTTTGAGAAATCAATGTCCATGGCTCTTTGAAAGGTGGCACCGGCATTCATTAATCCAAAAGGCATTTTCACATACATGAAAGTGCCCCAAGGAATAGTGAATGTTGTTTTCAGTTGGTCTTCAGGGAGTACCAATATCTGATTATATCCTAAAAAGCCATCTAGCAAAGAAATCCTCTTGGAACCAACTACCCTTTGTAAGATGTGCTCCATTTTACGCAAGGGATAGTTGTCCTTTAATGAGGCTCTGTTCAAGTTCCTAAAGTCAATACAGAGCCTTATTTCTCATGTTTTCTTTCTTACGGCTACAAGATTAGATACCCACTATGAGTATCTCACAGGGACAATAATTCGAGCATCATACATTTTCCTAATTTCTTTCTCAACCAGAGGTAACTACACAGGGTTTATTCTACGTAATTTTTGCCTAAATGGTTTTTAGTTTTCTTTAAGTGGTATCTTGTGCTGAATGGTCTCTGTGTCATATGCCTTTAAATCCTCATAGCTCCAAGAAAATACATCAGAAAACTCTTTAAACAACTCAATATATTTCAGTTTCATGTGAGCTGGCAATGTTTTAGATAACTTGATCATTTTAGGCTTGTCTTTACTGCCTATATTGCATTCCTCAATATCAGATTCAGTGGGTTCTATTGTTGGTTTCTTGGAAACATCATTAAAATCAAACAAGTCTTCTAGAGGTGTTAATCCTTTGGATAAGCCTTTGTCTTTAGACTGTAGTACCTCTATGTCTTCTTTTCCTGAGTTTATGTACTCTTCTGTTTGATTTTCGAACTCTCTGGCTAGCAGATTTATTTCTGTAATAGGAGAAGGTTCTTTTTCAACAAGCTATTCCTCATTAAGATAGTCTTTATCATACTTTGAGTCTGAATTTGGCAGTTCAAACTCATTTTTGAACTGCACAAATTCCTCTATTTGTTTATCTCCCTCAAAGACCTACCAATACTTTTCATTATCTGGGACAGTTGGTCTATATTTCACTTGGACTATGAACTGTTTGTTGTCATAGGGTCTTTTTCATGAACTGGCAGCACAAGTTAATCCATTGGCAAGAATGTTTTGGTCTCTAGGGACAAAAACAAGTTCATATTCCTCAAAAGTTTTCAAAAGGTCCATAGCATCATTCCTATAGGCTCTTAGTCTTGGATGTCTGGCAGTGTACTCTCCATTTATTTGTATAATGATCAGTTCAGAATATCCATGAACAGTTATCCTCCTGGCTCCTAATTTCTTCAGTAATTGTAGTCCTAAGAGGAGTGCTTCATACTCTGCTATGTTAGTTGTGCATTGGAATTTTAGCTTGTATGAATGGCTTTTAGCATAATTATTCTCTGTGTTGTGCAGCCACACACCTGATCCTGCACCAGTTCTATTACAAGACCCATCAAAACTCATACTCCAAAGAGGGCTAGTTTTGGACTTATTGTTGTTTTCATTCATGTCCCCTTTTTCCTGTGTGTTTTGACTGTCATTATGCAGTTTTATGGGTTCTGCAGCATGTTTATGTTGGTATTGTTCCTTAAATTTTTCATGGAGTTGAGGCCTTTATTCTTGACTCTCATGACTTGCACTAAGCTGGTGGACAGTGGGCTATTCATACTCTCTGTTTTGTTTGCTATAATTTTCAGATGTGGCAAATTGTTTGATATCCTCTCCCTTCCTATTCCCTCCTTCCATGTTTTCTGTTATGTTGGGTGATTGCTCATCTTCCAACTCTAGTTCACCAAATCTTTCATCATTGCAAAGGATGAACGAGTCTAGGTCTGTATGGACAGAATAAAGAGGGGAATTTTCTCATTTTTCTTGACTACTCACCATAAATTTCATGTGTGATTCCCTATAAAGTCTTCTAGGCTGACTGAAGACAGGAATGGTGGAATACGTCATGTCCATTTGCATGGTTCATTGAAGCTTAGCACCCCATGATCTTGAGAGAAGCATGCCATATTTGGGGGGCACATCAGCAACTACCACATCCATCACCATGCATTTGGCGGGGATTTGGGTCAAGTTTACACAAAGATCCTTGATCAGGCCTAAGCATTTTACTCTACTGGAGTCAAAAGAATACAAATCTTTATAGGGTATGGTTATCTCAAGGCCTAATCTCTACATGATTACTTTGTGCATGAGGTTATGAGAAGCCCCTGAATCATGCATAGCATTGTGTAAAATCTTATCATGGATATTCAAACTGACATAGAAAGTAGGGACCACTCCTTCCTGGAACTTTCCTTCAATTTTAGGCCCAAATAACAGGGCTAGATGATCATCATTTAAGTTGAAAAAGTCATTAATTTCTTCTATGTTCAAATCTTTTAACACCTAACATTTCTATACATCTTGAGTGACTAACTCAGTGAGGGGGACAGAGATCTTGATTTTAGAAATTTCACTTTCCAAATTGAAAGGGAACTAGTTCTTTGAAAGGCTCAAATTTGTCTTGTTAGTCACTAACTTATCAGCAAAATCAGTTTGCTGGTTTTTACTATGTACATCAGTTAAAACTGTTTTTACAGGGGTACTAGATGAAGTGCTAGTGTTGTTAGGGTCCACACTTTGTTTGTCAGTGGTTTGAGTGCTTTTCCCCTTGTTTTTACCAGAACTTTCAGCTGTTGTTCTGTTGTTTTCAGCAGCCTTTCTAATCACTTTTTCAGATCTGTTTTTGGCAGTAGTTTTAGAGGTCTCTGTTTGGGGAGTTTCTTGGTTCTTTTTTCTCCTGAGGTCATATTGCTTGTGGACCTCCATGATGGCATTCTCAAAGCCTTGCCTATAGTCTTCATATTCTAAGCCTTCATTATCATAATATGTATATGCGGTCTGGTCATCCTCTATGAAAAAGGCAGAGTTTTAATTACTTTCTCCCAGCATGTTTATAACAGTTTCCTCTGGCTCTTCTATCATTCCCTCATCTTCATCAACATAATTTTCTTGGAATGGAGGTCTGATTTTTTGATCAGTATCTCTTTGTCTAATCTGAGGGGGGTTTCTCCTAGAGTTATGGTTCTGATTTTGAGGTTGGTTCCTATTCTGAGCATTTTTTTGGACATCCAAACTCTCCATCGTTCTTTCCAACCTATCCATGGTTTTGGCTAGATGGTCTAATTTTGAGTTAGATGTGGAACGTGCAGTGTCTTCCCTATATGTTACTTTCTTTTCAGTCCTGATCCTAGCTCTCTTCTCAATCATATTTTCTTCCACACTAAGAGCTCCCTTCTGCATGTCTTCTAAAGTCAAGGGATCCCTTTATCTTAGCTGATAGTCCATTTTGGGATCAAATCCTTCAGGGAATTTGGCCAAAGTTGAGCCTTGCGGAGGTTTCAAAACTGGGGGTAGTGCGTTATAAACACTATTGAATCTAGTGCAATAATTTTGAACACTTTCCCCAGGGTTTCTCTTGAGGTTGTTGTAATCTGAAAGTATTTGGAGAGGGTTCTTCCTAATTTCCCATTTGTTTATGAATTTTTGATGTAAAGAAGGGAGATCATTAATACTATTAGGAGTTAAACCCTTAAACCATTTCTTGGCTTCTCCTCCTAAACTTTGGGCAAAGATTCTCATCTTAATGGTCTTATCTTCTATTTCCATATAATCAAAGGCATCATTCAACTTGTCTACATGCTGTTGAGTAATAGTGGATTCATTTCCTGTGAAATGAGGAATTCTGGACTGATATTCATTAGGTAAAGGAACCAGAGGTTGTGGTAACACTAGGGGAGCATACCATGCTGCCATGATAGGATTTTGTGGGAGGAATGGAGTGGTTTGAACAGTGGGTATATGCATGACAGAAGTTCTTGTACCAGCAAGAGATTGTTGAGAAGAATTGGGGTGGGAGAAACCAAATTTGTGAATGAAATGAAGATCGGGAGGTGTGGATGGAGGGGTTTCTATGCTGCCAATATGTTGGCCACTATGTTGTGGTGAACTTGGAGGCTCAAATTCTGTCTAATATATAGCATTAAGTGACTTAGTTCTTGGTAAATTACTTGGAAAATCTAAGTCAACTTGGATCTCTTGAAGAGTTGAAAGGTTTTCAAGGACAGAATTAGCTCTGTGAATAGAACTGATAATAGTTGGATCTCTAGATGCAGGAAATTTCCTAAGAATTCTTTCTGGATTATCAACTATTTCAGGAGGACTTGGATCTGGATAGGCTCTGGTATGAACTCTTCTTGAAGCCAGTATGTTAAGATTCATACCCAAGGAGAAGAAAGTTAGCCAGATATGACAATCTTTAGAGGAAAACTAGTCTTTAACAAAGAAAACTTAATCCTCAAAGTTTCCTAATCGTGGGTGAGCATGATGTTTCAATAGTAGTGTGGGCTGCCCCAGTGGAGTCTTTGTGAAACTAGGGGTAATCAGCAGGCCTACTAATCACCAGTGGAGTTTTTTGGTCTTTTAGGAGTTTTGGAGTTGCCAGGTGGATGATTTCAAATGTTTTAAGATGAGTTGATGTCCACCACTAGTAATTAACTACCAATCTAAGGTTGTTGTGGGTCTTCTGAGGTCTTAAGGATGTATAAGATGCAATTCACTCAGAAATTCCCTAGTGGAGTCGCTATTATGTTGGGGTCCTGTGATTTGGCAGATTGGCATACCAAATGACAAGGAAACATCAAAACCACTTTGGAATCCTAGGATCTAGCCCTCCTGGATTCAAAGAGGGATCTCTCTATATGTGTTTTCAAAGGATATTTCTTTAAGGCTTATGATATGATATTAGGGTAGTTATGAAGCACAAGGGGTTTTTTTGTTTTTTTTTGGTTGGGGATCATTAACTGAGAAGGTCATGTGAAGTTTGAAGGAGGGAATAAATTGAAGGATATTTCAGCATGGGAAGATAGGTCAGAAAACAGTGCTAAACCATTGGGCTATGGAGTCATAAGAGGGTTTACTTGCACAACAACTATTCAAGGGTTATCAAAGGGCAGATCATCTATATCATAAGATCTCTTAAGTTGAGTCTGTGGTATGAAACATTAAGAAGTGTGGTGAAAGAAGAAAACATGTAAGAAAACAAGGGGCAGTCTAAGATCAGGTAAGGACTTTTAACCTTGCCTTCTTTCGACATACTCTCAAAGGAAACATTTAAGATAAACATAAAAAGTAACCTAAGATTAGGTAAGGACTTTTAACCTAGCCTGCTTTTGGCATACTCTTAAGGGAAATCTTCAAAATAACGCTTTAAGACTAAACAAGGGACAGGGCTAACCATAAACTTCCTTGATTAGGACTCTACTTAGCATGCAGTGAAAATATCATTCAAGAACAGCATCTCAAGTTATACTCAGCGAGACATGGGCTCACCAACATTCCTTGACTAGTTATACTCTATTGAAATCATTCCCAAACACACATTTAGAAGAAAACAAAAAGATAAAGCTTATCAGTCAGAATTAGGGTACTTTAGAAGTAAATCCTAATCTATATTTTACTGCTCTTTATCAGAGAATATGAACAAAGTGGAAACATAAGGAGGATAACAATAACAGTGAGAAAACATCACCAATGATTTAGATCATGATCCAGTGAATCTGCTTGTCTATTTGATGTCCAAAACCAATTACATACTTTGAGTCCAATAGATTTTACAGTCTAATACTTCTCTTCCCAGCCTACTATATTACAACTACTCAGTAACTTTTACTCAATAACAGTTCAACTATTAACAATTTCCCAACCTTTTACAATTCGTTTTCTGTGAATAAATATAGGTGAAAAGAGGAAGAGTGCTACAGAAATGGTAATAAATATTAATTAAGACAGAGTGGGAGAGGTATTCGAATGCCCATTCTGCTTAATGACCATATCATTAACTGATTGTACCATTTTAGTAGTTTTTCCTGTCTTTGAGGCATATCTGGTAGGCTGGTAATAACTCCGAAGTGTGTTCTTTGAACTAACCATGGCCCGAAGTACGTTGTTTGACCTCTGTGACAAGTAACTGTCATATTTCGGTTTTGAGACCTCCCATGACTGTGCAATAACTGTTCTGACAGCTTTTAAAGAGTTTTTTCCATCAGGATGGCTATCACGATGTCTTTGAAAGGTGAAGTAGACTATGAGTGTCCTTTTCTAGATCTCTGGAGACTTAATTTCCCTGATGATCTAACATTCCAAGGCTTCTTTGCTAATATATGTGTTTGTCTTTAATATGCGGGTTAAGCTTTTGATTTCCTGAGTTATGCCTTAACCGTTGTCTTTACTGATTGCACTTTAATCCTTATTGATCTTCACTTTAACTCTGTGGTGTACAGGTGACTTTTACTGGCGCCGATGGTTTAGCTATTCACCAGCGTTCATGAGACACTGATAAATAGTAATGATAAACCCTGAATATCCCTTTTTGCGTGTCTGGAACTCAAGGATCATCATCCTTGATTCCTGCCACTGATATTTGGCTGGAAGAGGGCCTGTGATATCCATTTAAAACCTGCAAACAACAATAAACCATTATAAAATCCTGCGTGTTTTGGTTTTAACTGCTTCAAAGGCTCAATGAGGGGTTATGGAGCAGTGCGGAAGCAAGGTGAATGCAGCGGGGAAGGGTTTCATGGCGCAAAACCACGAAAACCAGGGTCAAAACTAAGTTTGGAGAGAAGAATTTGAAAAGCGGTTTTGGGGAATACCGGAGGTGGTATTCTCGCGGGGAAAAGGTGGTAAATGGTAAGGGGCAGGGGGAACGTGATACACGCCAATGGCTAACACGTATGCTCCTGAAAACCGCCCATTTCACGCTCGAGATGCACGTTTGGGAAGTTTGGAAAAATGGAGCTCGAAACGACGCGACAGCCATTAGATCTTCAAGCTGAAGATCTAAGGTTGTGGATGAGCACGAGGGGAGATAGATGGGCGAAGGAAACATATGGTGGGGACATTGTGACGTGGGGTAATGTTGGTGGAGGAAAAGCGGGAGGTGATGCGAGGATTTTTTATCGGGAAATATCAACAGCTCAGATTTGATGCAGGATGTGACATATATGGAGGGGAAATATAAAGGAAAATGATTTTTTTCAAGGGGCTTGGGGGTAGAAATTGTTAAGGGAAGGAGGCTTAAGGAACGGGGAAGGTAGAGTCTCATGGGAGAAATAGGAACCGGGAGTGGAGAGATAAGAGGCTGGGGATTAGAGCAGAGAGTTTTGGGTTGTTGGATCTCGGGGGGAGGGGGAAGGCCAGATCAATGGTAGAAATCATGAGGAAACATGATGAAAGGCCCCAGCATGGTCGGGTGGGACCAGGAAAAAATGAAAGAAAATATGTATAGCGAGGGCACTTGAGGTACAGACGGGTTTCTGGGCCAGCTGCCTCTGCAGTAAATCTGGACCGTTGGATCAAGATCTTCCATGGTCAAACGAGTCAACTGCGGGGGCACTCTTTTAGTTAATCCGTGTGTAGAAAGTGGCCGCGGGTGGAAGAGGAGGTGAATCAATGCGGGCCGTTGGATCTGTGAGATGGACAGTAGAGATCAACTTGGAGGGTCGGCAATCGGCGGAGGAGAAGGTCCGGGGAGGAAGAATTTGGAAGTTACGATGGCCGATGGAGGAGAGCGATTGCGATATTGCGACGGAGAGAGAGCCGTTGGATCAGGGACGAGATCAACGGTGGAGATGTGATTGGGAAAGCGCATCGGCGAGGGAGAAAGGTTTGGGGAAGGGGGAAAATGTGATGGTCGATGAGCGCGGACCATTCGATCGGGTGGAGATCGACGGTGGAGATCGAATCGGGGGATCGCATCGGCGGAGAAAAGGAAAGAGGAATGGAAAAGGGTGAGGCCCGATGCGATGTGTCGATGCGATGGAGGGGTGCGATGGTCGTCGAATCTCGGGGAAATGGATGGTCTAGATCTTCTCGGAGGATCAGCCATTGGCGGGAAAGAAAACTTGGAAGTGGGACCTTGGAATCGCCTATGGCTGATAGCCAATGGGCTTAGCGCTTTGGTCGCAGGGCGTGATCTTATGACGGAAGAAAGGGCTCGGGCTTAAGAAAAAGGGGATTAAAGGCCTAATGTTTGAAAAGGAGCGGAAAAGGCCAAAAATGAGGTTTTTTTAGGGTTTTCAAAGGTTCCGATAGAGTAAAATAAGGGTTTTAAAACCAAATAAAGGGATTCATATGGTTTTAAAAGGGGTTTTTGAGGAAGTAGAGGGATTTTTAATCGGATGATGGGAATGAAAGAGGGTTTCAAAGCAGTTTTCTTCAAGACAACAACAAGGCTTTGTGAAGATAGATCCCCTGGACAAATGGACATAGCAAGGCTTCAAGAAGTCACATATTGGCTTGAAATTTGTTTCTTGAAGACTAATAGACCTGTTTTAGCCATCATAGTATATGAAAAATTTATAGATGGCTAACAGAAGCATTATTTCAGTTAGAAATATCAGTTTGAATTTTCTTCATTGTATATAACATTGCCTAAACAAATTTCAAAAAGAAAACTAGACCAGGTTGGGACCCAAAGCAAAGGCCATGAGCCTAGTCTGATAAAATAAAAAAGAAAGAAAAAGCAGAAAAGAGGGCAGATAAAAAGAAAAAGGTAAGCCCCATACCAAAAAATGAATGTTTCTGAAAGTGTTGCAAGTCAAAATGCCACTACTTTTAAGAAGGTCTTGTTCAATCATACAGTCTAAACATGATTGTACAAATTTTGAATTTTTTGCTGATAAGTTAGAAAATGAAGATTTTCCAAAATATTTAATATTGGCTTATCAACGGAAGTTTACTTTTGAAAATAAATATTGTGTGCATCTTGTCCAAAAATTCCATAATTCATGATGATCAAACTGCTTAATCTTGATTCATTCACTCTTTATACTTCATGTTGATAGTTAGTGAATGAAGATCTGGCCAAACTGTTTAATCTTAGCAGATCATTAGTTCGGCAAAGAATAAAAGAGCTCATCAATTTAATTTGAGCCTTTGGAAGTTATAAGGTTAGAAATAGATAGTTTGCTTTCAAAAGAAAAATGATGTCAAGGTTTGCAAGTCTAAATGCACTGTAATATTCCCAATTAGTCATTAGCTAATTGAAATATTCATTTTTGTTTTATTTCTTTGTTTGAAGAATAAAAGTGTAAAGGAGGTCCATAATACTCCTAAATAATGAATGAATCAATGCCAAATGTAAAAAGGCTAAATCTTGGTTGTTTAAACAAGCACCCTTAGGTGTGAAAGGGGCTAGATATTTCGACAGGGTCAACCTTGACCAAATCTACAGTGCTATCTTGGAGGAGTGGCCATCAATGAGGCACAACGCAGTTATAGATGGAGATGGCTTGTGTGAAAGAAGTGATATCATTGGAAGTGGTTTATGTTTTGCAAGCTCTTAACTTATAAAAGGAAGATGATGGCAGCATGAGAAGGTTGTTGATGATTATGTATTTCTGAATATATTTTCTATTTAGACATATATAATTCTCTTTCTGTTTAGCTGAGAATAGTGTTGTTTAGCACTGGGTGTTCCTGATCGAGAATCCCACCTCTTTCCTTGAGAGGCCTCTTGGAAGAGTTTGCATTGCATAGTCCACTATCTGGCTGAAGGCCAAGCTTCTTCTTCCAACTACAATAAAAATTCTGTTGAGGGTTTGGTTGTCTTTGAAAGTTGCAACAAGTGGAGGCTAGATCTACTCAGATCTAGATGATTTCAGTGCCCTTTTTCAGTGGAGGAGGCTTCTACTCCATTGGCAGGAGTGTATTGGAGTGTTTGGGCTACATTTTCTGGTCTTGGCATGAGGCCAACTATGTTCTAAACCCTACAGCGTAGTTTTACTTCCAGATCTGCATTATTCCTGTAGGTGATGTTGTAGGGTCTTTTGGCATACCATCTGTAGAGTTTATTTTCAAGTGTTGGGGATCTCCCCTTCACTTTTGAGATCCATTAGAGGATATCTATTCCTTGTTAATATCAGATTTGATCTGCATGTTTCTGAATACTTCTGAATATTTAAATATTTCTGTAGATATGCAAACTTAGATCTCATATCTACTCCATGTACATGGTGTTATTTCTAGAAACCCCAAGGGGGATTGAAAGAGGAGCCTCTATAGTATATGGATCTGTTATAGATCTAAGTTTTCATGCACTTATATGCTCTATATCTAAAGTGTAATCAACAGCTATTTGCAGGCCAATAAAATAAAATTGTAAGGCAATTTCAAGTCTATACATATGGTTGCAACACCTCTTTTGAGGATTTTTCTTCTATTGGTGACTTGTATTTCGAGTTATGCATCTTATGGGCCTCATTGTACATCTATATTGCTACTATAAATACATTTGAAAGGTCTCTTTATTGGCCTCCTGCTTTGTCTTAGATTATCTGCGTTATTTTTCTGCATATTTGTCTTGTTTTGTTGCATTCCCCATTTGGGAATATTGCAGTGGTATCATAGCATAATCTTGGCTCAACCTGTGCATTCAGCCAATATGTCACCATAGGAGGGTCTTCTCACAAGAAGATGAGATGTACAGAAAAAACAGAGACATGACTCCATTATTTGGAGGAAGAGGGGAAGAGGAGCTCCCAAAGCTTCTTTCTCAAACTATATAGAGCATTCATGGAGATATCAAGAAGATGAGAAGCAAGATGTGTGAGAAATATCCAAAGAGGATTGAATCTGAAGCAAGCCCTAGATTTTTGCATGATGGGTGTGAGCATGTAGCCACACATTATGGTTCACAGTGCAGTCTTATGCCCAGATTTACTATGAGGGAGATGGAAGAAGAAGAATGCCAAAGATGGAGACTCTTAGTGATTATCTGCAAGAATATGAATCTCAAACTAAGAAGTTCAAAGGTCACATCAAATTCCCAGATTTTTGCAAGATCAGGGAGGAAAGGAACCAGCAGCATGATGTTGGTAGATTCTTTCTATCTACTTTTGATGGTTCACCTAAATGTTCAGCTAAGGCTTGGGTGGAGGAACTAGACACCTATTTGCAACAACACCAAGTTTCATAGAATGAAGCCATCAAAGTTGCAGCACTGCATTTTGAAGGTAAGGCCTAAGCTTGGTGGTATTTGAATCATTTTCATTAAAAAATGCAAATACTTCTACTTATGCAAAGTTTACTAGGAGAATAGTGGAAAGGTTTGATGAAAAACATTCTAAAACACCTATGGTGGAGCTGGACAAACCAAAACAAACAAAACCTTTTCATGTGTTGGAGGAATCTATAAACCCAACTCCACTTCAAAAAACTGTTGAAGAGGCTAATATCTTGCATAAAACCTTGCTAGAGCCAAGATCTGTATCTCATACTCCTAGGAAAGAGGGCATGGAGATCTCTTTTTCAAGAGAGGATCCTCCTATTGAAAAGTTGCCCATTCATATTGAAGAGGAAGAGAATGCTAGGGGCAACAGCGCTATCAAATCCAAGGCATATCTAGCACTTCATGTAGAGGTAGATGGAGCACTTTCTCCAACAAAAGGAATTCTTGTATCATTTCAAGGAGTTCCTAAGGATTTCATATGTGGAGAGCAAGGCACAATCCATAAACAACATGTGCTACTATTGATAGATTATGAAACCTTGAAGATGAAAGGAGAAGGTAGGGAGGAAGGCCGACATCATATGATTAGGAGCACACACCCCTGTCTGTTTCAAAAGATTGATGCACAAAAGAGGCAGATTGATTTGCGCAGTGAGGGCAGGGACAAAGTTGTCCATTCATATATACAATATACTCTTTATATTGATGTCTCATTGCATGGAGGCATTCAACCAGGGAGACCACGAGATCAAGGGATGATGAGAGATGCTTCACATTTGGTTGCACCACTCATTGATTCCAGAGGGGTGAGGACCTTGGGAGGACTTGATACAGTGCAGAGAGTCTAGGATAGACTCAAGAAGGAAGGAGAGATTCTCCCATTTTTAGCATTACCCACTCTCACTACATATTATGCGCGGACAGAAGTTGTTGTAGTGATGGAGGATTGCACCACAATGGTGCAAGGAGACCACTCCAAGGATTTGGAGAAATAGAGGGTACTTCCCTTGAGGAAGGAATCCTCTTAATATTGGAGCATATGGAGGCCACTCATGCTTACATTGGCTAAGATCAGGAGGATCTTTTTGGATGGTAGCTTCTCATGGGAGGCCAACTTCCAAAGGTCACCACTTCTACTTGAGCATGAGCAGCTGCATGATGGGCATGGCAGCACTCTGGAGGATGAATTTGGCATGAGGGATGTAAAAGGAAAATACAGTAGCATGTGGGAGCTTCACATTTTAGATCTTCAGCGCTATATCTTAGGAGGATTGATCCATATTGGAGGTCTCAACTTTTGGTAGAGTAATCCAAGGATCTTGGTGCTTGCATGATTCTTGATGACCCAAAGGGAGATGACAGATACAAGGTGGATGATGAGGTCATCTATTCTTATGGTAGAGTCTTCTTGACTAGAGCTTCTGAGCTCAAGGAGAAGCTATTACATGCAGCACATGTGGACTTTCTTGCCATGCACTTTGATGCATTTCATTTCTTAATGGAGGAGTTCACTTGGGAGGGAATCCAGCAGGATGTATATCAGCATATGGAGAGATGCATAGTCTGGATGTTGATGGAGAGGTTATCACAACCACTTCTCTACTCATTGAGAGTGAGGGAGAACTTCTAGTTGATCCATTTCAGCTCAATGACCAAGGTTCATGGTAGAGGATGTACATTTATGCATTATGATTTGTACTCTTTTACTTTTTGTGAGTAGCATATTATACCAAGTAGGATTATTCCTTCTTGTATATTTTATTGTGATGTACTTGAGGCCATTTTCAGCATTGCTGTCGGCCATTCTATTGGTGGTTTGTGGAAGATGCCACATGATTCTTGGTGTGCACCATTGGCACCAAATTTTACTTTTATGATTCCTTCTTGTAGGATGATTGTGGCAGCAAACAAGTGGCTGAAAAGACACTTGTTATACTTTGTATTGAGGCAGGCAGGGAATGCACTGCGCTGGTTCCACCTGTGGAACTATGATCCACGGAGGATGGCACAAGAGTTGGAGGTTCCCATTGGGAGTATGATTCTCCATACTTCATATGTTGCATGTTTCTGGAGAAACAATGGGAAAACCATGATTTCCACACTACATCTCTTGTCTTCATGTGGAAGGAGCCATTTGGAGAACTTGAGTTATTGGGAGAGGCACTTCATGGATGTTTTGTTTGATGGAGTAACTTGGGACATTCTTGGGGACTATAATGTTTTAGCCCAAGATCAGAAGCATCCCCATACATATCATAAATGGAGATAGAAACAACATGGGTGGAAAAATATAATCTATCCATACAGCCCCAATACATTGCAGGAACCGGGGGTTGAGGATTTCTTTGATGAGCTACCTAGAATGGCTCATTTCATTTGGATGATAGCATGGGTATGGGAGTATCTCATTGGGAATGAGATCCCCTATGTTATTCATCACTCCTACCTTGAGGAGGCCATTGGACAGCAAGAAGGTTTCCACTTACAGCTTCCACTTTCTCATGATGTGAGCCATTTGGTTTTGCATACTTGGGAGGAACCATTGGAGGGAAGATTTATTGCAGATTATTTTGAGCAGTGGTGGGGACTATTGATGAGGAGGCCACAAGAGGAGGAGGGGAGTGATTTTTCTCCACCTTTACAGTTGCTTGAGGACAAGCAACATTTTGGAGGGGAGGACTGTAATATTCCAAAAATTTAGCCTTCATCTAAATGGAATATTATAGTTTGTTTGATCACTAGGTAGGTGAATAAGTGGGTGAGGAGGCCCATAAATTTCCATAGAAGGAAGAATAGCACTCCTAATGTGAAAGGAGGAAGAATAAGCAGCTGGATTAAGCACCTTTGGGTGTGAATTGGAGGGGATGCATGTTGAATAGGTCAACTTTGACCAAGACAACAGTGTTGTCATGGAGGAGTGGCATTTACGATAAGACAGCGCAGTTTTAGTGGAGGGAAAATTGCATGAGCTTAGTGGCAAGTATGGATGGAACCCAATGTGAGAAGGCTCACATACTATATATGGAGGGGATGGCAGCCATTGTTATTCATGTTTGGAATATTGTTTTATATTGGTCTATTTAGACTTTGCATCCTTTAGCTGTTTAGCGGGGTTTGTTGTGTTGTTTAGCACCAGGGTGTTCCTGATCGGGAATCCCTACCTCATCCTAAAGGAAGGAGAGTTTAGGGCTTCATTTCCTCATTTTGGCATTTTGGCCAAGCTACCTCCTTTAGCTATAGCGCAGTTTATGTTTAGATTTGCGTTGTGTTGCAGGGTGCAGCAAAGGAGGATCATATAGAGCCAATTTGGGCTTGTTTTTCAGTGGTGGGGTAGCCTATCCATTGGAGGATCAACAAGGAGGGATCCTGGGCATATTTCTACATTTTTGGCATTAGGCCAACCATCTACCATCCCTCACAGTGCATTTACAAACTAAAACTACGTTATTTTCAGAGACAGTTACTGGCAGGGTTCATTGAGCTCATCAAGAGGGTTTATTTCTGAATAGAGGGATCAGCCTTCTATTGAGAAATACCATTGGAGGAGTAAATTATCATTTCAGATCTGTCATAGCCTCATTATATTCAGTTCTAGTTTGCAGTGACATTTTAACCCCAGGGTTATTTTTCACATTGTATATTTCTTGGTATTTCTAGCAATCTTCTCCAGGTTGGCTAGAAATCATGTATTAGAGCCCACATATTTTTTTCTGGAAATTTACTTTGTATCTATCAGCCATATTCCATTTATGTATGTTTACAGTAGCAGCTACACTGATATAGACAGTGTTTTCACTGCTTCTCGGCATTCTATACAGTAGCAGCAACTCATGTGCTTATTGTTCTGATCATTGGAGGCTTGTTCGTATTGCTTGAGTGGCTTGACCCTCAAGATATTTTTGTATATTGTTGCTGATATATGAATAAAATGATGGTTGCATATTGATCCCTCTTATGACATGTTCATAGTTGCTATGTTTTACATTATTATGTCTTGTATTGCTGCTATTTCCATTTTGGAATATTACATGGACCCAATAAATGAAGAATAAATGTTAGAATAAATAATGGGTAGGCAGAAGTACTTTTCACAAAGCATGGATTTCAGTTTTTTTTTAAGGTCACAGTCACAAAATTTGCAGCAAATCAGGCTAACGGTCTACAAATTTCTTGATACCTCCTAAAGGGGTTGCCCTCCCCATCTAGAGCCACTGTTAGACTCCTATATTTTTACAGTATCACCAGATGACTGCTTATTCCTTTTACCTTTCATGCTGAAAATAATATTCCCTGACTATCATTTATTTTTAGAAATCTCATTGCCTTCATTATTTTTCATTTAACCTCTCCATTACCTTTCATTTTACCTTTTATAACATTATCATGCTCTAAAATCCCATTTTCACCACTAAAACCACATTCCCATTGCTAAATAACCCTTCCCCTTTACCCATTCCCCTTTCGTTTCATTAAAAACAATGTAAAACCCCATTTTTACATTTTTTTAACCTATCAAGTCCCCAATTTAAAACCTCTGTTATGTTAAAACCTACCTCCGATTTATGTTTAAACCTCTTCTTTGAAAACCTTAACCCCCCGCTTTAATATAACCATGGCCCCACCTTTTATTAAACACCTCCTCTTTGTTATATCCCTGGGCCCCCCACTATATTAAAAACCCCATTTAAATTTTTAAACCCTCCATATTTGCGTAAAACCTGACCCCACTTGTCAAATCAACCCGTAATCGTCCCATCGTCCAACCACCGTTCGATCTCCGTCTCCTGATCCAACGGTCCCCAGCCCGTTTCGCACCTCCAATTGCCCAATGTTTAAAACCTTTGAAGGGTTGTGAAATGGGCGGTTTCACAACCCCTCCCACTTGCCATGCATCGCCACCATGCATCATCGCATACCCTCCAACTAAAACCGCCAAACCATTTGTTGTCGAGCGATAAAACCGCAAACCACTTCTGTGCCATAATACGAAACCACTGACCCTTTTAAATATTTTGAAACCCTGTAATATCGCAGTAAAAACCCGAACCTCTTTGATAACCCCTGCAACGTTTCTAAAAGACCTGGAAAGGCCATAGCTAAATGCAGAAACTAAAAAATCTCCACTGTCTGGACTCCTTCCACAGTTTTCCTGAGTTCTTTCAAGCCATATCATCTCCCTGCGAAGCTCTGTTTTAAATTAACAATTGTTTTAAATTTTGCAGGTAATTAGCATATCAGAAGGTGGATAAGCGATTCGAAGGTCTAGTTCCCAGAGACTTGTTTAATCCAGACTCTCGAGATTTCAATCTAATGGCCTTATTCACCGAAGGATTAGGAGCGGACGAGAAAAAAAAAATGGAGCAGAAAGGAAGACAGTCATGATTATCAAGGATTATACATTTAATCCAAAAACAACAAAGTTTATTCAAAGTAAAAGACATTGAAATGGTATAAGAAGAAGACAGAGTAATCAGGAGTAAAGATGAAGATAGGTGAAATACACAGTCAAAGGAAAAAGTTAAGGAAAAAGGCAGATAAAGAGGTTAAAGAAGAAATTATAAGTAACAGCAAAGGCAGTAAAAGAGATAAACAGAGTAGTCAAGGGTAAATAAATATATAGATAAAGAAATTTAAAAGACAAATCAGAAAATTAATCAACGAGGAAGGAAAAACTAGATGTCGAGATAGAATTTACTACTTCTCAAACACATAGGCCACCTCCAGCTTAATTTTGATTTAATAAAAGAAACCGAAGTTAATATTACAGTCAGAGATATTTTAGCATCAATTTAGAAGTTATTACAAAAGTTAATTTTGCAGGCAGTTGGTCAAAGATATGAGTTAGCTCAGGAGTTAATTTGAAATTTATTACTACAGTAAGTTTGTCAGAGATATTTTTGGCTTGGGCCTTGCATGGTCTCAATTGTCAAAACTTCATTTACTCTGTAGTAAATGCAGTCTGTCCCCTAAGATTAGGGAAACCTCCTTAGTTGCAGTTAAATACTGCATGTATTTTCATTATCATTGTTGGTTGTTGTTGGTTGGTTAGCTGGACTTTGTTTAGACTCTAAGTTGCTAAGACTATTGCATTGGAGCACTGTAACTGTTTTTGAGTTGGACATCAATAATGCAAGCACTTTCATAGGATTCTTGAGCTATGTTAATGGTGATGTTATCCCGTTTATGTTAATTTTTTTCCCTTTGTTTTCCATATTGTACATCAATTTCTCTGATAATAGAACAAAAATTTTAGATTGAGATATGTTGTTTGAGCACCTTAATCCTGTATTTTACTATTATATTAATTTTTTCCTCTGAAAGTATAACTAAAGAATTCTTAAATGCTCTTTAGTATTACTGGACTGTTGTCTTAAGGTTTTCTTTGTGAAGAATAAACTAAGGAATTATTAAATTCTCTTTAGTTTTACCAAACTGTTGTCTTAAGGCTTTCTCTAAACTTTAGTTAAAGAATTCTTAATTTCTCTTTAATTTCACTGAACTGTTATCTTATGTGTTTTTCTCAAAAGACCTGAATGCAGAATTCAGAGATTGTCTGCTCTGCATTTATGTTGAAGTATAGTTAAAGGATTCTTAATTGCCTTTTTTCTTTACTGAACTCACGGCTTTTATGCCATCTCATATTCATCTTGCCAAAGAGATCCATTTGATATAGTTAGCTTTCCCTGTGAAAACCCTTGAAAAGTTGATGTACAAATCAACCCTTTATGACTTCATAGCCTAATCGATTAAGGTTCCCACATTTTCTATATATCCAACCAAACAAACAACCCCAATCTTTATAACTAGCCAAAAAACAAAAAATATAATCATAAAGCCAAATCAGTTAATCATGAATAAAGAGAGAGCCCTCTCTAAGCCCAGGAAGGCTAGGTCCTGGACTCCAAAGTGGTTTTATGTGGTTCTCTGCTATTTTTTCTTGCCAATCTTATAAATTACAGGGAGCTAACACATTTTCAGTAATAATGTTCATAGGACAACCAAACCTGGAAAAAATGTTGTTCTCCAAGAACTAAATGATGACTGAGTCATTGGCCTGCCTTATTGGGATTGCTTCGATACATTTAGTGAAATAATCCATGGTTGTAAAAATCCAGCGATGTTGCCCTGAAGATAATGGGTGTATTTAACCAATAAAATCCAACCCCCATTGTTGGAAAGGTGCCTCAACATATATTGGCATCAAAGGTAAAGGAACCAATTTTTTCTTACATCAAAAATTTGACATTCATGGCAAGCAGCAATATTCTTGAAGACATCCTTGAACATGGTGGGCCAATAGTAACCTTCTCTAAGTATTTTGTTTGTTGTTACTTTCTAGTAGTGGTTTCCTCCACAATCTCCCTTATGAAACTCTTCAATGACCTTTTCACCTTCCTCTTCCAGCAAACAGTTTAAAAGGATTCCACCGGTATCTTTCTAGTACAAATTCTTATTTACAATGCAATATCTTAATGATTTCAGCTTTACAAACCTTGATTTGGATTTGTTCAACTCTGGAAGAGCTCTGTGATGATGCAAGACAAATATAATATCTATGTACCATTCAGATAAAATGAACTTCCCTTCAATAGGTATCAACTCTTCGTCTTCTTCTGACATATCTGAAATTTCTGCAATGAAATTCATGTCAAGACATTCAAAATTGGATTGTGCATTAATTTTTCTAACCCTTGTCCTTTCACCAACTTTGTAGGCTTGATTTCTATGTCATATTCCAGAAAAAGTAGCTATCCATTTCCCTCTTTTTCCATTAGGATCATCTTGTGTCAAAATTTCTTTAACCACAATGTTAAGTACAAATGCAATGATATGAGAGTGGAAAATATAAATTCTAAAGTATTTAAGAGATTTGATCAAAGCATGTGCCTGTTTTTCCACAATATTATACTTCAGCTCTGAGTTAGCAAGACTCTGCTAAAAAATGAAATAGGTTGTTCTGTACCTTGTTGTCCTTTCTGCAATAAAACTTAGCAATGGTATTTTCAGAGGAAAATGTAAAAACCAGAAATTCACTTGAAAATTTTGGACTAATAAGAATTGGGGCTTGAGTGAGGGATTTATTTATCTCTTCAAAATATTTCTTGGCTTCAACAGTCAACTTAATATCAACTCCCTTTTTTAACATCTTGGTAATGTCCTTGACAATTTCAGCAAACTTCAGGATGAACCTTCTAACAAAGTCCAAGAAAGGACTGAATTTCCTTCTTTTTCCTTGGCAGGTCTATCTTCTGAATAGAATTAACTCTATTAGGATCAATCTTTATCCCATCCTTTGATATGATATGTCCAAGAAATTTTCCAGAATTTAGAGAAAAAATAATTTTAGTGGGGTTAAGAGAGATACCAAATCTTCTACATTTCTGCATAATTTTCTCCAAATGCTTCAAATGATCTTCCTCTCTTCTTGAAAACACAATTATGTCATCCAAGTACACTACAATTGATTTACATTTCTCCTCAGCAAAGGCAATGTCCATTGCTCTTTGAAAGGTCGCTCTTGCATTCATCAAACCAAAAGGCATCTTGGCATACATGAATGTCCCCCATGGCGTGGTAAAAGCAGTCTTCTCTTGATCTTCAGGGTGTACCAATATCCTATTATAACCTGAAAATCCATCCAGCATGGACATCCTTTGAGAGCCAAAAATATTCTACAAAATCAGATCCATCTTGGGAAGAGGGTAGTGTTGTGCTATGCAACAACTCCCCCCATTTTTATTTTCAAAATAGTCTAAAATTTTGATAATAGAAATAGGGACCCTTCTTAAAATATGTATTTTTTCATTTTAAATAAAAAAAATCAAACTCCAAAAAACATTGTTGTTTTTATTAAATAAAAACAAAAAAGAAATTAATAAAATATCCTTGTGATTACCCTATCGCAAATCGCATCCCACATAATCTTTCTCATCAAAGGTTAAGCAACAAAACAACGAAATCTCGATTTGCGATCAGCGATTTGAATTTTTCAAGTGTCATCATAAATCGCACATCGCAGATATACGTTTAAAACTTTAAGTAGTTCTTACCAAAGTTCCGATATTGCGATATTCCGATACTACGATTTTGAGATTTCACGATATCGCAAAATCGCATATCGGATAAACAAAAAGCGATTCTCTTCACAAAAACAAGTTCAAAAGGCGCGATGCAACGGATTTGACAGGTTAAATAAAGGTTTTAATGTGAAAATAAATAGTGTCATAAATGATTAAGTGTGTTTTATCATCCCAATGCAAACAGTTATTGATTTGTTACGATTAATTAATGATATAGCTACTTCCCATATCTTTTCTTTCAAAATTGGTCATTTCAATATATCTTTCATCATTTGATCATTACTCTATCTTAAATAGGGATTTCCCTTCAAGATATGTCCATACGCAAAGTAATGCATAAATACAGCAAACAGACTGTTGCAGAATTGGAATACATAGAAATGTCGTCCATAGTCTCAGATACTGTCTGCACTGCAGATGGAGGTGCTACTAAGTGGCAAGCCATCTATACTATCCTCAAAGATGAAGATCCTGAAGTAGTGGAGGTCAAGGCATCTGTTGATGATGCAAGGCCCTCAGATTTACAGTTTAAAGATGTCGCATGCTCTTTCCCTCATAGAATAGCAGCAAGGGCTAGCCTTTTACCATATACCGACATGATAAGATGGGTGCTTGAGAATTCAACAATTAAATACAGACAATTTAGAACCATTAAGAATGAGATCTTAGGTTCTTTCAGAGCTGAAGATTTGAAAGTCATGTACAAACTGCCCAACCAACAAGACATCTATGACAACAAGTTTGTTGAAAAAATTGCAAAGAATAATGAAGACCCTTTCAAAACGATTCAAGGTTGGAGGAAACTGGATAACAAGTTTAAACATGAGAAATCAGGTATGTATCCTATCACTTCACTTGCAAATCCCTACAATTTCGCAGTAGCAATGCTATGCAGATTATATGGTCTCCCTGATAACACCAAGTTCTCTATAAATTGGCTTCCCTTGATTGATTCCTGTATTAATTCTCACATCATGAATTGGGCAACCATTCTTTCCAAAAATATAGCTAAAGCGATTAGTGAATATCGCCATGCAAGAGCTTCTTCTTCCAAACCCGTCCCCCAATTTTTCATGAGCACATATGTTTTTGATGCTATCTGTTTCTCTACCAGTTTTCCAATTATGGGTTGGAAATGGACTCCCGAGGACTCTACTCCTATTCATTTGAGTCATAAAGAGATATGGGAACATAATTATGTACCACATTTCCACAAGTTGTGTTATGGGGTTGTATTACTATTACATCATTTAATGTTTGATAGAGAGAGCCCCGGGTTCACTAAGGAAGCCACTACAAATCTCCAAATGATAGCAAGATGTTTCGTTGAAGAATCATTTTCATATATTAGAGTATTTGGAAGCTCTGCTCCTCCACATGTGCTTCCTCTATATGTTTCAGATAAACTAATGGCAAGAGAAATGTCTTATCAAACTGTTGGAAATGGACTCACTAAATCTTTGAAAGATAGTAAAAATTATTTATGGCCAAGTTTTCCAATTCAATGTGGTTCATTTTCCCTCAGCAATTTCAATCATGCATTGAAATAATGTCAGAAGATTGAGCTTTTGAAGTTCCCTGTTTTACCATCAAGGCAATTCGACCCAGAGAAGATTACTAATAAATTTACTCAGTAAGTCAAAATCAAACCTATCATACACACAGATGATAGATTTGAAGACATTTTGCAATCCGTTGGAACTTTCAAAGATGTTCAAAACTTTGTTAAATTGAATCTAAACCCAGAGGAATTACAAATATTCCATGAGTATAGAGAACAATGACTCAAGTGTATTCTGCAAAATGTCTTGATTACTAGTTATATGACTGAACCAAGTAAAGAAATAAGAACAAAAGAATCAGATTCACAGAATCAAGGTGAGCTACATAAATTCTGGACTTCAGTTAGAAATACTTTGATAAATACCCTAGAGGTATCATCTTCACAAAAATACAAAATTTCAAACTCCCAAGGGTCAGATAGTTTCAGCAAAAGAAATCACTGAAAGTCCTGGGATAACCTCCCAAGATACAGAAGTTATTCCTGCATTTCCTACTGATGAAATTATTATGAAGGTAACTGATATCCCTCCACTGGATGTATTCTACAACCCTATTCATAAAGCTGTAGTCAGGAAAAAGAGAAAAAGAAGAAGGATTGAAACACCCCCAGGTAATGAGGTTATGGAAGTTGTATGGAAAGACACCCCGTCAAATCCAATTGAAAATCTAACTCGGCTATCACAATTTTCTGGGGCATATACTACTACAACAATGGACAAGGCAGTCAAAGTATCCATTTTGGTTCAAGAGAAAGATGATAAAATAATGCAGCTACAACAACAACTGGATGAAGAAAGGAACAGTCTGAGTCAAAAGGTCGAGCAGCAACTCTTCAAATTTCAGCAAGAGATGGAAGTACTTAAGATAAGTCATGAAAATGACTTATCCAGCAAAGAAACACTGATTAAAGAATTGAGGGAAAATCTTACAAAGTATGAAAGCATTCCTACTGCAGACGAATTCATTAAAGAAGCATTGGCATTAAATGTCTTACTCTAAAAACAACAATATTTGTTTGTCTTACAAATGTCAAACATAGTTCCACACTTAGAAATCAGTGAAAAATTGACTAATACAGTCATTGACCAGAGAATTGAGTTTAATGAACTCAATACCAAAATTTCTAACTATTTTGAATGGCAAGATTCAGAGGAAGGGAGAATATCAAATCTCCCAAATATCAAATAAACTTATAAAGATATTTTCTTTACTAACTGGGATGCATAGATAAAAAATAAAGAATTGGAAATAGCCAGAGCAACAAGAATATCAAAGATTATTGTCAAAATTATCAACCACATGTTGCATACTTCTGGTTTAATTAAACAAGGAAATCACAAATCGATTCCTAATCTTAAAATATTAGAGCAACGTTGGAAAAATACAGGTCAAATACAAGAAGAAATAATTTCACAGCTGAAAAAGACTGATTGGGAAGCATACTGGAAAATCCTGGTTAAGCCCCATAGTCAAATAATGACATTAAATTGTTCTCTAGATTCCATACATAAAATGCAGCCACTTTTACTTGATGCTATATTTACTGGACATATGAAGACACAGTTCAGGAAGCCTCCACAATTTCAACCAATGTCCGATATTTGTGAAAATAAAAGCAGAGCTGGCAGTAACCTATCATCGAGCATGATCATGAGTTACTTTGTTTTGATAATTTCAATTTTAGTGATTAGATACTAGGAATGAGGAAGGTTGTTTCAAACCACCTCATAAGATATTTTGTACAATCTATTTTTGTAATTAGTTAATGTAGCATTTAAACCCTTCTCATGCATTTAGAGAAGGGTCCAGGATTTTTATTAAGAACATTTACAAATAATGCTTTACTGTAAGTTTGTGGATGTCTTGATAACATAATGGAACATGGTCTTTGTTAAGTAGGTAAATCCTCTCTGTGGGTAGGGACGATCCCTCTAGCCCTAGAGTGGGTCTAGAAACAAAGGGACATGTTAAAGTGTTGCTTCCTAATTATTGAATGAACAAAGTACATGGTAGATCGACCTACCTGGAGTCCAAAACTATCGTCATTGTTGTAGTGGTGGTGGCCTCTCACTCCTGCCTCGGCAAGTCACAATCCTTCTGCCATTACGCTCGGATACCTGCACATAGAACAAGAAACAAGAACAGCATACAAGATAACAACATTTCATTCATAACTATTAGCCAGTAAAAGAGGGCTAAACATATTGCATTAAAAAAACTTCGTAACACAAAAGTGGAACCAAACAGTAGTCATGTATATAAATGAATAGAAGGAAGATTTACAACCAATGCTTTGACATCGTAGTCTCCTCTAGTGGGGTTCAGGAAAAGCGCGTCTCAGATGCTCGTCAGGGAATTCGAACGGGATGAAGGCATGGACTCAAGCTCTCTCAGAAGTCATGGATTCAAGCTTCCTCAACGTAATTCCTTCTTATTCTATCTTCTCTAGCCATTCAGCTATAGTATGTTAAATTCTCCAAGTTCAGCTAACTTATTCTAAGAGAGATAGCTTCTTTTATAAAGGAAAAGGAGGAGGTTAGGATCCCTAAAAAGGTGGGAGGGAGGCCTATCGTTTAGGGAATTCCCATAAGAGGTGGAAACCATAAACCTAAAGGAGGTAGTCTGTGGTTTATCAGTTCAACCACTCCCAATGACTCATCCTCGAGGTGGTTGGAGTGGAATATCCGCCTCTACTTTTAAAAAACATTCCATAAACATCTTGGCATGGGTGGCTAAATGGGACAGAGCACCAGCTGGCACGGGGCCCAGTGTTAATATTCCTCTTTGGCACGAGGGCATAACTGACTACACACGCCAAGGCAAAACAAGGTTTTTTGAGTATCTGCTCATGGAATTGTCAACAAAAGGAATATTACTCTCATGTAAAGGGACACAATGATGGTCTTTGCAAGGCATGACACTGCTTATTGATCACGGAAATGACCCTCCAATGGGAAATATGGGGATTGCAGGGATAGTGCCAAAATGTTGTGTAACAGATGCCCCCTAAAGCATGAGGTCCGAGGGAGAGGGAGGGGCGTAATGCTTTATGAGAACGTGCTCGAACCAAACATCGTTGTTGGAAAACCTACAATTATGAATACAACTGATATTTCTGATACATGAACATGTGGTATGGGCGCAGCCATCCATAATAGAGTATACATAAAAATGGAGATCCGAGGTATGGACACAGCCATCCAGCAGTAAGGATCAAAAAATAGACTCAGGTATGGTCGCAGCCATCCGATCAAAAGAGTCATGCAATAAGTCATGATAATCCACCAAAATCCGCAACCTAGATTTTATCAGACAAAATCCAGGGTCTTGCACTCCATCTCGACCCAAACAAGTACAAATTCAAGCGTGCGAATATATGAGTTGAAGTCGAACATGCAATAAAATCACCTGATTACCAACCAATGATGAAAGTTGTTAACTGGCACGAGAGAAACCACCAATAATGACAATGGCTCTCAAGGTACAACCGGTACAATCCACAGAATGTGAACAGTGATCTGGCGTCAAACATCCGCAGAATCACTCGATCGAAGGCCAATGATGTGGACCTTGTGTCAAATGTGAAAAATCTGCCATTAAGGCATGCAGGCTCCAAGGTACCAGAATAGAGTCTCTCGATCAAATTCCTGGAAAATGAGTTGAAGTCGATAGGAAGTGACCTGATCGAAGGTGGGCCATAATGTTTCCCACATCATCGATACGAGACAAAGGAACATGATAGTAGTGAAACAAGACCAACAGAGAATCAGAGGGAGGTTGAAAACTGTAGAGGCAAACTTCTCTCGAACTTATCAGTAGCACAACACTGCATTTGGCATTATTTGACATCAAAGGATATGAGGTCATGATGACGTGGAAAAGAGTGGATGAGAGGTGAAAAGAGATTACCCAAACTTATGGAGGAAAAAATGACGAAATGAGATGTCCCCAACCCGACACGAATGCACACAAGTTCCATGTTCAAGAGAGACATACTACCAACATAACTAAAACTTGGTTCCATTTTCCCCCACCATTTCTGGCGAGTACCCCAATTATTTTCTAAAACAAGCTTGAAGGGGATAGCATATTCTTGTGTTGTAAGTTTATCCTTCGAACAAATCCAAGCTAATACATTTTACGAGCCCTAGGAAGGAGGAACTCGAGTAACGTCATGACGACGAAATCTGATGTCATCAGGGTTTAACGAGTCTAACAAATGGAGAACTCAGCATCTTTTCATGTTTAGAGAGTTTGTAAAGAAGGCAGAAAAGAAACTCCATCATGGCCCTTTTCGTAAATAGTCTCTCAGATCCGAAAATGTAGAAAACAATATCTGAAATAACCTCTTAGTCGCGATAGGCTAAGGTATTCCTTTTTCGTAAATAATCTATCCCAGCCCGAAAAAGGGGTAAACGTATACTGAGTAGATATCGCTTCACAGCCATTTAACGAGTTCGAAACGACAAGAGTCTCGGCAATACTTTCAATTTTAGAGAGTCAAAAAAGAGCTGAAAGATGACTCCAGCAGTGATTTTTTCATGTTTTTACCGAGTCCGAAAAAGTATAAAATTTAACTCGTTACTCCATCAGTATGTCCTGAAAACCTGTTTCTGCACAAGAGACACGTGTAAAATCCATTTTTCGAAAATAATATCATAACATAATCGAAAAACATGTCTTAAAACCTACTTAGGGTTGTAAAAAGTTATAAAATGCCAAAAATGATCAAAATAATTACTTTTCACTTTTTACCTCTTGTGGAGAAAATAGTTACCCATTTTACTGTGTGATTTTACGGAGACGATAGCGGACAATCCAACAGACCAATCTCAAATCCATCAGTTCCAAGTAAGATTCGAGATCTCTCCCTGCATTTTGAATCATTTATTACTACCTGCAACTTCCAATTTTGAATTATGGGGGAGGAAATATGAAAATTAAGGCATGGCGGTTGGCGCAGGTTTCGGGCACGGAGTCGCGCCAACCGCCCAATTTTTTACACTAAGGCGCGCCCATTGGCACGACTGTTTGGGAAACAGTCGCGCCAATGGCACAAACCATTTTTTGTGCAAAATTCAAGTCACAAACCCCAATCATTCACAAATTTAAGTTTAAAAAAAGGCTGATACCATTCATATCAATGTGTTTACAGGTAGAAAGCGGAAAAATGGTGATAGAATGGAAAGAACGGGAACACGGCGAAGAAGACGAGCTTGCCATGGAAAATGAGAGATGCATGGAAGCTCTCAGGGACTGTGGAATGAAGAAGTTATTCTTGACACCATGTCTCCATGCTCAACTAGAGTTGTTACAATATTTGATCAGCATATGGGAGAAGGACAAGGAAAAGTTCATCCTTCGAGATCAGGAACTTGAGAATGATGTTTCTGACGTCTACTTTATCACAGGATTGTTGCGGAGAGGAGTAGCACCGATCCTAAGTAGTATCTGGCCTTGCATGGAGAGCATGTCCATGGTAATGGATAAAGTATATCGAGGGGCACGGAAAGGAACAAGAAGTGAGAAATTTTATATCCAAACTATCCCAGACCTGGCACTAAATGTAGTGCTACATACCATCACACAAGCTGCGGGATTGCAAGCACCGCATGAAGCAACAAAAACACAGTTGCTTCTTGCTTTAAACATTTTGACACCGATCATCTACAATTGGGCAGAGGTCATGACAATAAACGTGAAATTCCAGCTAACAAAATGAAAGAATGGAAAATTGAAGCAATTTGGTTATGGGTCTATCCTGGTATTATTCTTCCTAGAACGACTACCAATTTTTCAGCGTCAGGAGGTCATAGTCCCAACACCACAAGTGAGAGAACCACGGATGGCCCGATGGGCGGCTCTAATGCCAAGGGCAGGGGGCGGTCAACAGATGTCCTGGAGACTGGATTCTTTGATTGGCTCCATCGACAGTTGATCGTCGTGGAGGACTGGCCCTACTCTGGTACAGATTTTACTGGTGATCCGGACCTCCCACTCCCGGAGGGAGAGGATTGGGATGAAGATTTGAGTAAGAATCATTTTTAATTTTCATGAGTATTATGAATTTTTTTTGTTCATGTATGTTCTGACATTAAATCCATGTATTTAAATATGTCGGCCCAGAGAGACCCGCAGGCATGTCCCCAATAGCGAGGTAAATTCCTCGTGATTTCGACCCTCATGGTGAGGGAAGCGAGGAAGAGGAGCTCGTGCGCAACCTATAGGGGATCACACATGGTGTTACACTAAAAATTGTCATCCTGACATTCTGCTATGTGTATGATCTCATTATAACTCATACTTCTTCCTTTTCAATTCTAAACATATTAGTTCCTCATGCCAAGCCTTGAAAATCAGAAAAAGTTCCTAAAAGTCTCCTAAACTTTGGTATCGCACTTTCTGGCTATCCTGCCTGTGGTCCCGCACCCAATGTTCAGCTATCCAGCGTACCTGAATGCACTTTATCTTTCTTATAGGTGCGGACCCCTGTAAGATTAAAAAGACGCAAGTAAATTCCAAAAAGCTCAATTAAAGTAAATTCTGGAAGCTTCTAGAATGGATTTTGCGGTGGCAAGACCGCTCTTGTGAGGTGCATGAATCCCTTACCTTATGGAGCTAACCCCTTGATGTGAGGAGCTTATCCCTTTGAAGGAGGATTCTATCCCTTCATACTTGGAACAAAAAACCTCTTCTTTTCCACTATAAAAAGAGGCATTGGGTAGCCTCAAAGGGAGTTGAAGCTTTAGAATATTTGAAGTTAACTGCTGTTGAGATTCAGACTCAATTGATTAAGAATTTTGTGAGGAGAGATTACATACCTCTATTCGTCTTGATTGAGGAGTGCAGAGCTTATCAAAGTAAAGGATATTCCTGCTTCGGACCCCGGAAAGTCCTGTGCAACATCAAGGCTCAGCTTGTAAGGATTTTCTTCTTTTGAAATTAATACAAATATACTCATTTTTCTCAATAAGCTTTCAATCAATGGTTTTTTTCATAGATTCCTTGATCACTATGATAAGCATGGTTTATGATGATTTCTATACAGGTGCTATGTAATATTTTTCTTGTATGTGACTGCAGGTTTACGAGGAAAACTCCTTCAAGCACGCGAAGGACAACAATGACTTCAAACAAGCACTGGACAAACGGTAAGTCCTTAACACCTCTATAGAGCTTTTCATAGATCGTATATGCTTAGAGAAAGATTATTCTATTTGGTTGTTTGTTGCTAGATACTTTTAGTACTAGGGAGATTGGTCTTGTCCACAAGACGGATTAATCCTCCAACAAATTGGGGACTCCGCTGGGGAAAGAACTTGTTGTTTTTAGTTCTCTTTTATTTTGATTTGAGGAAACGTTTTTCCTAGTTTTTGATTGATAGACATCTGCCTGGGTAGCTTAGGTTTTCTCTGTTTTTGAAAATTTTGAGATCTTTTATGTTTTTCTCTAATTTTTCCTAGGACGGCACTTTGTCTTCTTTGCACAGTGCGGGCAGTTTCGCATTTTTGCTTTAGTAAACAGTGCGGTACCGCACCTGTTCCTTCTGCAAGACTGCGGACCCTGTTAAAATTTTGAAAAACCTTCAGATTTCTTTACTTAGTTTATCTTTATTTTAATTTAGAGTTTTTGATTTCTGCCCAGATCGATGATTGTTTCTGTCAAAAGCTTTCTGTGAATGAATCTTAGTAGTATTGGTGTTTTGATGATTTTCTAGAAGTTTTGCGTTTTGGATTTCTTTTGCTTGGTCTTTGTAGCGATTCGAAGCATTGACTGTTTAAAATACCTGAGATTACATTGGTCTTTTGTCTTTTGTTGAATGTGGCCCGATTTTGAAATCATCCTTTATTGAGAAATAGAATTGCCTATTTCTTCGCAAATCTTCGAAAATAAACTTTGTTATTGGTTTTTGAATTTCATTTTTTATAAAAACATAATTGAGTGTTTTTTATCTGTTTGTTATTCTGAACGAATAGATCCTTATTTTGCTGAATAACTAAGTAAAACATTCTTCAAAAAAAAATTAAAGCTTTTATTCAAATGGGTTATTAAAATTTGTAGGTCTCAGAATTAGTTTGATAGTTTTGAGTGTTTTTCATAGAATTTTGTAGATCTATTTTGAAGAAAACTTGTTTTGTAGCTTCAAGGTTTTGAAAGTGAAAGGATTTTCTTATGAGCTTTGATAGTTTGTTTCATTTTTGAGTTATTGTTGAAAAGATAAAAATATTTTCTTTCAATTGCTCTTAATGTTTAAAGAAGGAATTGTTCAATAAAAGGATTGCATTCTCCAACTTTTCCTTAATTAGAATTTCATTGAAAGGAAACGATTTGATTATCATTTTTAGGTGCACTTTTAGTGTTTTCGGAATTCGAGTTTTCACACCATCAGACTTTCACTTCCGCACCCATTGACTTAAGAAACAGCTCTTAAAATTAACGCTTAATTAAAATTCATCTAGCAATCTTTTTATTTTCTAGGGCTCTTATCACCAACATAGCTTAGGCTAGTATCTTGGATTAGGGAGTAATTAACTCTCCAAGGTAGTAAAACAAACAAGTAGACAAATCTTGCAGTAGGAAATAAACCCAATCGTAATTTGTATAATCTGGGAAGCTTCTCTTAAAGAAGTCAATCACGAGATCATGTCCGAACCTTTGAGACAATAAATTATGTCTCATTGGGGAAGATAGAAGATTTTGCGCGTATTACAAACGGTAAACCTCGGATTAACCATTGTCGAGGAGCCTGGGGTCACTTGTCGGTAAACCTCGGATAAACCATGTCAAGGAACCTTCAAGGGGATTGAGCTTTGTTACTCTGCCCTTGCGCGTGAGATCGGATCGTAGACTGTTCCCCCAGTTATATTTGTTACTATTGGTAACCTTAGTGTCCATTATCTTAATATTATTTCCTAAGGTGACGGTGAAGGAAAGATCTCACTGTACCTGGAGCAGACGTCAACTAGACTCACTTGGACTCTCTGTGGGGTTCTCTTCACACGAGATGGTTTTGTGAGGAAACTTGTGCCAGTATGTTTCATTAAGCAGGTTGTCGGGGTAACTATTCCAACCGCCCTTTTTGTATTAAATTTCTACTAAGTTGGATTTCATCACCAACTAGTGTTTTTAGTACGGGGAGTTACTGTTTGTGTGTGGTTTGAACTCCTATATTTTTAAGCGTGTGTTTCAGCTGTTTGTTTATTTAGAGACTTTAGGTGTTTTATTTGAAATTTTCTTTGTTTTCGTGTGATTAGTTAAATAATTAATCGTGGCGGAATTGCCGAGACAATCCCGGAGACTACAAGGGAAACCCCCTCAATATTCACCAAGTCAGCTTGAAGGGCTTCGTGCTCTGGTATCGTCTAGTAGCGGTAGGATTAAATCAACAGAAGTTGGAACTTCATCCATAGTGGTTCATCCTGATTATCAAACACCCATAATAGAACACATTCAAGAACCGATTTCAGTTTCTAAAGTTACTGGTAGTATTTCTCCTGCCAGTGAATGGGCTGACGAACCTGAAATATCTGAACCTGAAACTGAACCTTCTGTTTTGGAAACATCTTCGGGATTTATTTCACCAACTTCCAGCGATCTTGGTTCACCTAGGGTAAGAAATATTGTCACTGACGATCTTCCATCTGGACTAGTTTATATTGAAGAACTCACTAATCCAGACGAAGAGTTATCTCTTCCCAGTTCCCCTCAATCGTTACATCTTAGAGAACGTAAATCAATTTTCTACAGCCCTATTCGAACTACTGCTTGGTACTTATCTTTAACCAATTTTTTAGAGAATCTGGGTCTTGCTTTTTCTCCACCTCGAGTTCCATTTCATCCAACACCCAGAGGTTATTATCCGTCATCCATTATGGCAGGAGAATCATCCATGTTTTCTTAGACACCGGAATCATTTTTACATGGTGGTCCTTCTATTCCTTCGGGATATCAGGCTCTGTCTGGTACTTTCTCTTGGGCAGCTCCTCAACCAATTGAAAGCATGTTATCATCTGGTTTAAGTGGAATTAAAACTGACGTCGAACAAAGGGAAAAATTTTATGATGTCCGGTAATATTCCAAATCCGCAACCTCAAGGTAGTCAGGTAACACCTGGAGGGAAATCTCAGGGAACTCAGTTACCGCCTGGGGGGCAACCTAAAGGTAGTCAGTTACCGCCAGGGGGGCAACCTTCACGAATTCAGTTACCGCCTGGGGGTCAACCTCAAGGTAGCTTTTTCCCAGGACAAACTATGGAATCATATTATTTTGGGAGACAACCCCAAGGGTAGTACATACCTCAAGGTTATCAACCTTCAGGACAGTACACACCCCAGGGTCAACCCCAAGCTCAATATGCTCCTCAGGGTCCTTATCAACCCCAGCTTCAGTACGCGCCTCAGAGTTATCAACCTCAAGGTCAGTACCCAATTCAAGGTTACCAACAGCCTTCTGGTCAGTCATCTTTTCAAGGAGTCGGAAATTTACCACTTACTTATCAACCCTACGTTCAACCAGGTTATGGTCCTTATGTTCAACCTTCTACGGGACAATATCCTGGAATGAATCTGGTGTGGGATCCGTCCCAATATCGACAGCCTATGCATCCTAATGTGCAGTTACCTTTTCAACCTGGATAGCCTTTGGTTTCTGGTCCAACCCAGCAACCTGTCCAGCCTACTATTCAAACTCCTGCACCTAGTTCTGTTCAGCAGGCTGGGCCTAGTTCACCTCAGACTCCGCCTCAAACTGCTGCAACTACTGCTACGTCTGTCCAACCTGTAACACCTATTTCTGGAGTATCTGTAACGCCGAGTTTGTCTATCCCTGCATCCGTGCAAATCCCTCAAGTCTTTGTACCACAGTCAGGGCCTTTTGTTCAGACTTCGGTTCAGATGCCTGGAGGACAAGATGGTACAAGTACAGTTGTCACAAGTCAACCGCAATTCATGTATCAACCGTACCAGGGATATCCTCAATTCGGTCCTAGTTCACAAAATCCAAATTATCAGTATCAACTGTACCCTGGCTACACTTATCAACAGCCTCAACAACCCCAGTTTGGTCCGGTTAATCCTGGTTTTCCAGGAGGTTACACGATTCCTAACGTAAATCCAATTCCTAGTTATCCTGGGTATCCACCTCCTGGAACTGCTTTGGCTACTCAAGGTTTTCGAGACCCTAACCGTCAGTTACCATTTATTTCAACTTTTTATTTACCTGATTTGACACGCCTTACGAATGATCCAATTTTCTATTATCCGTATTGGCCGCCAATGCCGCATAAGTTTCACAGTGATATACCAAAGTTTGAAGGTAAGTCAGGAGAGGATCCATCAAATCATGTCATGACTTATCACCTCTGGTGTGCGTCTAATTCAATTATTGATGATTCGATTCGCTTACGTCTTTTCCAAAGAACTCTGATTGGTCTTACAGCCAAATGGTACATTGAGTTACCATGAGGCTCGTTTCATAATTTCAGTCAGTTAGCAACTGCCTTCTTGACTCACTTTCAGTTTCCTATCAGATGCGACAATGGCACGGAATTATTAACTTCACTTAAGCGATCTATGTCTATGTATATTTCTAATCATATTCATGAATGGCGACGTAGAAGGCGTTTGGTGAAAGTTTATATTCCAGATCAAATTTTGGCAGAATGGTTTTTTAAATCATTGTTACCCAAGATCATTGAAGATGTAGCTAAGTTCGGTGTTGTTACTGAAGAGCAAGTGATTTTTCAAGCTCAGTACCTTGATCTCGTTTACACGCAGTCAGGTACTTTACATGAAAAAATCCCCGACCTTCCAAAACAAGGTTAGATAGCTGCTGCTCCTTCAGGGTCTCATGCTGTTGATGGCATGATTGGTACAGTCAATACGAAAAGTAAGAAGAAATCTTCAAAGCGCAAGCCTCATTACCCTTGTTACATTTGTGACGAGGATCACTTCACTAAGGAATGCCCACATCATGCAGAGGTTGCAAAATTCGTCAAAGGTTCACAACAACCTGCTGTCTTGAAGGATCCTTTTCCAACTCA
Organism: Pinus albicaulis; assembly: GCA_034641835.2. NCBI lineage: Eukaryota > Viridiplantae > Streptophyta > Pinopsida > Pinales > Pinaceae > Pinus > Pinus albicaulis. The sequence continues at coordinate 38,722,802 of CM076584.1, forward strand.
AGATAGCAAAATGGTTGGTTCTACTTCGACTGCTTCAGAAGAACCTATTTTGATGATGTCTCATGTAAGGATTGCGATGCGATCACAAGATTATGGTACTAAGAGTCATGTTGATGGTAAAGAAGTAGAATCTTCTAATACAAATGCATCAACTACACCTCCTCCTGTTTCTGGTCCGCTACAGATCGAGAAACAAAATCCAGACTTAATAATCAAACCGCCTGCTAAAGGTGTTCTTCGTAAATCAGCTTTCAATCCACATGCAAGAGCTGCTCAGAATTACAACATTGTTGAAGACTTAGCTATTTCCCCTTCAGCAATGTCAGCTTTGGAAGTGCTGCAATCATGCCTAGCACAGCGTAAATTTCTTTTGTCTGCTATAGGAGCTGTAGATGTTCAGGATTCTAATCTTATAATCTTTGATTTAGAAAATATTACACCTCGTTTGCCTCATCAAATGGCTTTCCAGATACCAGTGTTAGTCAAAAACAGACCAATCTATCGGACTGTAATTGATGAGGGGGCTTCAACGTGTATTATGTCGATTCAGTGTTGGAAATCGCTTGGTTCTCCTACACTTAACCAATCTCCGACGATTCTTAAGGCTTTTGATGGTCGAGGTTTTCACCCTTTTGGTATTTTGCAGGATTTACCCATAGGGTTCGAAGGTAAAACCGTAAATCTAGATGTGGAAGTGGTTGATGCCCCTCTAGATTACAACCTTCTTCTAGGTCGCAGTTGGTCTTATGTGATGACTATTATTGTTTCTTCGGTCTTTCGACTCATAAAATTTCCATATCAAGGAAAGATCGTCACAATAGATCAGTTAACTTATTTCTCTTCCGACCCAGCCTCTACAGAAACAATCCAGTACGTTGGTAAAGCAACTATCCCTTATAAGGATGTTGGAGTAGGATTAGTTAAAGATTATGGTTTACTAGGAGCTTTTTCCTTTCCTCCTCCTAATGTATCGCGTGCTGTTGCAACTATTCACATGATTTCGTCAAATACTATTATGTTTAATGATCCTTGGATCATACCTTCTGATTCCGAGTTAGATTCAATTGAGGGCATGATGCCTTTGAGTCCATTTGAACTTGCATACCAGGCCTTACAGTCACTTTCCGACACCTCTTCAACCGGAATCGATCCAATGAATGGGATCCCTGAGGAATCACTTTCTATATCCAGTTCAACCACAACGACATTTCCGGATGTTGTTCATACTGATGAGAAGATTCGTGAATTTTTGTCTGTTGATGATTTACCATGGGAAGATATGCATCACCGATCTTCGTTTTTACCTGAACCAGATCACTTTGAAGATGATTTCGATTCAATTTTTACTGCTGAATATGTCAAAGAACCCCAGAATCCATTGCAAAATCCTGATTCTGAATTAAATTTGGAAAATATTTCTCGAACAGTTCCAATTGAAATTTCAGTAAAACCAGGAATAATTGAAAACATTCATATAGGTGCTTGTTGTACTGAAGATGAAATTAAAGCTTATAAAGCCCTATTTCAAGAATTTCGTGATGTGTTTGCCTGATCTTATGAAGAAATGCCACGAATTGATCCGTCAATCGTCATACATGAAATCAAGACTTACCCGGATGCCAAACCTGTTCGTCAACATTTACGTCAAATACATCCTAGAAAAGCTGTTGTTATCAAAGCAGAAGTCGAAAAACTGTTGCGTGCAGGTTTCATTTATCCAATTCCCTTAACGGATTGGGTATCAAATATTGTTCCTATGACTAAAAAACAAGGAACGATACGAGTATGTATCGATTATAGGGATATTAATCGAGCCTGTCCCAAAGACAATTATACAACTCCCTATATCGATCATATAATCGATGATTGTGCTGGTAGCGAAATGTTTTCCTTTATGGATGGCTTTTCCGGCTATAATCAAATAAACATACTCCCTGCTGATCAGCCAAAAACAGATTTTTTTGTCCATGGGGGACATTTTCTTATCGCAAACTACCCTTTGGATTGAAGAACGTTGGAGCAGCTATTCAAAGGGCAATGTCTTATGCGTTTCAAGACATTAAGCACATTGTGCAGCCGTATCTCGATGATTTACCTGCTCATTCGTCACGTAGGGCTAACCATCTCACACACTTACGAGCTATCTTTATGAGGTGTCGGCATTATAAGATTAGGCTGAATCCACACAAATGTGTTTTCTGTGTTGAGTCGGGTCGTTTACTGGGCTTTGTTGTCTCGAAATCAGGTATTCACGTCGATCCGTCGAAGGTCGAAGCTATTGTTAAATTACCTCCTCCTTCGAATTTACGCCAACTCCAAAGTTTGCAGGGGAAAGAAACTTTTTACGTCGGTTCATTCCTAATTATGCCAAGCTTACAAAGGGTTTCACCCAGTTGTTGAAACAAAATATTCAATTCTTTTGGGATGAGATCACTGATCGATCTTTTGATGCACTTAAACACGCGTTAACCCATGCACCGTTATTGCATCCTCCCAACTACAACCAGGATTACATTTTGTATCTCGTTGCTTCTCATTCCACCATTGGGATGGTGTTAGTTCAGGAAGACGAACCTCATACTGAACATGTGATTTACTATCTTAGTCAGAATCTGCATCCGACCGAGATCAAGTATACACATGTGGAGAAATTGGCATTGGCAGCTGTCTAAGTTGTCCAAAGATTTAGGCACTACATCTTGTTACGTAAAACCACAGTCATTTCTGATTGCAACCCTATGATGTATATCTTAACCAAACAATTTCTAGGGGGCAAGTATTCCAAATGGATAGTTATCCTGCAGGAATTTGACTTGGAGTTTGAGAAATCCAAGGCAAAGAAATCTTTGGTATTTGCAGAACTGATGTGTGATTTTCCCTCTACTGATACTGAAACTGTGGCAGAAGAGCCCATTGCGGACGAATCTCTGTTTCTTATCAGTACTCTCGATCCATGGTATGGAGATATTATTATTTATCTCCAAACCCAATCTTTTCGGCCCGAAATTTCACAATCTCAGCGACGGAAAATACGCTTCCAATCCCAACAGTATAATATCATTGGTGATACACTCTATCGTCGTGGAGCGGATTCTGTTTTCAGACGCTGTCTTGTTCATGAAGAAGCTGAAAAGGTATTAAATGACTGCCATTCTGGAGCATGTGGCGGTCATATGTCTGGGTATGCCACAGCCCAAAAAATATTGCGCGCTGGTTATTTTTGGCCGTCGTTATTCAAAGAGTGTATTTATGCAGTCCGGAAATGCCACAATTGTCAACTTTTTGATCGTAAAATGTGTGCGCCACCCGCTCCTCTTCATCCCATAATTGCTATTGGTCCTTTCGCGAAATGGGGTATCGATTTTATTACATGTAACCCTCACTCAGCCGGGGGGCATGCATTTATTATCTTAGCAGTGGATTATTTTACTAAATGGGCCGTGCCTACATTCTCGGCTGACGGCAAGACTGCTGCAACTTTCGTATTTAATCACATAATTGCTAGGTTCAGTGTTCCTCAAGCCATTATTATAGATCATGGAATTCATTTTCGCAATGTCATGATGACTGAACTGACAGATCAACTTGGCCTGCATCACGATAGTTCCACTCCATATTATCCACAAGCCAATGGTCTGGTCGAAGCTATAAATAAAGTTTTAGTCACCATGATTAGACGAATTATTGGTATTCACAAAACGAATTGGCATTCCATGTTGTTTTCAGCACTTTGGGCATATCGAACCTCAGTAAAAACATCAACTGGTTTCACTCCATTTCAACTCGTTTATGGTCTGGAAGATGTGTTGCCGATTGAATGTGAAATTCCGTCACTGAAATTAGCCATAGAATTACTCCCAGCTACGTCTGAAGAGGAGAAACGTTTCCTGTACTTAGCTTAGTGGGACGAGAATCGACGAAGTGTCGTAATAGCAAACGACGCTCATGTTAAATGAATAAAAGCTCAGTATGATAGAAGTGTTACCCCTCGAAATTTTTCAGAAGGAGACCTAGTCTTAGTTTATGATCAAGCCAATGATAATCTAGGAGATGGGAAATTTGTGCCCATATGGCATGTTCCTTTCATTGTTAAGAGAAAGCTGGCAAAAGGGGCCTATGAGCTGATAGATTTTGACGGTGTCCCTTTAGATAAACCCAGAAATGGGCTTTATTTGAAGCGATACTATGCTTAACTTGGCATGGAGATTTATTTTTAGATTAGATTTCTTTACTACTAGTGTGTTTTATATTAGAAAAGTGTGCTTAGTTTAGAAGTGTGTTTTTATCACTATTCCTTCTTATATGAGTTTTACTCTTGATATTGCAGATGTCGACATCTCTTCAAACCTACATTGGTTTTGCTGATGGTGCTTGTCGTAGTACACGGAATATTTCTTCTGCAGCTTGGGTTATCCATTCACCCTCTGATGAGTTAGTATCCATGCATGGGGTAAGCCTTAGTCAAACAACAAATAACATTGTTGAGTATAGTGCAGTGATTGAGTTATTATCTGAATCCATATCATTTGGAATTCGGAGTTTGATTGTTAGGTTGGATTCTGAACTTGTTGTATTACAGCTTAACAGGGTTTGTGCCCTTAGAAATCCGGTGTTATTACGGTTATTTTTAAGAGTTCGTCTCTTGGATCGTAAATTTGACTACATTGAATATCAACATATTCCAGGACATTTAAATACATTAGCAGACGCAGTTGCTTCTATTATGATAAATCGACATTTGCAATGATCAAAAAATAGTAAAACAAAACAACATTCATAACATGTACACAGATAGCCGGTAAATAGTGATATATCATAGTATAGAAGTGTTTTCAAAAAATATACATCGTCTTCGATCATAGGTTGGAAACACCTTATGATCGAAAAAATAGTAACACAAAAGGTCAAAAATATGAGTCTACAACACGATCATCCCATCACTGATGGTGATCACGATAAGAAACCACTGCCCGAGCCACCCTGCACAGGAACCTCCTAAAAGGTCCTGGAACACCAATCACGTATCTCTGCAATCTGAGTGGAATGTCATCTATGTTTGTCTCCGGAATATCTAGAGTCAAACGCTCTAGATGATGCTCTAAATCAGTCAAGATTTATGTTGATTGGCCTGCTGGGGCTGGTGCGGCTGCAACTGGTTGTCTTCTGTCATAAGGTTGGAGATGGGCTGGTCACCGTGGGCCCACATCTGTATTCAAAAAACTTTTGGTTATTAATTGACAAGACGATCAAAAATAAAAATAAAAAATTAGAATTTAGAATTCGTTGAAAATGATTTTACCTGATTCATCCCACTGTTCCCCTGCTGGGAGACTCATCTCTCGGTCGCCGCAGAAATATATCCCGACGTATGGAAAGTCCTCTATGACAAAAATTTGGCAGTCCAGCCAACGAAAATATGAAGAAGGAAATCGAACAATCTCAGCGCCCTCAATACCGTGACGGGCCATCAGTGCGACCCAACGAACCATCCTAGGTTCTCGAAGACGACCGGCATCAACAGGAATACTCTGTGGAGCTAGCATAGGGATCCTCTCTAGAACAAAGGTGACAACTATGGATCCATATCCAAAGTTATTTAGTTTTCCATTCTTTGCTCTAGTTAGTTGGCCTTTTATATTAGCCAACACAGCTTCTTACCAGTTGAAAATGGTGCCACGAAAACAGTCCACAGCAATGCGCATCTGGGAACCGGTAGCCACATGTAGTGCGGCACTCCCACACAGTCTGGTAACAGTAAATGTAATAACTTTCAGCTCGGGACGGATGATGGTTTTTATATCATTCCGTTTGTCCCTAGGGTCTACTTCATCATTACAGAACTCTTGTCAAAGACTAGCGACAGTCTGGCCACCTGGCTTAGTCCCAAACAGAGAAAATTGTTCGCCCCTCTTGGACAAACCAGTCAGAAAATAAATATCCTCCAGCTCAATTTCGAGCCAGTGGCCGCTAATAATGAAACACTGGTCCTGCATGTTCCACCTGTTTACCAGCCATGTCAGGAGGTCTACCTGTGCCCTCATGCCTTGGATGGCCCAAAATTTATACAGACCACATGCTCTTAATGCTTGCATTGTGGGAAAATGGAGCATTGCGGCTTCGTCCACGTCCTCATGCTCACGTTCTATCCAAATCAACATCTTGTTAATCCTACAATGCATAAAAATATAGATTAGAACAATCTAATTTGAAAATTTTTGGGCGGCAAGAGAGAAATTTGATTTTTAAATTCAAACATGCGGGGACCACTCTTTACCTTTGTACACAGTTCGTAGGAACGCACGCGCTTTGTGGGGAAAGTGCGGACCCACAACTTTTTTCTTTGTAGAAAAAATTCAGGGTCCGCAGGTACCATGTGTGTCACCTGCGGACCCCCGCGGGCGATTTTCAAACTATTTTTCTCCCTTAGAAATAAAATCTAAAGCCTAAAAATGAATTGTAAACAGATGAAATGCAAGATTAGGAGGTCGTGGCTTACCTGGGGCTGACGGTTCTCGATTTCGACGGACAGATTTTCCAGAATCTTCACAGGAACTTTTTTACCCAAAAGCTTCTACTTTTCACTCTGAACTTGAACGGTAAAAATGAAATTGAAAAAGTCCTTTTTATAAGTTTTTTCGAATAGATGAAATTTTAATCTGTTTATTTTTTTTACTTTAAAAGGGTATTTTTGAAGCATTTTTACTCATCTTAAACAGGTATGTGCAATGTTTCAAGTTTTTGTGCAGAATTTGGATTTTTCAGGAGAATTGATCATTTTTCAACAAGGAGCATACTTTTATCACTTTTTTGAACTCTTTCAAAAATTCATGAAAAAGAGAAATATTGGAGTCCTCTTTTAAGCCCTTTTCTGACTCTCTAAACATGAAAATATTGCCGAGTACTTGATTGTTTGAACTCATTAAAGTAAATGAATAATCGTCCCTTCAGTATAATTTTACCCCTTTTACGGACTGAAATGGACTACTTACGAAAAAGGTATACGTTGACTAAATACAGTCAATAGAGTTCTCTCCCGCATTATTTTATCCTTTTTCGAGCTCGAGAGACTAAATTTACGAAAAAGTACACCCACGGAGTTTTCTTAAGTTTTTTCTTCTGACTCCCTAAAATTGAAAAACACCGAGTTTCTCCTATACTGGACTCATTAAAATTTAACAGTAAATGACCTGTTTAATTTTCAACAGGAACGAACCACTCCTTCTTAGGGTTTGAATCTTAAACTAAGTTGGACTCATCCGAAGGATGAGCTTATAAACAAGCAAATTTTATCCTCCTCAAGTTTGTCAAAAATAAAGAGGTACTTGCCAGAAATGGTGGGGGAAAAGAGAGAAAAATGGACTTGTTTGTTGTATTTTGATTTTTCAAAAATCTAGTTAACCACTCTTGAACACGACACTTTCAATCACCTGGGTTGGGAAATCCTTTGCCTAACAGTTAATCAAACCTCATTTGAAAGTCTTCATCCGGTTCCTGGGTATTAGCTTTGGGTCAACTGTCACCAAGCCATCTGCAGTGTCGTTATGTGTTCAAGAGGACAGTTCAAATAAACCATTCATCTGCAAAATATCTATCATCCATTTTTTACCATCCCTGAGTCAGTCCTTGCCAATATGTTTTCAAAACTTGATCTATGATTTCGTGTTGTGGGCTTGTCTACAACGGATCACTTTCTATCGACGACAACTCATTATCTAGGAAGTTGATCTAGAAATCGTCAGTACCTTGAAATCTGCATGCCTCAATGGCAGGTTTCTCGCTTTCGACGACAGGTTGCATCATTGACCTTCGATCGAATGATTCTGTGACATGTTCGACTTCAGCTCATTCATTCACATTTCATGGATTGTACCAGGTACTTTGAGAACCATTGACATTACTGGTGGTTACTCTCACACCTGTTAACAGTTTACATCACTAACTAGTAATCAAGTGGTTTCTACCATGTTCAACTTCGACACACTTATTCACATGGATAGAATCGTACTAATTCGAGATGCAGAAATCAAGACCCTGGATCTAGCTTCTACCATCCAGGCTGCGAGGAATTTTGTTATCTTACAGTAGACTATTTACAAACAGATGGTTGTGTCCATACTATGTCTACACATGTCTATACTGTGATATACTCAAAATCGTTCCTGTATCAGAACAGTTTGAATTAGTTAGTTTTGATCTGAGTATGGGAATGCCTACCTCAGTGATGATATATATATATTTTTCATTGAATGTTTTTACAGGTTCCGACTGGGGTGTCCACAGGATGATCCTTCAAATGATAAAGTACTGCACTCTTCATATATGACAGACTTCAGCATCATCTATTCCAGACTTTGCACTTTAGTGGGCAATCTGTTACACTAAAAATTGTCATCCTAACATTCTGCTATGTGTATGAGCTCATTATAACTCATACTTCTTCCTTTGCAAGTCTAAACATATTAGTTCCTCATGCCAAGCCTTGAAAATCAGAAAAAGTTCCTAAAAGTTTCCTAAACTTTGGTATCGCACTTTCTGGATATCCTGCCTGCGGTCCCGCACCCAATGTTCAGCTATCCTGCATACCTGAACACACTTTATCTTTGTTATAGGTGCGGATCCCTGTAAGATTAAAAAGGCGCAAGTAAATTCCAAAAAGCTCAATTAAAGTAAATTCTGGAAGCTTCTAGAATGGATTTTGCGGTGGCAGAACCGCTCTTGTGAGGTGCATGAATCCCTTACCTTATGGAGCTAACCCCTTGATGTGAGGAGCTTATCCCTTTAAAGGAGGATTCCATCCCTTCATACTTGGAACAGAAAACCTCTTCTTTTCCACTATAAAAAGAGGCATTGGGTAGCCTCAAAGGGAGTGGAAGCTTTAGAATATTTGAAGTTAAGTGTTGTTGAGATTCAGACTCAGTTGATTAAGAATTTTGTGAGGAGAGATTACATACCTCTATTCGTCTTGATTGAGGAGTGCAGAGCTTATCAAAGTAAAGGAGATTCCTTCTTCAGACCCCGGAAAGTCCTGTGCAACATCAAGGCTCAGGTTGTAAGGATTTTCTTCTTTTGAAATTAATACAAATATACTCATTTTTCTCAATAAGCTTTCAATCAATGGTTTATTTCATAGATTCCTTGATCACTATGATAAGCATGGTTTATGATGATTTATATACAGGTGCTATGTAATATTTTGCTTGTTTGTGACTGCAAGTTTACGAGGAAAACTCCTTCAAGCGTGCGAAGGACAACAACGACTTCAAACAAGCACTGGACAAACGGTAAGTCCTTAACACCTCTATAGAGCTTTTCATAGATCGTATATGCTTAGAGAAAGATTAGTCTATTTGGTTGTTTGTTGCTAGATACTTTTATTACTAGGGAGATCGGTCTTGTCCGCAAGACGGATTAATCCTCCAACACGTGGAGTCCCATATTATGCACGATTCGATGATGTTCCTCGCGCCTACCAGAGACATACCATCGGGGTGCCAAGCCATATTCACCGCTTGCTAAGGCGGCTTGTACGGGTAGTGACATGCTATCATGAGCATCACGCTGATTAGACACCTAGACTTTATATCTACATTTTTGAGAGACATGGCGTCTCAGGATGTAACATAAACACATATTTTTTAATGTATGATGCACACTGATGCAAACATGCGACATATATATATACATCTATTTTCCTACGTGGATCATTTTCACATGATGATGATTTTACAAATTACGCAAATGTCTATCTAATACAATGTTAGCCACTGTATCAGTTAATGCATTCATTCGTCTAGGAATATGTTGATATGTGATAAAATCAAAATGTATTTCCAACAAACGAATACGTAAATACAATCTCAAAATGTATGGGTTTCTAACTGAATAATGACCATTGAGTTGCAGAACAACAAGCTGTGAATCTAGATTTACAAGCAATGCGCATATGCTGAGATTGATTGCCTCGATTAAAAGTTCAAGGACAGCACTATATTCAGCGACATTGTTTGTAGTTCTTCCTCGAAAAATACCTTGCAGTTCTATCAACCCACCAGCAGGATCATATATTACCCAGGTTGTTGAAGACAAATTCCTAGTACTGCGGGAAGCACCATTCGCGAAACCGACATAAGGGGTAATAGACATCTGCACAAATAAGCAAGAAAATGCTCGCAAAGCACACCAAATCAAAACATGTACAAAAATGAAAAAAACACCTATGTACATAAATCATGCATGAATGACTCACGCATAATACTTTTTGAGATACAACCCATTTCTGGGTTGTTCTAAAGGATGTCCTTCGTAATCAATGAGCTCATAGGCCCCATTCTACAATACGCGTTTAACAATGTAAGGCCCATGCCACATGGGTTGAAATTTACCTGCCCCCATCTTATCATGAGCTTGGTCGTACAAGAGGACGAGATCTCCTTCAACAAAAGAATGAGGGGAAACTGATTGGTCAAAATGAGCTTCAACCCTCTTTTTCTGTGCTTCAATAACCAGAGTAGCAAAGCAGCGAGTTTCATACAACCTTTCGAGATAAAGGAGACGCTCTTCTTCTGGTGAAGTGTTTGGAAATAATTCAATAGCCAACTTGAGCAAAGGTATTTCACATTCAATCGGAAGAGTAGCTTTCAGACCATAAACCAACTGAAAAGGGGTGAATCTGGTTGCACTCTTATATGAGGTTCGGTATGCCCAAAGAGCTGAAAATAACATGAGATGCCAATTGGATTGATGGATCCCAATCATACGTTAAAGCATGGTAACAAGAACTTTGTTCATGACTTCAACCTAGCCATTGGCCTGAGGATAGTATGGCGTTGAGCTCTCGTGACGCAGACCCAACTTGGAAGTCAACTCGACCACCATGTAATGCCGAAAATGGGAACCATGATCGGTAATGATGGCTTTAAGGGACACCAAACCTAGAAATGATGTGATTGAATATGAATTGAGCAGTTGTCTTACCGTCAGCAGCAAGTGTAGGCATTTCTTCGGCCCATTTAGTGAAGTAGTATATGGCTACGATAATATAAGCATGCCCCCTAGCCGAGTGAGGGTTACACGTCATAAAATCAATGCCCCACTTCACGAAGGGACCAACGGTAATGACAGGATGAAGAGGTACAGGTGGCGCATGCATCTTGCGTTGATAAACCTGGACATCACAACATTTACGAATTGCGAAAATGCAGTCTTTGAAGATAGAAGGCCAGAAATAACCAGCACGAAGAATCTTATGTGCAGTGGCATAACCAGACATTTGACTGCCACAGGCACCACTGTGACAATCATTGAGGACTTTCTCAACTTCCTCGAGGGTCAAACATCGATGGAGAATGGAATCCACTCCGACATGATAGAGAGTATCCCCGACTATACGATAAGGTTGCGACTGATGACGGATGCGTCGGTGGGCATCCTTCGTCAACTCATATCTGAAAGTAGAAGTCTAGAGATAAACGATGATATCACTGTACCATGGATCGAGGGTGTTAATCTAGAAAATCGTATCGTCTGGAATGTATTCCTCAAAACGAGACGGAGGAGAGTCTGAAGGGAGGGAACAAATCAAATCATCAAAGACCAATGACTTCTTCGACTTGGCAGCAGTAAATTCCAAATCAAAATCTTGGAGGATGACAATCCACTTTTAGTATTTTCCCACCATCAATTGTCGAGACAATATATAGGTCATGGGGTTATAATCAGAAATCACAGTCACTATACACAAAATAATATAATTACGAAAACGTTGAACGGCTTAAACCACAGCTAACGCTAACTTCTCGACGTGTGCATAGTGCATCTCAGGGTCAAGAAAGTTATGAGACAAGTAATAAATAACATGCTCATTACCTTCATCATCATCTTGTACCAGAACCATGGCAATCGTACTGAAAGCGGTGGCTGAATAAAGGGAAAAATCACGATGATAGTTAGTAGGACACAACAGAGGAGCATTGACAAGTAATTTCTTCAAGGCCTCAAAATAATTTTGATCAATCTCATCCCAACAGAATGGGATGCCTTGCTTTAATAATCGTGTGTATCCTCTATCCACTTCTGCATAGTTAGGTAAAAAACAGCATAGAAAATTAGCCTTGCCTTGCAAACTCTGTAACTGATGTAATGAGGAGGGAGAGGGGAGATTGATAATAGCCTCAACCTTGAGTGGATCGAGGTGAATTCCATATTTGGATACGATAAACCCTAAGATTCTACCCGAATCAATGCAGAAGACGCACTTGTGTGAATTAAGCCGAATGTTGTAGCGTCGACAACGAAGAAAGATCAGACGAAGATTGTCAAGATGGTCCGGACGTTTCGCTGAATGAGCAGGAAGATCGTCCAAATAAGGTTGAACAATGTGTCGAATATCGTGAAAAGCATACGACATCGCTAGCTGAAACGTAGCCCCAGCATTCTTTAAGCCAAAAGGGAGCTTCTTATATGCGAAAGTACCCCAAGGACAGATAAAGGCAGTCTTATGTTGATCATTTGGGAGAATTTTAATCTAATTATAACCAGAAAAACCGTCCATTAGGGAAAAAATATCACTCCTGGCACAGTCATCAATGATTTTATGGATAAAGGGAGTGGGATCATTATACTTGGGACAAGCTCGATTAATATCGCGATAATCAACACAGACGCAAATAGTTCTCTACTTCTTATCTACGGGAACAATATTAGAGACCCATTCTGTCAAAGGAATCAGATAAATAAAACCAGCTCGAAGAAGTTTTTCAACCTCAGCCTTGATGGCAGCAACTTTTCTAAGGTGCACTGGACGAAGACACTGGCATACAAGTTTCGAGCCAAGGTAAGTATGAATTTCATGCACCACTATACTAGGATCAATGCCGGGAATTTCTTCGTAGGACCATGCAAAGACATCATGGAACTCACGAAAAAACGCTAGTATAAACTTAGACTTCATTAGAAGAATAAGTAACCCCAATATGGATGTTCTCGATGATTCTCGGTTTAACGGAAATGTTAATAGGCATCATCTGTGTAATGTTACTCAAGTTACCCTCCATAAAGACTTCATGCGTCAAAATAGGAAATTGAAGCGGAGGAGAAGGAACCTAAGCTACAAAACGCTCAAGACAAGTAGACATGGCCTCGAGGCCAGGCATAAACGAGGAACAATGATGACCATCATCCCACGGCAGATCCTCAAGAGAAATGGTTTCCACAATGGCCTCATTGGAAGGAAACACTTCTTTCAAAGGGTCAGGCGAATCTGAATCACCAAGCCAGGAGGATTGAGAATGAATGTCAAGAGACATGCTCAAAGGAGCACAATCAAAGGACGGAGGTTCCGAAGCAGCAATGAGTTCACAATAATCAATCTCAATTGGACTTAAAGGCATCGAATCTCTGAAGGAATCAATTTGTTTAGGGGAAGGAATAATCCATGGCTCATCAGACTGATATATCATATGAATCTGAACATTATTCGATGGAGGAAGAGGAAAAATACCCATGAGGGCAGGATCTTTTAAAAGACCCGGCCCTACACTCTCGTAGGGAGTAAGAATCTGATCCACATACGGAACATTGTTCTCGGAAGAAGAGGTGAAGAAAGACAATTGATCAATAGTAACAATCTTTCCTTCATGTGGAAATTTCAAAACACGAAAGAGAGTGGACGGAACACATAACATGGCGTGAGTCCAACTGCGATCGAGGAGTAGATTATAATTGAGTTTAGCATCAAAGAATTTGACCTCGACATAGACTGTCTTCCCTTTCAAAGTAATCGGTAAACTAGCAATAACACCTAAGGTTTTTTATTCACTTCCATCAAATGCTTCTAGGGCATTTGGTGATGAATTTAGGGCTGTAGAACCAATAACTTTCCAACACGAAGATGACATGACACAGGTTGATGCACCTTCATCCACAATTGCTCGATGGATGTCGAGACCATTAACAACAACTTGAATAATGAGTGCAATCTGATGCGGAAGTCGTGGAATGAAATTCTCTAGATCGAAAGCAAGAAGGCTAGTATCGGCAGGATCAATCCCACCAATCGTAGATAACAAAGCTCTGCGCCGTGACGGACAAATCTGAAGTACTTCTAACGCGGACATCGTGGAAGGCACCTGAGCCAAATCCTCAACAATATTGTAATGGTGAGTAGCACGGGCGTTGGGATTATAATAATACTTACGGAGTACACCTTTGGAAGGTGGTCATACAACAGATTCAGCATTGGGCCTTTCAATTTCAAGAGGACCAGTAACAGGCGGAGGAGGAGGACCATCAGCGATCTCCTTCCCTGTAGCCTACCGAGATCCAATATAATCTTTCGACCGAGTACCAATAGAAATGATGGCAGAACCGTTCATCATGAACACCTAAGAGCCAAATGGGGTAGAGGACCGAGGTTTCTCTACCATCTAAGTCTGCTGAGATGGGAAAGGTTCTTTAAGAACGGCCGGAGTTCCTTGGGTGCCTTTGAGCAATTGGCTCACTTCGGACCGTCGAGGACAGTCCTTGGTGAAGTGATCTTCATCACAAATCAAACAAGGGTACTTCGGTTTGCGTTGAGAATCATCGCCAGCACGAGGTTTCTGAGAATCCTGTTTCGGGGTATTGGATTTGGCCTTACCTTTACCCTTCTTCTTACCTTTAGAAGTATTATATGTAGGATTGGCCTGAATGGCATTAACTTCTACGGGTTTACCAGAATTCGAAGTAGACTAAGAAACAAAATTATTGGAAGAAGCGAACTTTGGCTTCCCAGTGTTTGAAGACGACGAAGACTTCTGAGAAGTCTGAGACACAGAACTAATAATACCATCGATGGATGGAGTCGTTGGTGGTTTAGAATTTCTAGGTTGGGGAGCATCAGGAAAGATATCATATAATGCGCCAGACTGAAAGTACACCAGATCAAGGTACTAGGCGTAAGTAATGGCTTGTTCCTCAGTTACACATGCCCCCATAGCGATGTCTTTGGCAATCTGATTGACAAAGGAGGTAGTGAACCAATGAGATAGAAGCTGATCAGGAATTTCAAATTTGATCATGCAACGATGATGTCGCCACTCATGAATATGATCCGAGATATGAGTAGCTCGGTCATGTTTCAATGAAGTGAAGAGGTGTGTCCCGGTCTCATAATGGACTGGTAACTGAAAATGTGTAAGGAATGCCATGGCTAAAGAATTGAAATCTTGGAAGATACCACGAGATAGTTCAATGTACCACTTTGCAACGGCACCAGTAAGAGTTCGCTGGAAAAGACAGAGTCTAATAGAATCGTCAACCCAAGAGTTAGAGGAACACCACAAATGGTAATTCATAACATGTGCTTGGGGTCTTCACCAAACTTGCCCTCAAATTTAGGACAATCACCAAGAATCTTGGTTGGAACCAGAGGCCAATACGGGTTATGAAGAATGGGATCGTTCGTCAATTTTCACACATCAGGTAATTCCAACGTAGCAAGAAACGGTAATTGAGTGTTGAAATTCATCGGTGGTCTTTGATAAGGACCTGCATGTACATTCCACCTAGTTCGAGTGGGATTTTGTCCCCATACATTCTATCCCAGAGGATTCAGATCATAGGGATTAGAATCAGGATAAGTTGGTTGATACTAGGGTTGAAGACCAGGATATTGAGTCAGAGTAGACCACTGAGGTCCTTGCTAAGTAGCGTATGGAGTCTGCTGTGGAATGTAAGCATGACTTTGAGGTTGATTATATATAGGTTGATTTTGAGGTTAAGGAACCTGAGGCACACTATATACTGGTTGATATGAACCTTGAGGGTAGTAAGTGCCTTACGGTTGAGCAGGCAGACCCAGATGAGCAGGTTGAGCAGGCTGTTGAGCGAGTAAACCTTGCTGACTATAAATAGGTAGAACATGTTGCTAAAACGATGGAACCGGCTGAGGAGCAGGTAGAATCGGTCGTTGAGCAGGTTGAACCGAATATTAAGGGCCACCGGGTTGGCCTTGTGGGAAAGGTTGGCCTGATGGTTGTGATGGACCAGGTTGTCCCTGATAACCAGGTTGACCCGGATAAGGACCATAGGGTTGTCCTGGTTGCACAACATTCGAGCCATAATGATTATGTGGATGCTATTGTGGTGGGTAGATTTGTCCCCTAGGAGCATAAGATAGTCCTGGTTGATTCGAAGGTTGACCAAAAAGACCAGAGGGTTGTCCATGTTAGACAAAAGGTTGCCCTTGTAAAGGTTGGCCTTGTGGACCGTATGGTTGTCCCTGTGGACCAAAGGTAGAGCCCTGCTGAGCTAAAGGTTGTCCCACAGGGGGTTGTCCCTGCAAGCCAGAGGGTTGCACAGGAAAAGTAGGTCTAAAATGAGAAACGGTCTGATAAGGATCAGTAGGAGGCAAATAGACCGAATTACCATGTTCATCATAATGAAGCGAATATGAATAAAAAAGGTTACCAACAGCATCATAGTGATGAAAAAGAGGATTACCAAGAGCCTGGGGCTGCCAGGAACCCTGAGAGCTCTGCTACTAAACAGCCAACAGATACTCTTCAAAATTAAGACCGTCAGGAATCACAGGAGTAGTAGAAACTGCACTAGAAGCAGGCGTGGCCTCCATCGAGGGAGCATAGCGTCGGTGAATATCCAACATCTGCTCGTCAAACACATAGGTAGAAACCATGGGCGTGGTGGAGGTAGATGGGGTTTCCATGGCACGGGTTTCTGAGCTACCTGGGTCGGGATTAACAGGCCACGTAGGATTGAGAAAAATAGACCTGCGAGTGTGAAAAGATCCTCACGATTGATGGGTAACAACAGGTGTGGATGAAGCCACACAAACCGTCGGTTGGACTGGAATAGATGTAATATTAATCGATGAACCAGGTGTTGAAGGTGATATTCCTAATGAAGGTAGGACCGAACTCTAAGGAGGAGTTATTGTACTGGATTACATAATGGAGGCAACACTAGACACAATTTGACTCAAGGACCTATATCCAAGTGGAAGTGACACCGATGGTGGAGAAAACTGAGTAGAAACATGAGGGACATCTGCTAGAAAAAGCTGATATTCTCCTGTAGAAACAGGCATTCCTTCACTACCAACAGGACTAGACGATTCCATGTCTGACTTCGTCGTAAGATCTTCGAAAAGACTACAGGGACTAGGAGGCACAGCAGCAGCAAAAAATGGCAAGCCCGACATAAGAGGAGGAAAATCTCCTTCTTCCCCAAAACCAGACCAAGAACTAGAAGGAGGCCCATTGAACTCAATTGTCTCTTCAGGAGGAGATCGAGTAGCAAGAGGCAGGACAGACGGGAGAATAGGCTGCAAAAACTCGGCAGATCTAGTGGACTGAGGGGTTTCAAAAGAAACATCCGAAAAATAACTACCACTAGGAGGCAGTTAGGACGACAAAACCGGTGGTTCCGCCACCGTGACCGTATATCAAAATAGGAAGGAAAAGAGAACCAATCAAAGACCCCAAGACCAAAACCAAGGAAAAAAAATAGGCCAAGTAATAAAACTTTAACGGGCGTGTGATCGTAGGTGATTAATTTTATGACACCGAAACCATATTTTGTTGTTTCATTTTTAAAGAGTCGAGAAACAGGCCAAAGATGACTCTAGTCGCTTTCAATTTTAAACGAGCGTGAAAGGAAAAGTGCTCAACAATCTCTTCTCTTTTTAAAGAGTCATGAAAAAATCAAAATGACTACTCTGGAATACTAAGCAAGAGGTTATACCAGGTTTCCATGAACTTCCATATACACCTTGGTGATCAAATGAAATAGAAATGACCAAGGACTTGACGTACGTGCAGGTAATCTCTTTGAATGTTGTGTTCGGTGTATCACGGTTACGAGGAGGCAGACTCAGCTTCCTATGGATAAAAGGATTGCAACCTAGAGGGGTCTCCCTTAATATACTCAAGGGTACAGGGAGCACAAGTCCGTACTAGCGTTGTCTAAAGCCAAATGGCGAACGACAGCTACTAGGTTTTAAGATGCCAGAACACATCTCTAGCCTAGACCACTAAAAATGTTTCGTTAGGTTTCAATGCTTCCTTAGTTTAATTAAATAAATTTTAAAGTTGATCTTGAATTGTGTTTCAGTTTTAAAGTCCTATCGATTTTGGATCTCAAAATTCCTAAATGCAAGCTATATGCAAATGAACATCATTTATGATTCAATGAATGCTAGTTATGAGAAGGATAGATATATTTCAAATAGAAGCAAACAATGATACTATGCGAAGAAATCCACTAATGCGTCTAACAGAATCTAACAAAAATGAAACTCTTTCCTAGATAATCAGATGCTAGTTATACAAAAGAGTATTTCACTTTCAATGCAAAATATATATATATTCAATAAAAAGAAGCACGTGATGCACTAATTACATGAAAAATGAAAACAAACACTAGCTTAAGTGTTGTGTAGGAATCGAAATTGAATGACTCAATAAAATGCGAAACAAACACAATAAAGCACTCAAACTAATGTCATAATCTTTCAAACCAAGAGAACGTTTTCAGAATGATCCAAAATAAGAAATGTAATCTATGCTTGGAGCAACAAGGCAAGAACCAATCAAGAAAATGAAAGGACTCTGCAACCAAAGCAATCAATCAAAAAGATCAAGAAAACAAAGTGAAATAAATCCACAAATGATACTAACAACAATCAAACTAACTTGATTTTCGAACAGAAGGCTTAGTGCACTAGGACACCTAGAAACCCTAAGGCTTCAACTAACACTGATAAGAAGATGGACAAACGACTGAGAAAAGAAAGTCGACAGTAATCAAAACAATCCCAAAGGCACAATTACACACAAAAAATAACCCAGAATCAAGCACAACTGACCAAAAGACTCATTAAGGAGGTCAAACCAATTCCTACAAGGGTTGGCGTGACTACAAAAGAGAAACATGCGCCAATTGGTGCGACTGTTCAGAGAAAAACCGCGCCAAGCCAGATAACTATGGGAAAAAGAGGAAAACCAAAACCTAATGAGCAGAGGTCAATATTGACACTTTGGAGCTGAACATAGGATGGAAACTAAGCAAAAAACCAAAAAATACAGATAACTAAATCAATAATTGAAACTGACCCAACAAAATGAAACAACAAACTCGCACCGATCCTTAGTGGAGTCGCCAATTCTTTAAGCAGGTAAATCCTCTCTGCGGACAGAGATGATCCCTCTAGCCCTAGAGTAGGTCTAGAAACAAAGGGACATTCTCAAGTGTTGCTTCCTAATTATTGAATGAACAAAGGACACGGTATATTGACTTACCTAGTGTCCAACGCTATCGTCGTTGTTGTAGTGGTGGTGGCCTCTCGCTCCTGCCTCGGCAAGTCACAATCCTTCCGCCATTACGCTTGGATACCTACACATAGAACAAGAAACAAGAACAGCATACAAGATAACAAAATTTCATTCATAACTATTAGCCAATCAAAGAGGGCTAAACATATTTCATTAGACAAACGTCGTAATACAAAAGTGGAACCAAACAGTAGTCATGTATATAAATGAATAGAAGGAAGAGTTACAACCAATGCTTTGACGTCGCAGTCTCCTCCAGTGGGGTTCAGGCGAAGCGCGTCTCAGATGCTCATCAGGGAATTCGGACGGGATGAAGGCATGGACTCAAGCTCTCTCAGAAGTCATGGACTCAAGCTTCCTCAACGTAATTCCTTCTTATTCTGTCTTCTCTAGCCATTCAGCTATAGTATGTTTAATTCTCCAAGTTCAGCTAGCTTGTTCTAAGAGAGATAGCTTCTTTTATAGAGGAAAAGGAGGAGGTTAGGATCCCTACAAAGGTGGGAGGGAGGCTTATCCTTTAGGGAGTTCCCATAAGAGGTGGAAACCATAAACCTAAAGGAGGTAGTCCAATGACTCATCCTCGAGGTAGTTGGAGTGGAATATTCGCCTCTATTTTTAAAAAACATTCCATAAACAGCTTGGCGCGGGTGGAAAACTGGGACAGAGCGCCAGCTGGTGCGGGGCCCAGTGTCAATCTTCCTCTTTGGCGCAAGGGCATAGCTGACTACCTGTGCCAAGGCAAAACAAGGGTTTTTGAGTCTCTGCTCAAGGAATTGTCAACAAAAGGAATGTTACTCTCATGTAAAGGGACACAATGATGGTCTTTACAAGGCATGACACTGCTTATTGATCACGGAAATTACCCTCCAATGGGCGAGATGGGGATTGCAGGGGCAATGACAAAATGTTGTGTAACAGTATTTTAAATTATATATCATTTTGGTTGATCACTATTGATGCACTTTTGTATTCTCTGAATGACTTATTGATAGAAGTTTGAATGTGGCCTATTATCGATGATTATATGAACAGGACAGCACACATCTAGTACTATTATCATGTATGCTAAACTCTATTTTAAACATTAGTGATAAATCTAGCTTTCATGAATTATGTATGAGATCAATTATTTCTGTTTAAAGTATTAGTTGCACTATTGTACGATATAAGAATAGAATTTAATTTGTTTTATATATGATCATCAGAATATATGCGATATGTTTCACATCTTCTTTTGTTTAACTTTTTTTCAAAAGAATTATCTTACAAAATTATTAACTCTATTAAGTCTGTGATTGATCTAAATCATCACAGACTGAATAGATATCATTTTACATTGCATAAAATCAGCATTATCCCAGGTTATATTAGATCAGATTTAATTCAAAGTTTTGCATTTAAGAATTAAGTTGTTTTAGTTTTTAATTATTCTTCATGCAAATCATTTGAGAGAAACACAAAAATCATATAAAACCCAAATCTGGGAACTAGTCCCATTACACCCAGTCGGAGCCACTATCCCAAATGGAAAAGGAACTGCTTTAAGGTCCAGACTGGGTGGTTATCCCCCTTGTTGTTGCCACGGATTTCTGAGGCCTCAACATTTTTGGCGCTAAAAGGAGGGCCTGAATATGAATGGCATACAAAACTAAACCTCAAACTAGAAGCCCTCATAAGAGTCAATCTCCCCAAAAGCATCCTACATCTTCCCGATCAAACTCTAAATCACCAACTCAGAAATCGGAAATTGTAGAAACTTTCCCCTCATCTCCTGAAATATCCCAACAATCATCTGCTTCAGAATTTACTCCCGAATCTCATAAAGTTCAGTCTTTAATTCATAAATTAGAAGGAATATATATTTCTGCTGAAAAGCCTATTAATATTGAAGCTTCTGAATAAAGCCTTACTTCCTTATTTAAATAAACTGGTATATTAACCTGATCCAAAAGTGAGAAACTTGGAATTCCTCCTTTTGAGTTCCCAATAGAATCATATCGCAAAAAAATTTCTATATCCAGATTTTAATCAGATACAAGTGAAGTCACATCATTTTCCCCTTCAGTTACTTCCTCACATCCTCTTACTCAATCTACATCTTCCTATTCTTCCATTTCTTCTACTCAAACAATCAGTACTATCACAAGTAGTATTGTTCCAGTTGTAAGTTCTACATCCATTCCCCCTACTTCTGGATCTACTTCTGTATCTTCGCAAAATTCAAATCCAATTATGGCTAATCGGCCTTGGACCAATCCTGGTGCTGTATTAATTGCAAATCAAAATCCCCTTCCAGATCATCCAGAAAAATGGCTACCTAAATATAATCCAGATGGTGGTCTTCCTGCTGAAGAACATATCAATAATTTAATGTTAGCCATGAATCTTAATAGAGTTTCTCATGAAGATATTGTAGTAAGATTGTTTCCTTATACTTTAGAAGGATCTGCAGGATCCTGGTACTTTTCACTTCCAACAGGATCTACTGCAGATTGGGCTACTTTTGAACATGTTTTTCTTGCAAAATTTGGAGATGATAGAACTGTTGCATCTTTAATCAATGATCTTTCCAATCTAAAAACAAATTTAGGTGAAAGGATCAAAGATTTCAACTCCATATTTAATAAGTTATTAAACAAAATCCCAACCGCTTCCAAACCTGATGTTGATGTACAAATAGAGTGGTATATTTCTTCTTTGCCTTCTAATATAGCTATTTTTGTAGATAGAGCTGGTAAAGCTACCCTTTTAGAAAACATGAAAGAATCTCTCGCTGTGGAGAAAAGAATCTTAGCATCGGAAAAACGATCAAAGATAGAAGATAGGAAATCAAAGAAAGTAATGTTTAGTCAAGATTCTAAAAAGAAAGCCTCGAAAGATCCGTTCGATCTTGAAGGTCTTCAAAAACTGTTAAAGACTATGTCAAATGACATGATTGAGATAAAGAAACAGGTCGCTGAAACATCAGTGCCTAAGAAATCATATCGTCCATTTAAGAAAAATCCTTCTTCAACATATCAGCCTTCAAATGTGATTTCAAATGTTGAATCCGATCAAGATACTGAAGATCCCTCACCATCTGAACAGGAGCCAGAGTCTGAAGAAGAAGTTGAACTGAATGGGTTATGGGATTTTATTCTCTCCACAGAAAAAGAAAGAGAAGCTATTCCTGTGTCTACAAGAAGTAAATATTTTTCTGATTCAACTCTATCAAATCAAAAACAGAAATCTCTCCCCACAAAAGAAAAAACAGTAGCCAAAAAATCTAAAATTGTCCAGACATATCCTATTTCATTAGATCCTCTTACAACTTCCAAAACTTTAGTAGTTTCAGATACGATGGAATACAATATAGTTGAAGATATGAAAAATACTAAAGCAAACATTTCATTACATGAAATGACCAAACTCAATCAACAGCAGAAAATTTTACTCAGATAACTCAAGGCAATCCCTGTAGATCCTATACAACCACCGGTTATAGCCCAAGCTTCTAAATATATGGGAAAACCTCTGTCATCTTCAAACAAAGTAAATCCTGATGATCTTGTTTTAATCGATGATAGATCTATTTCTCACACTCCTCCTTTACTTCTGACTTACGAGATTTTCAACAAAAATTTTCATAATTGTCTTATTGATTCAAGAGCTTCTTCAAACATCATGCCAAGAACGGCGTGTACGAAATTAAATGTCACTCCTCAAAAATCTATTGTACATATAGTTCAATTAGATAGAACAAAAGTCGAGGTCACTGGAGAAATGTTGTCAGTATCCATTAGATTATCATCCAATCCAAAGGTACTGCAAGTAATCGATATTTTAGTTGCAGATATCCCTGAGTTTTATGGTCTTTTTTTAAGCAAGGACTGGTCTGAAAAGTTATATGGATATTTTGCTACCGATTAGTCACACATGTGGTTGCCATATAATGGTAAACCAAATCAAATTAGAGTTTATCGCGAGAAATTTATGAAACACACAGTGATTGAACTTGAAGAAACAAATGAACCTGTAGCTTTCACTAATAATATTATTGGAAATTACTTAGCTGAATCGTTTCTTGGATCATTCAATGCCCAGATTTCACCTTTTTCAATAAATACTGTTATTTCTCAAAATGAAAATTTTTCTCAAACAGACACTTCTAAGTGTATTAATCTTAGCAATAAAATTTCAAAACATTCTTTGTTTCGGAATTTATACTTTGACGGTTCAAAATCAGAAGATGGTGCAGGAGCAGGTTGTGTTTTAATCAATCCGCAAGGAGAGATAATAATGCTAGCTTGCAGACTTGAATTTCAATGCACGAATAATACCGCTGAATATGAAGCATTGATACAAGGTCTGTACAAAGCTATTAGTTTAAATGTTAAATATTTGCAGTTATATGGAGATTTTGAGATAATTTTTAGACAAGTCAGAAACACAATTCATTGTATTTCTGGACATTTGAAACTATCAAGCTTTATCTCAAAGCCTTACATCCCATTTTTCTGCATTCAATATCTCCACAGTTCCTAGATTACAAAATGCAAGTGTTGATTTACTTGCTAATGTAGCATCTAAGCTTATACCATCTGAAGAATTTAGCCTAGACAGATTTTCAATTGAGTTAATTTTTAGGCCTTCCATTACTGACAACGTAACAAATTAGAGAGTATTTAACAATGATACAGATATAGTATACTTTCTTACATCAGATGGATCTTACGAGGGTCAAATCATAGATGAACATGAACATGACTTACAGATTGAAGATAAGCAAAATGATAATCCAATTCCCAAATTTGTAGTCAAAATGGAAGATATTTATGATTTGAAAGATAGGTTTAAGAATATTACCAATTCAAAAACCCAAAGTTCTACTTTAAAATTTGAATTGATGAATCTTGGTACACCAGAAAAACCTCAAAACATTAACCTAGGTCTTGGTTTAAAACCTGAAGAAAGGATGTTATTCATTAAGTTTCTTAAAACATATAAAAATACCTTTACATGGGATTATTTAGATCTCAAGACATATGATACTTCTACAATTCAGAATACTATACCTATGATCTTAGATGACAAGCCCGTTCAACAAAAACTTAGAAAGATCCATCCAAACTTAGAAATTCAAATTAAATTTGAATTAAATAAAATTCTCAAAGCCAAAATTATTTTTCATGTTAGACATTTGAAATGGGTGTCAAACATGGTCCCAGTTAGAAAGAAGAATGGAGACATTAGGATTTGCATAGACTTTAGAAATTTGAATAAAGCTTGCCAAAACGATAATTTTCCCTTGCCTACCATGGAACAGATATTACAGTCAGTTGCAGGATATGAATTGATGTCTTTTCTTGACGGATTTTCAGGATACAATCATATTATGGTACATCCAGATGATAGATTAAAAACGACATTCAGAACAAAGTGGGGAACATACGCATACCAAAAAATGCCATTTGCGTTGATTAATGATGGTGCTACATTTCAACGTGCTATGGATATAGCTTTCAGAGGACTAATCAATAGCTCAGCTGTTATATACTTAGATGACATTACTGTTTACTCTAAACATAGAAACAATCATGTTAATCACCTAAAACATATTTTTGAAAAATGTAAAAAATTCGGCATTTCCTTGAATCCTAAAAAATGTTATTTCGCCTTATCAGAAGGTAAATTATTAGGGTTCATTGTCTCCAAAAAAGGAATCTATATTGACCCTGATAGGATTCAGGAAATCGAAAACATTCCTCTACCACACAATAAAAAAACGATGCAATCATTTTTAGGACAAATTAATTTTGTAAAAATATTTGTTCCTGATTTTTCCCAAATCATCTTACCCTTGCAATCAATGATCAATAAAAATTCAATTTTTAAATGGGGAAAATAAGAGAGAAATTTGTTTGAGTTGATTAAGAAAGCTATCATTGAATATCCTTCTTTAACAAATCCCAATTTTCTTAAGCCATGTGTATTATACACGTTCTCTTCTTATATGTCATATGCAGCAGTTTTGACACAGCTAAATGATCAAAACATTGAAGCACTGATTTCATTTTTCAGTTCTAATCTTCAAGGTGCTGAGTTAAATTATTCAGCTGTAGAAAAACAGGCTTTTGTTGTATTTAAAGCCTTGAAAAATTTTAGACCTTTTCTATTAAAAACACATACTAAAATAATAGTACCTTACTCAGTAGTAAGGCAATTATTAATCCAACGAGAAGTAGGAGAGAAGAGAGAAAATTAGGTTACCGCACTTCAAGAATATGATGTAGAGATACATCCTGCTAAAATTGTTAAAGTTCAAGGTCTTTGCAAGATGTTAACTGAAGCCTCTCATTTACCAACAGAAGAAGATCAATCAAATGAAATACAACTGTCTGAGGTAAGCCTAAACGATTCTCAGTCACAATATGTTGATCTGAATTTTTTCTTGAAAAATGGATATGCTCCATTATATCTCAATTACACAGCAAATCGTGCTCTAAGGCTTAAAGCAAATCAATATCAACTCATATATGATGTGTTATTTAGGAAGACTTATGATGTATTATTCAGATGTTTAGAGAAAACTGAAGCTGAAAAGGTAATGCAGGAATTACATGATAGACCCGCTGGAGGTCATTTCGAAGGAAACACCACAACTCATAAAATATTGCATGTCGGTTACTATTGGCCAACTCTATTTAAGGATGCACATGAATATGCAAGAAAATGCAAAGTATGTCAAACTGCAGCAGGAAGAGAAAGGAAAGCAGCGTTTCCACTACAACTAGTAAATATCCAACAACCATTCGAACAATGGGGGTTAGGTATCATAGGTGAAATAACTCCAAACTATTCTAAACAGCATAAGTATATTCTAACTGCAACAGATTATTTCACAAATGGGTGGAAGCTATCCCATTAAAGGTGGTTAATACACAAAATATTACAGATTTTATTGTTCAGTTTATAATCACCAGATTTGGCCTCCCATCAGCTTTGATATTTGACAATGCATCTTACTTTTCTGGAAATTCCATGATAGAATTTTCTTTAAAAAGAGGTTTTAAATTAAAATACTCAGCTAACTATTATCCACAGGGTAATGGATTAGTTGAATCTACAAATAAAAACCTTATTAGAATCATCAAACGAACTATAGAACAAAATTGGCACAAAGAATTATTATTTTCTCTTTGGGCAGATAGAATCACCTAGAAATATTCAATAATTAATACTCCATTTGTGTTAGTTTATGGGAAAGAAGCAGTTGTACCCACAAATATAACAATACCATCATTTGCTTTAGTGCAGTTTATTGATGAAAATCCTTCTTCTTCCCTTCAACTTAGACAAGATCAAATTCTTAAAATGGAAGAACAAAGAGAAAAAGAAAAAGCTATACATGCTCATCATCAACAAATAGTTAAAGCCTCGTTTGACACAAAATCTACCAGCTCAAAAGATTTTTAGATTGGAGACCTTGTTTTCAAATGGGATAAGGCACATGAAGAAAAATGTAAGCATACAAAATTCCAAAGATTATGGCTTGGTCCATTTCAAATCATAGAAAAAATAGGCTTATCCACCTTTTTTTCGGAAGACTTATTAGGTAAGAAAGATTCCTTGCCTGTGAATGGTCAAATTCTTAAAAATATTTCTCTTAGAAAATCAAGTTTTAAATTTTATTTTGCTTTAGGAAAATAAAAGTTGAAAATAGCATCATTTTTTGTTCATTCAAAGTTTCAAAATTTCTAATAAATTTATTTCACCTTTTGCTTCTATAAATAAGAAAAGTAAAAAGGTAATTATAACTATGAGAATTGAGTAAACCTTATTTTTTTGAAATATTTTGAAATTTACTAAAGGCATTTACTTTCCGAAAAGACTCTTGATGTCGTAAAATATAGATGTTATGTATCAGTCAAAAAAGGAAGCTTTTAACTTAGCAAGGATTCTCTACAAAAAGGTATCTACCAACTCTATAATTATCATCCATAACTCTTAAACGAGCTAATGATTCATCCCATCTCATAAAATTTCTTCTTCAAAGTATAATTCAAAAAAGAAAAAGAAATATATACAATATACAAACTCAAAAGAAAATAAGTCTCATCACGAGCTTGTTTATCATGATCATAGAAAAATAATCTAGACTGATATTACCAATACTGCATACCACAACAAGGTAATAGCTAAATTATTATAAGAATCAAAAGACAAGGGGTCTCATTACGAGCCAACTTGTTCAATCTAAATTACAATCAGTGAATGACATTGTCACTATCAGGCCACCAAATCTGGATAATGATTTTGAGAATGTGTCAGGAAAAAGAAATTCAATTATATGTTAAATTATATTTTGAAATAAGAAATCAAATTCAGATGGGACCATGAATCATTATTGGTTAAAAGATAACCATGTTGAGGCTATAAACGCTTGTTGGCAACAGTGGCTCTATCTATGATAAAGGAGTAAAAATATATGAAACCAATTTTTAGAGAATACCTACTTTATCTTTTTAAATCTGTGTACTGACTGATACAAACACCTATGTGTTATCACTGAAGGGGTTAATTAAGAAAAAATAAGATAGGTAAATAGATTATATTCTGGAAAAAAAAAAAAAAATTAAAAAATTAAAAAATAAATTAAAAAATAAAATAAAATAAAATAAAATTTGTTTAATTCATGAATCATACTATTTTTATTCTTATATCTTTTTCTTGTTTTGAAAGTTTATAAGTATCAAAATAAACCAATCAGAGATATCTGGTTCTCCCAAGTGAATCGCCAATTGTTGTGTTATGCAACAACTCCCCCCATTTTTATTTTCAAAACAGTCTAAACTTTTGATAATAGAAATAGGGACCCTTCTTAAAAGATGTATTTTTTTCATTTTAAATTAAAAAAAATTAAACTCCAAAAAACATTATTGTTTTTATTAAATAAAAACAAAAAAACAAAAAAGAAATTAATAAAATATCCTTGTGATTACCCTATCGCAAATCGCATTCCGCGTAATCTTTTATCATCAAAGGATAAGCAACAAAACAGTGAAATCCTGATTTTGCGATCAACGATTTGAATTTCGCAAGTGACATCATAAATCGCACATCGCAGATATACGTTTAAAACTTTAAGCAGTTCTTACCAAGTTCCCATATTGCGACATTCCGATACTATGATTTTTCGATATCGCAAAATCGCATATTGCATAAACAAAAAGCAATTTGCTTCACAAAAATAGGTTCAAAAGGCGCGATGCGACAGATTTGACAGGTTTAAATAAAGGTTTTAATGTGAAAATAAATAGTGTCAGAAACGATTAAGTGTTTTTTATCATCCCAATGCAAACTGTTATTGATTTGTTACGATTAATTAATGATATAGCTACTTCTCGGATCTTTTCTTTTAAAATTGGTCATTTCAATATATATTTCATCATTTGATCATTAATCTATCTTTAATAGGGATTTTCCTTCAAGATATGTCCATACGCAAAGTAATGCAGAAATACAGCGAACAGACTGTTGCAGAATTGGAATATACAGAAATTTCGTCCATAGTCTCAGATACTTTCTGCACTGCAGATGGAGGTGCTACAAAGTGGCAAGCCATCTATACTATCCTCATAGATGAAGAACCTAAAGTAGTGGAGGTCAAGGCAATTGTTGATGATGCAAGGCCCTCATATTTACAGTTTAAAGATGTCACATGCTCTTTCCTTCATAGAATAGCAGCAAGGGCCAGCCTTTTACCATATACCGACATGATAAGATGGGTGCTTGAGAATTCAAAAATTAAAGACAAACAATTCAGAACCATTAAGAATGAGATCTTAGGTTCTTTCAGAGCTGAATATTTGAAAGTCATGTACAAACTGCCCGACCAACAAGACATCTATGACAACAATTTTGTTGAAAAATTTGCAAACAATAATGAATACCCTTTCAAAAATATTCAAGGTTGGAGGAAACTGGATAATAAGTTTAAACATGAGAAATCAGGTATGTATCCTATCGCTTCACTTACAAATCCCTACAATTTCGCAAAAGCAATGCTATGCAGATTATATGGTCTCCCTGATAACACCAAGTTTTCTATAAATTGGCTTCCCTTGATTGATTCCTGTGTTAATTCTCACATCATGAATTTGGCAACCATTCTTTCCGAAAATCTAGCTAAAGCGACTAATGAATATCTCCAGGCAAGAGCTTCTTCTTCCAAACCCATCCCCCAATTTTTCATGAGCGCATATGTTTTTTATGCTATTTGTTTCTCTACCAGTTTTCCAATTATGGGTTGGAAATGGACTCCCGAGGACCCTACCCCTATTCATTTGAGTCATAAAGAGATATGGGAACATAATTATGTACCACATTTCCACAGGTTGTGTTATGGGGTTGTATTACTATTACATCAGTTAATGTTTGATAGAGAGAGCCCCAGGTTCACTAAGGAAGCCATTACGGATCTCCAAATGATAGCAAGATGTTTCGTTGAAGAATCATTTTCATATATCAGAGTATTCGGAAGCTCCACTCCTCCACATGTTCTTCCTCTATATGTTTCAGAAAAACTAATGGCAAGAGAAGTGTCTTATCAAACTGACGGCAATGGACTCACTAAATCTTTGAAAGATAGTAAAAAATATTTTTGGCCAAGTTTTCCAATTCAGTGTGGTTCATTTTCCCTCGAAAATTTCAATCATGAATTGAAATAATGTCAGAATATTGAGCTTTTGAAGCTCATTGTTTTACCATCAAGGCAATTCGACCCAGAGAAGATTTCTAATAAATTTACTCTGTCAGTAAAAACAAACCTATCATACACAAAGATGATAGATTTGAAGACATTTTGCAATCTGTTGGAACTTTCAAAGAAGTTCAAAAATTTGTTAAATTTAATCTAAACCCGGAGGAATTACAAATATTCCATGAGTATAGATAACAAATACTCAAGCGTATTCCACAAAATGTCTTGATTACTAGTTATATGAATGAACCAAGCAAAGAAATCAGAACAGAAGAATCATATTCACAAAATCAAGGAGAACTAGATAAATGTTGGACTTTAGTTAGCAATACATTGATAAATACTCCAGAGGTATCATCTTCACAGAAAAATACAGAATTTCAAACTCCCTAGGGTCAGATAGTTTCAGCAAAATAAATCACTGAATGTCCTGGGATAGCCTCCCAAGATACAGAAGTTATTCCTGCATTTCCTACTGATGAAATTATTCTGAAGGTAACTGATATCCCTCCACTGGATTTATTCTACAGCCCTCTTCATAAAGTTGTAGTCAGGAAACAGAGAAAAAGAAGAAGGATTGAAATGCTCCCAGGTAATGAGGTTATGGAAGTTGTATGGAAAGACACCCCGTCAAATCCAATTGAAAATCCAACTCGGCTATCACAATTTTCTCGGGCATATACTACTACAACAATGGACAAGGCAGCCGAAGAATCCATTTTGGTTCAAGAGAAATATGATAAAATAATGTAGCTACAACAACAACTGGATGAATAAAGGAACAGTCTGAGTCAAAAGGTCGAGCATCAACTCTTCAAATTTCAGCAAGAGATGGAAGTACTTAAGATAAGTCATGAAAATTACTTAACCAGCAAAGAAACACCGATTATATAATTGAGAGAAAATCTTACAAAGTATGAAGGCATTCCTACTACAGAGGAATTCATTAAAGAAGCATTGGCATTAAATTCTTTACACTCAAAACAACAAGATTTGTTTGTCTTACAAATGTCAGACATAGTTCCACACTTAGAAATCAGTGAACAATTGACAAATACAGTCATTGACCAGAGAATTGAGTTTAATGAACTCAATACCAAAATTCCTAACTATATTGAATGGCAAGATTCAGAGGAAGGGAGAAGGTCAAATCTCCTAAAGATCAAAGAAACTTATAAAGATATTCTCTTTACTAACTGGGATGCACAAGTAAAACAGGCAGAATTGGCAATAGCCAAAGTAGCAAGCATATCAAAGAGTATTTTCAAAATGATCAACCACATGTTGCATACTCTTGGTTTAATTAAAGAAGGAAATCAAAAATCGATTCCTGATCTCAAAATATTAGAGCAAAGTTGGAAAAATACAGGTCAAATACAAGAAGAAACAATTGCACAGCTGAAAAACACTGATTAGGAAGCATACTGGAAACTCCTCGTTAAGCCCCATAGTCAAATAATGACATCAAATTGTTCTCTAGATTCCATACAGAAAATGTAGCCACTTTTACTTGATGCTATATTTACTGGACAGATGAAGACACAGTTCAGGAAGCCTCCACAAGTTCAACCAATGTCTGATATTTGTGAAAAGAAAAGAAGAGCTGGCAAAAACCTATCATCGAGCATGATCATGAGTTAGTTTGTTTTGATAATTTCAATTTTAGTGATTAGATACTAGGAATGAGGAAGGTTGTTTGAAACCACCTCATAAGATATTTTGTACAATCTATTTTTGTAAGTAGTTACTGTAGCATTTAAACCCTTCTCATGCATTTAGAGAAGGGTCCAGGATTTTTATTAAGAACATTTACAAAGAATGCTTTACTGTAAGTTTGTGGATGTCTTGATAAGATAATGGAACATGGTATTTTCAATTATATATCATTTTGGTTGATCACTGTTGATGCACTTTTGTATTCTCTGAATGACTTATTTATAGAAGATTGAATGTGGCCTATTATTGCTGATCAGATGAACGGGACAGCACACATCTGGTACTATTATCATATATGCTAAACTATGTTTTAAACATTAGTGATAAATCTAGCTTTCATTAATTATGTATGATATCAATTATTTCTGTTCGAAGTATCAGTTACACTATTGTACGATATAAGAATAGAATTTTATTTGTTTTATATATGATCATTAGAATATGTGTGATATGTTTCACATCTTCTTTTGATTAATTTTTTTCAAAAGAATTATCTTACAAAATTATTAATTCTATTAATTCTCTGATTGATATAAATCATCACAGACTGAATGGATATCATTTTAGATCGCATAAAATCAGCATTATCTCGGGTTAGATTAGATCAAATTTATTTTTCATTTTAGAATAAAGTTGTTTTAGTTTTTAGTTATTCTTCATGCAAATCATTTGAGAGAAACCCAACAATCATATAAAACCCAAATCTGGGAAATTGGTCCCATTACACCCGGTTGGAACCACTATCCCAAATGGAAAAGGAACTGCTTTAAGGTCCGGACCGATGGTTATCCCCCTTGTTGTTGCCACAGATTTCTGAGGCCTCGACAGGTAGTTGTCTTTCAAGGAAGCCTTGTTCAAATTTCTAAAATAAATACAGATTCTGATATCGCCACTCTTCTTTCTGACTGGTACCAGATTAGCAAGCCATTTTGAAAATATTGAAGGAACAATGATCTTTGCATCAAAAATTTTCTTAATCTCCTTCTCAATCAGAGGGATGAGAAATGGATTAACCCTTCTCAATTTCTGTTTGAAAGGTTTCTCATTCTCTTTGATAGGAATAATATGTTGTATAATACTGGATCATACATTTTCAGATCAGCATAGCTCCATGCAAAAACATCAATGTATTTCTTCATCATCTCAATATATTTATGCTTCATCTCCATAGAAAGAAACTTGGAAAACTTTACCATTTTAGGTGTTGCCGCTGTACCAAGATTACAAGTTTCTACCTCTTCATCATCAGCCTACATACTAGAATATTTAAAAACATCATTTTGATCAAAAAAATTCTCAAGTGGAATAAGGCCCTTGGGTATACAATTATTTTTCAGCTGCAAAACTTCATAATTAACCTTAGTTTCAGCAAACATGTTTTTTCTGATCCACTTGTATGTTTTCAAACTCCTCCATTAACTCTATGAAATTTTGGACTTGTTGGTCATCTTCGACCACTTGCCAATGAACGATATTATTTGGGATTGGAGGCCTATGCCAGACTTCAATTTCATACTTCTTATTAGAATGTGTAGGAATGACAAACAAACTTGCAGAAATAGCTAGAGAATTAGCCACTGAATTTTGGTCTCTAGTTTTCACAATAAATGCATATTCTTGAAAAATTTCAAGCATTTCCATAATCATATTTTTGTAAGCTCTCATCCTTACATCCTTAGTTTGGTATATTCCCTCAACCTGTTTGATTACCAGCTCCGAATCACCACACGCTGATATCTTCTTGGCCCCCAATTTTTTCAAAATTTCCAAACCCAAAAACAGAGATTCATATTCAGCCATATTATTTTCAACATCAGTAGTAGTGATCAATATGCCTGCTCTAGCCCCCTCTCTTCTAGAAGATCCATCAAAGTGTAGAAGCCACCAACCCTCTGCCTTTTCTTCTACAATTTCCTGATTTTCAACTTGTTGATTTTCTGTATTCCCTTCAATTTCTGCTACATCAGTTAGCTCATTGAAGAGAATTGTTGATCCTAATTCAGTTTCAACAGCATAAATGGGAAAATTTTGAGGTTTATCCTTGTTTCTTACCATGTAGTCCATTCTACTCTCCCTATACAACCTTCTCTGCTCACCAAAAACAGGGATGGTAGCATATGTCATGTCCATCTGCATGGTACCTTTTATTTTTTGATGCCCAAGATCTGGATAAGAGCATGCCAAAATTGGAGGGAATATCAACCACCACAATGTCCATCACCATTGTCTTAGCAGGCACTTGTGATAAGCCAACAACAACATCTTTGATCAGTCCTATGCATTGGACTCTTTTAGAGTCAAAATAAAATAGATCTTTGTATGGCCTAATGATCTCCAACCCCATCCTTTCCATAATCACCTTAGGCATGAGGTTATGAGAAGCCCCCGAATCCAACATGGCATTGTGTAAGGTCATATCATGGATATTAAGGTTGAAATAGAAGGGAGGGACTTCTTCATTCTGCTCATCTTCCAACCTTTGTCCTAGGTAGATGGTAGGATGGTCTTCTTGTAGATTAAGGATATCTGAAGCTCCTGGTTGAGAATTCAACATCTTCAAAATTTTGCTTCTATACTCATTGACCTTGATAATTTCTCCAAAGGGGACAGGAATCTTAATTTTAGAGATATCATTCTCTAAAATAAAAGTAGAAGTGACTTTTTCATATTCTTTGGCAGGAGGTGGAAGTGGTGGGTCTTTTTTGGGCTCAACTGATTTAGGAGCATCCTTCTTTCGTTGAGTTTTATTTGTAGTGATGGGAACATTTATGTTTCCAAGAATGTACTATTTCTGCATCTCAAATATAGCATGTTGATAACCCTTTAGGTAATCATATTGTCCCTCATTCTTATTCAAATCATGACCAGACTCATTGTGCTCATCCTTGGTCAAAAACATCCTAGACATATCTTCATCTAGACAATGGGAAATATCCTCTTGAAACTCAAGTTGAGTTTCTTCTTCATCAATCAAATTCTGCAGAAAGGGAGGACTCACTTCTGGGTCAGGCTGATTTATGTTTTGTCTTTGCCTTTGCTGATTTTGAGGCCTCCTAAACTGTGTGTTTCTGATTTTTGGATCATGTTGTGCAGGAGGTAAATGAGTGGTTCAAAGGGCAAGTCCATCCATGAGTTTATCTGAGGATGAAGGTTTCTCTTCTTCTTTTAGTTTTGATTTTCCCATCTTAGACTTCTTTACAGCTATCATGTTTACTTCTACCTTCACAACATCATTCTGCATTTCTGCTAGAGAAGCAGACTCTCTTTCCCTAAGTAGAATAGAGAAATCATAATCAAATGCCTTTGCATAATGTAATTGAGCAGCTCCTGGGGGAGGTTTAAGATGAGCAGGTATGGAGTTATAGACTTTGTTAAACCTCTTAGAAAATTCTTGGACAAATTCATCTAAGGCTCTTTTCATAGTATTGTATTCAGTTAGGGCTTGCATTGGATTTGTCTTATTCCCCCATTTGTTCAAAAAACTATCTTCTAACTAGTTCCAATTCTGCAAGCTTGCCGGAGCTAGGGCTTTAAACCACTTTCTTACTTCACCAGTGAAAATTTGAGAAAATAACCTTATTTTAACATCTTCATGGTCTACCTCCTCTCTGCCAATGAAATCATTGAATTGATCTACATGTTCCTCAATTTCTATTTCCTCTTCACTCCCAAAAGTTTTAATTCTAGCTGAGTATTTACTTGGCAAATCATGAAGAACAGCAGGGAGGACAAGTGGAGCATATCTTGTAGGTCCAGCAGGAGGAGGTGGAGGAACAATCCTAGCCATAATGACAAAAACTAAGGTATGAGAAAGGATAGAAGATGATATTGCTTTCTGATTTCTTGCAAAAACAGTAGGAGAAGATGAGCTATTAGGAGGTGGTGTAGTTGGTCTTTGAAGTTTAGATATAAATTAACTCCACTCAAGCAAAGGTATACCAGATTTTATTTTCAACAAGAACTCAAATGGATCTAACTCGTTTAAGTTTTCAAAAGACTCCCTTTCTAACAGCAATTCTGATGTTACTGTTTTCCATAATTCCTCCTTTTCTTCTTTGGATACTAGGGATGATGTATCAATGCCTAGTCTTTGCATGTCTAGAATTATATCAGTTAATTCATTTTCACTCTTATACCTAAGTAAAAATTATTCAATTTTATCATCAAATTTCCTATCTTCAGGACTTCGAACAATTTTAGAGGAAAAACCTCTTGAATGTGATGGAATGCCTGATTTTGAAGAGCTGCTTCCAATACCTCTAAGAATCCTCTCTGGATTATCCAAAATGGTAGGTGGGTTAGGATCTATATTGCTACTTGTATATTTTTTTTCTCGAAGCCACCTTTAATCATGAAAATTTGTAGTGAAGTCACCAAGGTATTTTCTACAGCCTCAAAAAGTTCTAAGCTCCTACTAAGTCCAAGAGATCAGCTTCATTGTTTGTACACAAACTTTGGGAAAAATGTCTTCGACTCCCAACGGACGCACCAGAATTTTATCTCTAAATTGGTACTGATGGGATGCTCCACCAGACAACTTAGAGTAACTATTTCAACCAAATTTTAACTGAATATTAGCCTCTTCAATCTTAGAGGGCTCTCTCAAGGTAACCTATGGTTTTCAATGAAAACTCTACTAGATGGCTAACTCTAATGACTGTAACTTGATTGTGATTGATTGCAGGTTGAAAATATAAAGGACTTGCTACCATTGGGCTAATGGACTCAATATCAGGAAACTCAATGAAAATAATCCTTCTTAAGGAAACTGAGGCAAATGAAAGTTTCAATGAAAAGATGGTACACACATAACACAGGAAGGAAACAATTGTTCAATATCTAAAGGAAGTCAGAGCATGTTCTCCAAGAATTATGAGTAATTAGACTTAAAACTTGCTGCATATATTAAACATGAAAAATATAAGACATAGAACTCATTGAAAACCTCATTCAAATCTCAGGTGAAGAAGGCCAAATATCCACTGTGTATTACTAAATATCAAAAGATTTTACAAAGTAGCAGTGTGATACGGTATTCTCCAACCCATTCAAACTCTTTCCTCTCACTATTTATAGAATTAGGGACCTTTACATCATGTCTAATAGCTGGGATAGACCACTGAATATCTTCAAGGACACCTAATCTAACTAACAACTGATTACAAGGAGGAGAAGTAGAGACAATTCTGTTTTTTAGAATTAGAAACCTAATAGGAGTCTTTCACTCATTATTACCTTAAATAACTTATTAAAACCCCATCCATAGAAAGGCTTTATCGAAAGAGCGGCCTTATGAGGTGGCAGAAAACATGATTTAACAATAAAACATAGTGGCTGAAATTTAGGAACTGTTCTTCGGATTCTGGTCATAAACTGTCATGATGATGATGTGGCAGCATGATGAGTTGGCATCTCCAAACCACCCTTGTGATGAGTGTTTCATTCAGAAATTCTCTCCATTGATACTCTTTGACATTTCATATGGCAAAAACCCTTGGAAACTTTCCTTATCCTTCAGACATTTCCAAAAACTAGCTTTTTTGCAAAAATAGAGCTTTTTAGGCACTTTTGCAGCGAGATTTTGCAGCGAAGCAATTTAAGCCATCTTTGTTGTAAATTTGCTACTTCTGACCAGTGGATGGTGTTGAGTGATCAAAAAAATTTAAATACAGGCCTTAGAGTTCCTTAACCAAGTCAAAATTGGGGGTTTTGAACCAAAAATATATCTTCAGCAATTCTGCAGCAAAAACTGGGCTTCAAGCCTGGGACGCGCTGCAGAATTGCCTAATTGCTCACAGACTTCACATAATTTGGATTTTCAGCCTAGAAAAGGTCCATGAGTGTATTTGAAGGTGAGATATGATGAAACAAGACAAAATATATGTTGTTCATTGTTACCTCTTCATTTAGCAGCAGGTTCTTCATGAGTAACTTCAACAGTTTCCTCTACAACCTTCATTTTCAAACCCTTCTTCTCTAATTCAACCTTCACCATTTCCATTTGTTCCTTCAATTATTTGACTTGTCCCTTAAGATTCTTCCATTCTGCCTACAACCATAACTTATTTTGACTTGTGTGTTTCATCATGATGTGCAAAGGTTGGGTTCTTTTCAACAATTTCTTGGCCTTTTCCAGGGCTTCTTCAAAAAAGGTGACATGATCAATTACTCTCATATCCATCTCATCTATCAACTGTCTATCTTGCTTGTATTTCTCCAGCTCCATTTTAGTTTCAATCAGCTCTTCTCTAGCCTCCCTTATCTGTTCTTTAAGAAGCACCCCTTCATTGTTCTTTGTGACCTTTTCTTTACCTTTCCTCTGTTTGATAGTTTCTTCTTCATCTTTGAGTTTTTCTTTTAGTAAATCTACCTCAGACTTCTTCTAAACCATCCTTTTGGATTTACCTTTCTTTCCCTTAGTAATTTTTGTCTCAGTAGGTGACAAATCTATGATTTCTTCCACCAATGGCCTTTTTCCTTTATCTTTGTTCTGATGCTTGCTGTCATCTTTAACAACCTTAACCCTCTGAAATCTGGTGAGAGATTTTCTAGGTTTAAACAGAAAACTTGAATCTTCATTAGAGAAATCTAACTTTTTGGCAGTGAGACCTTTATTTTTATTTTGGATCCCTTTACCTCTATCGGTTTCACTACAGGAGTCTCTGCAATGTCTATTGCCTGTAAAATATCTTCAAGCCTACCTTTACCTCCAGTGGATTCCTTTGTTCTTATCCTAAGCCTTTTTGTAGTAGGTTTGGACTTGTTGATTGTAGCAAACTCTATAACATGTTTGCTAGATGTTGGTTGAGGTGCTATCTCTTGACATGATTCAATCTCTATCTCCATGGTTTCAACTGAAGGGTGAAAACCTTCTTGATGATCACCTTTTGTCTCTGCAATGGTATCCATATCTTGTCTAGGAGTAACAGCCTTGGATTTAGGATTTTTCCTTGGAGTTGGAGCATCTATTTCATAGCCACTCATGAAAAAAAAGGTTGCCCAATCTCTGTTCAGTTTGTTCAGTTCTTCCAGCACTAGAAATTTAATTAATCCATGGTGAAAAATGGAAGTTTCACTTCTTTCAGGCCTACCCTGCACCTTACTTGACATTTTTCCAAGACTTCTAAAAAGATAGAAAGGAATATCCATTAGTTGTTTACCTGTAAAATGAAGCAACAACTTGAAATGATATAGATAGATTATATGAAACCTACCCTTGCAGGTAAAGTACTTATGTATCTCCATCAGTAGTTTAGAACAGTTGTCTTTGAGACAAGTTCTAGGAATCCCTACATTCATATTTATCCCTACATGCTCAGGTACAAATTTGTAAACTGAGATTCATGGCCTTAAACCACTCCTCTCCTATTCTGCAGATTCTTGTTCCTTTAGAAATGCTATCAAGTGAAACTGGCAAATGGAGGATACCCACCTTTTTATAATTTCCCTTGAAATTCAGTGCAAAATCCTATGAAACTTGTATATGATGACCCTGTAGTCTTTGGAAAAACTACATGCATACTACTTTCGTGAAAGCCTCCATGAAACTGGGATCTTCCATGATTAATTTTGGATGTATAAGCTCAGACCTGAATGGTAGGCCTCCTTTATTTGTCTTCCTCTTTCACCTCTCTAAACACCACATCTCAGCTATACACAACCTTCCTTGTTTCCAGGTTCCAAAGCTTGTAACCTTTTAAACCATCCTTATACCCAATAAAGATGCACCTTTCAGATTTATTATCCAACTTGGTCCTTTTCTCCATTGGAACATGTACATATGCATCACATCCAAATACCCTTAGATGTGAAAGATAGGGTTTCTTACCAGTCCATACCTCATGTGGATTCTTATCCTCCAACGCTGATGAAGGTGATCTATTAACTAAGTAACATGCAGTCTCCACTGTCTCTGCCCAGAATTCTTGTCCTAACCCGGTACCACTGAGCATGCTTCTTTCCCTTTCCATTAGCGTTTTGTTTATTCTTTCTGCAACTCCATTTTGCTGAGGTGTGTATGGAGTAGTCTTCTGCCGTGCTATACCACACTTCTTACGGAACTCTTCAAATTCCTTCTTGCAGAACTCCCCACCATTATCTGTCCTCAGTGCCTTTATCTTCTTCTCTGTCTGGTTTTCCACCAGAGCCTTAAATTCTTTAAATTTTTCAAAGACTTCAGATTTATTTCTCAAGAAATATATCCATGTATTCCTTGAGAAGTCATCTATGAATGAAACATAGTACACAGACATTCCCAGTGATGGAACTGACACAGGTCCAAACACATCACTGTGCACAAGTTCTAATATCTTGTTCACCCTCTTAGCACCAGAAGGAAAACTCACCCGATTCTGCTTCCCATATACACAATGTTCACAAAAATTGAAATCCAGAGAGAAATTAGACATACCTTCTACCATACCATTTCTATGTAGTATCCGAAGGCCCTTCTCTCCAGTATGTCCAAGACTTTGATGCCATAGCATGGTCTTTTCTCCAGAGATAGCTAGGCTTTCTGCTCCACTTTCAGGAACCACATAACTATTACACCCATCAATAACAGTGCTACTTTGTAGCTTTTACAGAGTTCCAGTCCGAACTCCCCGCATTAATACCAGTGCTCCCCGAACAATCTTGCAGGAATATTTCTCGAACACTGTTTTTACACCTGCATCATCCATCTTGCTTACAGAAATCAGATTTCTGGCCAATGCAGGAATATGCAGAACACCAGGAAGTGTTCTAATCCTTCCACCTTGCAGCTTCAGCTTGACTTTTCCACGTCCGATGATTTTTTCCTTCCTATCATCCCCTAGGAAGACATCACCACCATCATATTTCTCATACTCGCAGAACCACTCCCTATGGGGAGTGAAGTGAAAGGATGCACCTGAGTCAATCAACCATGACTCTTGATCTACATGTGTATTTGAAGAAGAAGCCAAATACACATCCCCACCTTCATCCGAGGTGGTTTTTGCCTCTGTAGAAGGAGCATCATCAGATCCCTTTCCTTTCTCAGGAGCTTTAGATCTGCATTCCTTTTTTTAGTGTCCTTCCTTTCCGCATTTCCAGCACACCTTTACAAACTCAGGGGAGAACTAGATCTCCCTCCTAGACTGGATCTCCTCGAAACCTTATTCTTGTTTCTGTTTTGGGACCTTCCTCATACAGATAAGGCATCTCCATTCTGGCCTCCATATTTCTCCGTCTCATTTCCTCCGACAACAAGGCTGAGACAATGTCATCAAAATTCAAGGTAGTTGTATTGCTACCTATTGTCATGGACCTATCACAGTGCAGTGAACCTAGAGATGTTGGGTACCCAATATTTATAAGATTTTAATATGAATATATGACAGCTGACTTACCACAGTATTGAAGGCATTTAGATGCTCTGTCACCGAGTCTACATCCTTCATCCTCAGGTTATACAACTTTTTCCGCAGGAACATCTTATTCACCAGAGACTTAGATTGGTAAAAAGTCCCAATTTTTTCCCACAAATTCTTCATCGTAGCTTCCCCAGATACATTCAAAAATACTGAATCTGAGACACACAACCGTATTGTGCTTTTAGATTTCCGATCCAGTTTCTTCTAGTCTTCATCTGACATTGCCGTTGGTTTAGTACTTGGATCTACCGTGATCCACTGATCTTTATCCACCAGGAGATCCTCCATCTTGAGCTTCCATGACTTCAGAAACTATGACCATTAAATTTCTCAATCTCTATCTTTCCGCCATTCGCCATCTTCTTTCCATGAGGGCTCAGTCCGCAGATCTCCCACTGAACAGGGTCTACCTCAGGCCCGAGCAAAAAACCCTCAGCAGCAAAGGCATCCCCTTGAAGCCGAAACAGCTTTGATACCAAATGTAGGTTTTAACCCTGAACAGAAATTGTCTACACATGAATCTTATAACAGAAAATAAACAATAGCGAGAGCATAAAACATAAAACAGATAAACACATAGATTTTCCCCTGGATACCCAATTAGGACGACCAGCTTGATTTTTCATTATATTCCTTTTAGTGTTACAACACATATATATACATGTCGAAGCATACATAAACCCCAATCCATTAACCCTGGATTAGAACATAACCGTAGTTCCCTTAACCGGATCTACAAAATAATAAGGGCCGAAAACCATCGTACCCAAAAACCATGTGCAAACTTATGCTATGTATTCTGCCTCTATAGTTGAAAGAGCCAATACAGACTGTATTTTACTCATCCAACTGACTGCGCCTCCAAATAGGTTAAACACATACCCACTTGTAGATCTTCTTTGGTCCAGATCTCCAGCCCATTCTGCATCAACAAAACCACGAATGTCCAACATTATTTCCAATCCTGGTCTTCCCTGGTAGCACAAGCCATAATCACTAGTGCCACGTAAATATCCTAAAATCCGCTTCACCGTTGTCCAATGCTCCTTCGGGTTTGACATAAACTCCGTCTAATACACCCCATCGTATGTGCAATGTCCGGTCTAGTACAGACTCATTGCATACATCAGGCTACCCACTGCACTTGCATATGGAACACGGGACATATCCTCCTCTTCTTCTTGTGTCTTGGGACACTGTTCAGCAGACAGCTTTGCACCTACAGGAATAGGAACACTCACCGGTTTACTATCCTCCATATTGAACCTCTGCAATATAGTCTCGACATACTTCCTCTGGTTTAACCAGAGCTTCCTCTTTGCTCGATCTCTCTTAATTTCCATGCCCAAAATAT
The DNA here is from genome assembly GCA_034641835.2 of Pinus albicaulis. Lineage (NCBI taxonomy): Eukaryota > Viridiplantae > Streptophyta > Pinopsida > Pinales > Pinaceae > Pinus > Pinus albicaulis. Next base: position 38,765,336 of record CM076584.1, read on the forward strand.
AGTTTGCAGCATCAAGATCCTTCATGTCGAATTTGGAGAACAGTTGGGTCTTCAAATCTTGGATAATTTCTTTTTCATTTCCAATCAACAACATATCATCCACATACAAGACCAAATAAATAACACGGTCACCAATTAATTTAAAATAAACACAGTGATCCTCCTTGCTTCTGGTGAAGCCAAGTCCCCGTATATAGGTATCAAATTTCCGATACCACATCCTTGGTGACTATTTTAACCCATACAGAGACTTCTTCAACCTGCATACCAGTTCTTTCTTACCCTTCACCATAAAACCTTCAGGTTGCTTCATGTATATCTCCTCTTCTAGATCCCCGTGAAGAAATGCTGTCTTCACATCCATCTGTTCTATCTCAAAATCAAATGCAACAGCAACAAATAAAAGTAATCTAATAGAAGTAACTTTGGCAACAGGAGAAAAAATATCACCAAAGTCAATTCCCGGCACCTGGGAATAACCTTTCGCTACCAACCGAGCTTTGTATTTCTCCACCTTGCCTTCTACATTCATCTTCTTCTTAAACACCCATTTGCTCCCAATGGGCTTCCTTCCGGCCGGCAACTCCACCAAATCCCATGCATCGTTTTTGTGCAAGGATGCCATTTCATCAACCATGGCCTCCTTCCAGAGTTTTCCATCCTCTGAATCTACTGCCTCCCTGACAGTTCTGGGTTCATCATCAGTTATAGTTAAGGCAAAACCTGAATAGAAAGCAGATGGACTATACCTTTCTAGTTGCCTTCTTTCCCGAACTGATCTTCTTAAAGCTGGAGTTTGTGGCTCTTCATCTTCTGAGTCTTCTTCTGTTGTAGAGTCTGATTCATCCTCCTTTAGCTCAAACTCTATCTTCTCAGGTTCCTTTGGTATGATTTCATGTTTAACAACATCTTTCACCTCTCTAAACACCACATCTCGACTGTACACAACCTTTCTTGTTTCTGGGTTCCAAAGCTTGTAACCCTTTAAACCATCCTTATACCCAATAAAGATGCACCTTTCAGATTTATTATCCAACTTGGTCCTTTTCTCCTTAGGAACATGTACATATGCATCACATCCAAATACCCTCAGATGTGAAAGAGAGGGTTTCTTACCAGTCCATACCTCATGTGGAGTCTTATCCTCCAACGCTGATGAAGGTGATCTGTTAACTAAGTAACATGCAGTCTCCACTGCCTCTGCCCACAATTCTTGTCCTAACCCGGTACCACTGAGCATGCTTCTTGCCTTTTCCATCAGTGTTCTGTTCATTCTTTCTGCAACTCCATTTTTCTGAGGTGTGTATGGAGTAGTCTTATGTCGTGCTATACCACACTTCTTACAGAACTCTTCAAATTCCTTCTTGCAGAACTCCCCACCATTATCTGTCCTCAATGCCTTTATCTTCTTCTCTGTCTGGTTTTCCACCAGAGCCTTAAATTCTTTAAATTTGTCAAAGACTTCAGATTTCTTCATCAAGAAATATATCCATGTATTCCTTGAGAAGTCATCTATGAATGAAACATAGTACACAGACTTTCCCAGTGATGGAACTGACACAGGTCCAAACACATCACTGTGCACAAGTTCTAATATCTTGTTCGCCTTCTTAGCACCAGAAGGAAAACTCACCCGATTCTGCTTCCCATATACACAATGTTCACAGAAATCAAAATCCAGAGAGAAATTAGACATACCTTCTACCATACCATTTCTATGTAGTATCCAAAGGCCCTTCTCTCCAATATGTCCAAGCCTTTGATGCCATAGCATGGTCTTTTCTCCAGAGACAGTTAGGCTTTCTGCTCCACTTTCAGGAACCATAGAACTGTTACACCCATCAATAACAGTGCTACCTTGTAGCTTGTACAGAGTTCCAGTCCGAACTCCCCGCATTAATACCAGTGCTCCTCTAACCATCTTGCAGGCATCTTTCTCGAACACTGTTTTTACACCTGCATCATCCATCTTGCTTACAGAAATCAGATTTCTGGCCAATGCAGGAATATGTAGAACACCAGGAAGTGTTCTAATCCTTCCACCTTGCAGCTTCAGCTTGACCTTTCCACGTCCGATGATTTTTGCCTTCCTATCATCCCCTAGGAAGACATCACCATCATATTTCTCATACTCGCAGAACCACTCCCTATGGGGAGTGAAGTGAAAGGATGCACCTGAGTCAATCAACCATGACTCATGATCTACATGCGTATTTGAAGAAGAAGCCAAATACACATCCCCACCTTCATCTGAGGTGGTTTTTGCCTCTGCAGAAGGAGCATCATCAGATCCCTTTCCTTTCTCAGGAGCTTTAGATATGCACTCCTTTTTGTAGTGCCCTTCCTTTCCGCATTTCCAGCATACCTTTACAAACTTTCCAAGAGATTTATATCTCCCACTCGAAACATTATTCTTGTTTCTGTTTTGGGACCTTCCTCGTACAGATAAGGCATCTCCATTCTGGCCCTCCATATTTCTCCGTCTCATTTCCTCCGACAGCAAGGCTGAGACAATGTCATCAAAATTCAAGGTAGTTGTATTGCTACCTATTGCAATAACCAGACTATCCCACGAGTCTGGTAGAGAACACAACAAACTGATGCACTTATCTTCATCCGAAATTTTAATATCAACAGATGACAGCTGACTTACCACAGTATTGAAGGCGTTCAGATGCTCTGTCACCGAGTCTCCATCCTTCATCCTCAGGTTATACAACTTTTTCCGCAGGAACAACTTATTCACCAGAGACTTAGATTGGTACAAAGTCCCAAGTTTTTTCCACAAATTCTTCGCCGTAGCTTCCCCAGATACATTCAACAATACTGAATCTGAGACACACAACCGTATTGTGCTCTTAGCCTTCCAATCCAGTTTCTTCCAGTCTTCATCTGACATTGTCGTTGGTTTAGTACCTGGATCTACCGCGATCCATTAATCTTTATCCACCAGCAGATCCTCCATCTTGAGCTTCCACAACTCAAAACTCTAACCATTAAATTTCTCGATCTCTATCTTTCCGCCACTCGCCATCTTCTTTCACCGCAAGAATCGATCCCGCAGATCTCCCACTGAACAGGGTCTACCTCAAATCGCGAAAACATGTAGGTTTTAACTGTAAATGTAAAATTATCTACACACGAATCTTATAACAGAAAATAAACAATAGCGAGAGCATAAAACATAAAACAGATAAACACAGAGATTTTCCCCTAGATCCCAAATTGGGACGACCAGCTTGATTTTTCATTATATTCCTTTTTAGTGTTACAACACATATATATACATGCCGAAGCATACATAAACCCCAATCCATTAACCCTGGATTAGAACATAACCGTAGTTCCCTTGACCGGATCTACAAAATACCAGGGGCCGAAAACCATCGTACCCCAAAACCATATGCAAACTCATGCACAAAACATGGGTGGATCTGCCTATGAGTGGGTTCGCACACCAAAAAAAAAATCGCCGGGGCGCTGCCCCAGACCCCAACAGTGGGGGATGCCTCCCCCCTGCTGCGCCCGGTGCAACGTACAGCGCGTGGGGCTAGTCGTGGAAAGAATATAACACATACCCAACACTTACAAACTTGACATGTTCAATAAACTGAAAGGTTATGGATGATAACAGTGGCTCCACTGGGGATGGTGTACCCCTGTGGTACAGCAAAGAACTAGTAGCTCCAGTGCCACCTTTACTGAAAGTAAAAACTTTTTAAAATTCACAAAGCTTTCTCCAAACTATTATAGCCTTCTCCTTGAGCCCAAGTTTGATGATTGGCATATCTTTATTAGCAGAACAACATAACAAAATGAAATATATACAATGGAGTGAATGTTTAGTAAAAATTTAGGAGGAGTGGTGCTTTAGAAACCTTCCATTGACAGTTCCTCCGGCACAAAGTTGTCCATTCATCTCTTGAAGTAGATAAGTATTGTTTCCATGATATGCAGCTACCACAAATGGTCCATTCCATATATTTTCAAACTTGCCATGCTTCCCCCTTTCCTCAATTCTTGATTCCCACTTTAAAACTACATCTTGAATCTAGAAATTTTCTTCTTTAACCTTTCTGTCAAATGTTTTCTTCACTCTATTATATGATTTTTGATGGTTTTTGTAACCTCCTCACATTTTTCTTACAGAGCTATGAGCTGGTTTATCCTCCTCTAAATGGCATTAGGTTCCTCTTCAAGTCCTTGCAGCAACTTCATCACAAGAACTCCCAAGGAAGTGAGAAAATTCGCTTCAAATCCATACACTAATTCATAAGATGATGTACCAATGGATCTCTTTGTACAGACCCTATCAGCCTAAAGAGCATATTTCAATTTCAGATGCCATGATCTCTTGTTTTTATGCGGTACCTTTTTTATCATTCTCATAATACTTTTATTAGGGGATTCTGCAAGGCCATTACCTTGGGGGTAATTGGTTGTTGAATGTCCAAGTGTTATATGATACTGATGAAAAAATATAATTAATTTTTTGTATTTAAAAGCTTATGCATTGTTAGTAATAATTTTCATGGGATAACCAAATCTGGACATGTTGGGTGTGGAGCCTGATTATCTTGTTTATTTTGTATCATAGCATTGGACCCTTGTACCTTGATGGGGCGTCAATGCCGCCCGTAATTAAACGTTGCCTGAGGGGTCCGGGGGGGGCTGCGACTTCCGGGGGCAGTGCCCTCAAAGCTAAAAACAGATGTAAAATTTATTGTAAAAGTATAGTAATTTCTAGTCAATCTAGGCCGTTCATTAGGCGGATGATCTGGTGGTAGAAGTTATGTTTAGTTTAGGGTTTTTTTCCCTAGAAGGAAAACCCTCTTTTGTATGAGGGTATTGTATTGTGGCGATGCATTGTATGTGTATTCTCAGAGCGAGAAACGGATAGGGAGACTATGAGAGAGAACAAAGGATATTACAGCGGGTCTGTTGTAGGTTGTGTCTCTTCATTTTGTTAGATAATAGAAAGGAAGGACTGGTTGTTCAGGGTGGACATAGCCCAAACTGGGTGAACCACGTATATCTGTGTCTATATATTTTTATGTGTTTCTTGTGTTTTTGTTTCCGCATATATTTTATTTGTTCAATTTCTCTGTAATATATAATTTTCTAACAGGACAAAATTTAGTACTCCAAGAACTGAATGATGATTGAGTCATTGGCCTGCCTTGTTGGGATTGCTTCGATCCATTTAGGGAAAGAATCTGTGGTTGTCAAAATCTAGTGATACTGCCCTGAAGATGATGGGTGAATTTAACCAATAAAATCCAACCCCCCTTATTGGAAAGGCGCCTCAACATATATTAGCATCAAAGATAAAGGAATCATTTTTTTCTTACAATCAAAAATTTGACATTCATGGCAAGCAGCAATCTTCTTGAATACATCCTTGAACATGGTGGGCCAATAGTAACATGCTCTAAGTATTTTGTTTGTTTTAGATTTCTAGTAGTGGTGTCCTCCACAAATTCCCTTGTGAAACTCTTCAATGACCTTTTCAGCTTCCTCTTCCAGCAAACAGTTTAAAAGGATTCCACCAGTATCTTTCCAATACAAATTCTTATTTACAATGCAGTATCCTAATGATTTCAACTTTACAACCCTTTCTTTGGATTTGTTCAAGTCTCGAGGAGTTCTGTGATGATGCAAGACAAAGATAATATCTTTTTACCATTCAGATAAAATGAACTTCTCTTCAATAGGTATCAACTCTTTGTCTTATTCTAACAGATCTGAAATTTCTGGAATGAAATTCACGTAAAGACATTCAAAATTGGATTGTGCCATTAATTTTTTTAACTTTTTTCCATTCACCAACTTTGTAGGCTTGATTTCTATGTCATATTCCAGCAAAGTAGCTATCCATTTGCCTCTTTTTCCATCAGGATTAGCTTGTGTCAAAATGTATTTAACCACAGTGTTAGGTACAAATGCAATGATATGAGAGTGTAAAATATAAATTTTGAAGTATTTAAGAAATTTGATCAAAGCATATGACTATTTTTCCAAAATATTATACTTCAGCTCTGAGTTAGCAATAGTTCTGCTAAAAAATGAAATAAGTTGTTATGTACCTTGTTATCCTTTCTGCAATAAAACTCTAGCAATGGCATTTTCAGAGGCAAATGTGAAAACCAGAAATTCACTTGAAAATTTTAGACTAATAAGCAGTGGGCTTGAGTGAGGACTTTCTTGTATCTCTTCCGAAGATTTCTTGGCTTAAATAGTCCACTTAATATCAGCTCCCTTTTTTAACATCTTGGTAATGTCCTTGAAAATTTCAGCAAAGTTCGGGATGAACCTTCTAACAAAGTTTACTTTCCCAAGAAAGGACTGAATTTCCTTCTTGTTCCTTGGCAGGTCTATCTTCCAAATAGAATTAACTCTATTAGGATCAATATTTATCCCATCCTTTGATATGATATGTCCAAGCAATTTTCCAGAAGTTAGAGCAAAACTACTTTTAGTGGGGTTAAGAGAGATACCAAATATTCTACATTTCTACAGAATTTTCTCCAAATGCTTCAAATGATCTTCCTCTCTTCTTGAAAGCACATTTATGTCATCCAAGTACACTACAACTGATTTATAGTTCTCCTCAACAAAGGAAATTTCCATTGCTCTTTGAAAGGCCACTCCTGCATTCATCAAACCAAAAGGCATCTTGGCATACATGAATGTCCCCCATGGCATGGTAAAAGCAGTCTTCTCTTGATCTTCAGGGTGTACCAATATCTTATTATAACCTAAAAATCCATCTAGCATGGACATCCTTTGAGAGCCAACAATATTTTGCAAAATCTAATCCATATTGGGAAGAGGGTAGTTATCTTTCAAGGAAGCCTTGTTCAAATTTCTAAAATCAATACAGATTCTAATCTCGCCACTCTTATTTCTGACTGGCACTAGATTAGAAAGCCATTTTGAAAATCTTATAGGAACAATGATCTTTGCATCAAAACTTTTCTTAATCTCCTTCTCAATCAGAGGCGTGAGCAATGGATTAATCTTTCTCAATTTTTGTTTGAAAAGTTTCTCATTCCCTTTGATAGGAATAATATGTTGTATAATATCGGGATCATACATTTTCATATCAGCATAGCTCCATGCAAAAACATCAATGTATTTCGTCATCATCTCAATATATTTCTGCTTCATATCTGTTATCACCCAAAAAAATTTAAAACATCATTGTGTCAACTATGTTTTTTATCATGGTCTCAAAATAGGTTTGAAAGTCATTTTAGGTTTTGGTTAAAGGTAGGTTAGATTTTTTATAAGTTTCAAGGTCATCATTGAATTCAAATAAAGTTTTTTAGAGGTCCATTCCTTGATCAAATACTCACATTTTCCATTTAGGAGTCATTCCATAAGGTTTCGGGTTAAATTTCTACAATTAGCCAAGAATCCTCCATTTCGTAGCACCGCTACTTCAAAAAGTGGATTTGCGCTACGAAAGCGCTAATATTTTCGTAGCGCAAACTAGCAAAAATACACTGTGGGTGCTACAAAAGCGCGGTTTCTTAACCGTCTTGTCAATTAAGCTGAAATCTGTCAGAATCTGTTGGGAAATGATAGTATAGTGGCATGGTGAGTCAGTTAGTGATCAGATTTAATGTACTTACCTATCTCATAGTCATCATCATCATCATAGGGCATAAGTGAAGCATCATTCAGTTATGAGATGACATCTTAAATTCAAAATCTTGCCTAATTTGGTCATTCTCGTTTTCATTCGCCTTCATACGAGTGTCTAAGCTCTGAAGTAGTCAAGCTAAGCCTGTGGTTGTTCTATATAAAGGCTATCTTCACCATAATGAAGCGAGGCTATTCCATATTCTCAAGCGAGGCTAATTATATATTCAAGCGAGGTTGTTCATATCCTAATCAAACAAGGTTGTATCATAGATTCAAGAGAAGTTGACAGGTTTTTCTAAGAAGCATGGCAGAGGAAAAGAAAGTTCACAGAGGGGGACATTGCTTAAGATATGAGCCTGAAAATATGAAGGCTATAATTGAAGATCAAACAGTGATGGAGGCTTTTAGCAAAGCAGGTTGTCTCCGGTTTTGTGAAAAGTTGCAGGGTTGCCACACACAGGTGTCTAAAGAATTTGCCTTACACTTCAATGGAACAACTACCAAAATTGGGATGTTAAATGTGCCAGTCACACCTGAGATTATTACTTCTGTGACAGAAATACCAAGGGGGAAAGAGACTTGGTTTAAAGGTTTTAAATTTGATATGGAACCATGCAAGGAATTCATGAAACCTGAGTATGCAGATATGGACCTCAATAATGAAATACCTAGAATTTGTATCAAATACACCTATGCAAAGTTGTTGTTCTGTTAGGGTCCTATAAATATAGGATTCATAATTTTTGAATTTACTTTGACTATTTTTGTAAATATGTACATACCTTTCTTTCTGCAAGTTTTTTTCCCGTATTTTGTAAAAAAATCAAAAAATCAAAAATCAAAAAGAGGGTAAAAGTCCTAAAAAAAAGATCAAAGGACTTAGAAAAAATAATATACCCCAAAAAGAAAAAGAAAGAAATAAAACATGAAAGTGTGCAAGCCCAAATGCCACTACTTTTTACTTTTGCATATGATTATGGCAGAGTGTCAATAAATGCCATAATCCATGATGAGTTAAATTGTTCAATCTTGACTTGTCATGTTTCCAATTTACATGTCATAGATAGTGAATAAAGATTAGTCAGACAGTTTAATCCTGACTAATCAGTAGTTAGGGAGAGAATAAAGAGGAGCTCATCAGTTTAATCTGAGCCCTCGGATGAAATAAGGTAGATTTAGATAGTTTTTATTTCTTTCAAGAGAATAAAATGTTTTAAGGTTGCTAGCTCAAATGCACCTGCAAAAAAGGAAGAAAAAATGTTAGAGTTATGTTGGGTAGGTAGAAAGAAGTGGGAAAATCATTGTCATATTTGTCACCGGCCAACAATCACTAATTTCCTCTCCCCTATAGTTATTCTGCATTCTAGACTTCCAGTTAAAGAGGCTCAGAGCATTTCTCTGACTTCTGTTGGGACCGGACCCAAGGCTCAATAACTGATAAGTTAAAAATGTTGAATTTCTATATTAATCCCTAATTATCATCATTTACCCCTCGTGCACTCATCATTATTCAATTTCATAAGTAAAGACCTTTTTACTTAATGAAGGATAAAATCCCCTTTTGACTAATCTCCTTCATTCATAAAAACATAAAAAACCCTCCAAAAGTATTATATTCTAAGTCAAAGTGGTCAAATTATAAATGATAAAGCTTTGCTTTTACGTTATCACTTTACTTAGTCATGTAATTATATTTTGGTGTATTACATCATCCCTAGTCATATTAACTTCTAATTTACTTATTAAATCCTTATAAACGCACCTTATCCTAAGTATTATAACTCATTTTATCTAATTATCCCCTAAACCCACTATTATAAGATTTTTTGTCCAAAGAATATTATCCACATGGTGAATTAAAACCCCAATTACACTCCCTTTGGTCTAAAAACTAACCCTATTCAAATACCCCGCCCCTATAGTGAATAGACATTTCCATAGTCTATAACTATATAATAAAAATAAAATAAGAAAGCACTTTATACATATTTTATATGTCTAAAGTGGAAAAAATACTACTTCGACTATGTCATTTTAAGCCTAATTTTTTATAAAGGTGATGTCCCCGCGTCTTTGTAATTCACTTATTACCCTTCCCCAACTTAACCCAAGGTTAAAGTGTGAAATCGCACAACAAATACCTTTACCTTTTTAATCATTCCCGTTATGTAAAGCCTCATGCTTTATATAAATTTAACCCAAGGTTTTAACCCCGCATAAACATAGCTTTCATATATTAAAACTTTGTTATAAAGCATATATTACAAAGGTTTTATAGTTATCTACCATCGCATAAGTCGCTTGGTCCCACCTTACCTTTCCCCCACAGCTTCCCAATACATCTTGGCCGTTCGCTCCAACCTTTCTGATCTAATGATCAAGGATGCATTTCGCGCCCGAAAAACAAACGTTTGCCAAAAACCAAAAGTAGTGCGAAAAAAGCAGTTTTAGTGAAACCACCCCATATGACGTGGCACCTTTTGATTGTGTCACGTCCATTTTGCACAAAACAACTTACCATTCTATGCCAACACGAAATCCACTAATGGTTTTTCGCATTCGAAAAATCAAAACCCATTCCCGTTGATGATATAACTCACATTTATGGTGAGTAATAAAAGTTTATATCATAAGTTTAAACCTTTGTTTCATTATTTTCCGCTGTTATTTTCGCTCCCGACTATTAAAAGAAAACTCTGCCCGACTGTGTAAAGAGCCCTAAGCCCCTGTTTGTTAATTTCTTGTCCCAAAGACAAATTCGACCACTATTTTCCTATCTGAAGATCATTAAAGCCATTCTCTACATCAGCGATCCAAATCCATCTGCAGGAATAACCAGAAGATTCAGAAAACCCTTTCAAAAGCATCAAAATACCTACAATCTGAGGTATTTTTCATTAAATTACCATCCTGCACAGTCAATTCGAAACCTGCCATTAGAAGACAAACTATTAAATAGAAGAATTAACTATGTAAATTGCCCAAAAACAGGCCAAACCCTGGCCAATTTTTTCCAAGAAACCTAATTTCCTCTGTGAGCCTTTTAAAGCCAATCATCCGCTTACGACATTTGAAGATCAATTCTGAAACACAAAAGGAGTTTAAAGCCTACAGATCTATTAAAAATCTCCTTTTTACAATTTAAACCACTCAGGAAACCATGTTTCCTGTCTTAACCCAGTTTTAATCTCTCATAGAACCTAACTGAGAAAAAAACCCAAAAGAGATTATCCTTAACCAAATTTTCTCAAGGATCCCTCTGTTAAAATGAAATATTCCTGCAAATAGTTTAAACTTGTAGAAGTAAACCTAAAAATGCCTAAAAAGAAGAGTTAAACCTCCACAGACTGATCTCATTCCACAGGTATTTCAAGAGCCTTCAATCACCTCCCTACAGCCAAGATTTCATTAAAAAATTGTTTTATTTTTGTAGGTTATTATCAGAAAAATAAATTGGGCCAACAGTTCCAATACTAGTTGACAAAATTGTTTGCTCCAGATTCTCAGATTTTAAATCAAAAGCTTCATTCAACAAACAGTTTGTATACAAAGAAAGAATAAAATCAAGTCAGAGAGAGATCAGAATGATGAAATTTGCACACTAAGTGGTAAAAGTAAAATAAGAATTCACAGTGACAGTGAAAACATAACAGTGAAAAAGAGACAGTTAAAGTGTATCAGGTAAAACTCAGAGTGAAAGTTAAAACAAAGTTATAGAGCAGTCAAAGGTAAACAGTAAAATTAAATACAGAAGTAATAAATGGTAAAAAGAGATGAAAATATTTTCACCAACAATGAATTTTACGCAAAGTGAAAGTAAAACAGTTAAAAGAACAAAAAGGTGAAAAGATGAAAACATAACAAGAAGGAACATTTTTGCAGAAATTTCATGTTTAAGTCATTGTTTTTCAGAAACTATTGTGACCCATCCAAGATGCATTTTTCAAAACGGAAGGAGGTTTATGTTCCTCCGATGTTCAACTACAAAACCCTCTCTCACTTTTCTAACAGCCATTATGGGTTTGGAGATATTAAACAATATTTTAAATCACTTTGTGCAAAAAATTCATGTTAAATCATCATTTTGCAGAGAATATTGTGGAAAATCATAAATACATATTACCAAAATGAAGGAGGTTTTTGTTCCTAAGAGCCCTATCTACAAAAACCTATCTCACTTGTTTCACAGGTATTACAAAATAGGAGATACATGCGCATCTTTACAGCCTAGTTTGCAGACTCTGTAAAACTCTGTTTTACACATATTTTTGCAGAGCCTATTGTGGACAGCTGGAGCATAATTTTAGGGAACTAAAAGAGTTTTATCTCAAAAACATATTTATATACAATAACCTCTTTCATTTTTTACATATATATTTCGGATTGAGATATAAAAAGATATCATTGGACCCCAAGTTTGCAGAATTGCTAGAGCAAAATGCACAAAGAAAGGAAACCGTTAGTGACTTGGATGCCTCATCATCAACTAAGAGTTGAGATCAAATTCGAATTATCTTCTTAGTTATCATATATCCATGAGTATAGTGCCAAATAGGTTCATTATTTTTTAGTGTCATTTTATTAAGTTCTATTTACGTAAAACAGTTTGAGATGTTTTGTAAACCAACCTTCATATTTTTCAAGATATTTTAGTTTAGAATTTGTATAAATACTTCATTCTTTGAAGTATTTTGTGTGGAATAAAATTTTTCAAGACTAATATAGACATTTTTTCTGAATACATTGGGAGTTTGTGTGAGTCGATTTGTAAAGAAGCAGAATGGAACTAAGTCAAAAAGACATCATAACTCAGGATTCTAGTGCTGATTAGATAAGTCAAGTATTTTCCTGTTTTCATTGTTTATCTTTCTAAAGTTCCGTACATACATTTACATGTTTTCTGTCTTAAATGATTGACTAGGAAATTTTATACAGGATTAGTGTCAAAAGCTCCCTGTTTTTTACTAGTTATTCATTGATATGTTTTCTACTGATATCTGAACTTAAGAATCCTTAACTGCTCTTAGTCCCTTTTGACCCCTTTCTTTCATCTTCTTTTTTGTAACTTAAGGATCCTTCATTTCCCTTTTGTTCAGATCTTACCATTTCATCAAAAATCCTATTTCCAAACCCTTTGAAGGTCATCTACCCTGCCCTTAGTACATTTGATCTTTTGACCTTATTTCCTAGCTCTGCTTGCCAAGAAATTGACTCCATAGCCCAATGGTCCAGTAGATCCCTCTATGGTTTACCTTGAAGTACCTTTTATTCCCACCAAACATTCAAACCAAACCAATTGTCCAATCATACCTAGCCTAAATTATTAAACAAAAACAAAGTTAAATCATAAAGAGAGATCCCTCTCTGAATTCTTGGAAGGCTAGATCCTAGTATTTGAATTAGGTTTGTGGTTACCTCGGAATATTTCTCTTGAACCTGGAGAAATTACTGAGTGATAACATGTTCAACATTAAAAGATACTTTACATGTGAAGGCAGATACTATAAAGTTTATACTTAACATTTCAAGCTACTTCTGCATTTCACAGGTATGATATCACTAGATTTGCCCTTTTATTTCCATAGAAGCCTTGCCAAAATGGCTGATAAAGTACAAGCCAAATCTGATGGTTGTGAAACATCTTTGTTTCACCATGGTTTGATAAAGTTATCAGTTTTGAATGAGCTTCAAAAAATAAGCAGGGATTGGTCTTCCTTTTTGTTTATGAATGTTTTTGAACTGGAAACCCTAACCCCAGCTAGGAACCCTAAAACTAAAGGAACTCCTTCACCACTAGTAGCAGAGTCTAGTCAGTCTGTGGTTGCAAAATCAAAGAGGTTTGTAAAGTTGAAACCAAGGAAACAAGTTGAGAAAAGGACAGAGAAGGCACAAGTGCTTGTTGCACCAACTCCATCACCTACGAAACAAAGATTAAAAAGTGTCAAAGAGGCAAAAAAAAAACAAGTTTCCAGCAAGCATGAAATCAAGAGAGTGAAAAGAAGCCAAGCAGTGGCATGAAAGGGAAAAAAAGTTGTTTCAGGAACATAGGATAGCCCAGTGATAAAGGGAAATTTAGATGACATCCTTCATGCAATTGATATAGAAGAGACACCTATCGTGCAAACTGATTTCATTGGAGTAGATGAGCACAAACAAAAGAAGGCTAAGTCAACAAAGAAACTTGAATTTGAGGTTGAAAATGCAACCTTTATCTTCCAAGCAAGGAAACTTTTAACTAGGAATGCTAAGAAGCTCAAGGAAGGCAGCAAAGAGGTCCAAGAAACTGTTGAAACAGCCAGAGTCCCTGAAGAGGTGGTTGATCTCTCATCACCAATAGTGGAGCATGCAACCAGCAGGACAATGAGGGGAAAAGAACACATAATAGAGTGTCAAAATCTTGAGGAGAGATTGAGGTTAGAAAACCAAGAGATTGTAATGATGAGAAAGAGGGCTAGAAAGCACAGTATTGAAAAAACAAAGTTCAAAAGAATGAAAGCACTTTGGGAGGGTCAAACTGTTTGTAGGTCTGAAATTCCAAGCAGTGCAGAACAATTTTTCACATGGACAGTTCCAGCCATCAAGGAAGCCAAATTTGTTAGAGTAATCAATACTCACTTGAGAGCCAGTAATAGAAGACTAAGAGATCAAGTGGAGGACTTGGAGCAGCAGCTGAAATTGACCTAGGATGAGCTAAAAACAAAGGTGTAAAATGACAAATCATTAAAAAGTCATAAGCTAAGTCAAGTGAAAAATTAAGAATGAACCTCATGAATATTGTGTTTATCAGTTCATATGAATTTTTGTTTTGGTGAAACCATTGGTATTCTGAAATTTTGGCACATTTTAGTTTAAATTTTGAAGAAATCTAGGCAAAACTTCTCACTCAGCAGTTTCGTAGCGCAAACAATGCAAAAAGAGTGAAAATCGCTACAAAACTGTTGTAACAGTTTTTTTCACTCTTTGTCCTAAATTTTTGAAGGACAAAAGTGTGGATTATGACCTGAAATTGATAGGGAGGTTGTGTTAATTGATAATGAAGATAAATATGGAATAAATAAGCCAAAGTTTTGAAGTTAAAAGGGTTAAAAGGCTACGCTACGAAAAGCGCTACGAAACTGTGTTGTTTTCGCAGCGCATGTCTACTTTAGCTATTTTGAACAATTTGATGGTGGTCTTGGACAACTGGCACTTAAGAATGTTTTTGGGCAGGTATTAATTCATTTTCTAACATCAAATAACCTCGAAGTGATGGGTTCATGATGGTCAGAGTGTCTCAAGAATACAAATAATCCTATGCCTAGAAAACAAGGGACAATTTCCTAATTTGATGGAGATCAGTGTTATGGTCATAAAGTGATGAAGCTTATCATCTGGATTCGACCTTATGGGAATACAGTTGGAAAATGATGTAATCTAGTTTAGATAAGGTTGTTATGAGTAGATTTAAGGAGTTTTAGTCCTATTTGTAATAGGACTGTTTATTAGATTTGCAACTATCATTTTGTAATAAATACCATGTCATATGGTTAGGCAAGGTGTCAAAGGTTAGGAATTCGATGTATCTAGCTCAGGATAAGGTTATCCTATGTTGTAAATGATCTATAAAAGATGAAGAAGTCGAAATGCCAAGGGTTGGACATTTTTAGCAAAAAAGACTGTTTTTATTGTAAGTGATTGGTTTTAGTTTAATACAAATATTTCTACTTAGCTAACTTGAGATCCATAAAGAGTTCTAGTGTGTTCTTATACCAATTGCATATTTTTACTATCCTATTGCAGTAGTGTTTACTTATGTTACTCAGAATTCATCATTGATGCTCTGACTTCCTTCATAGACAAACTGACTGTGTGTTTTACAATTTCACATGTGTATCTCTGGACTAGAACTCTGATATGCCTTGACTTCCATGCTAAGTAGATTGTTTTGTTTTATTGAAGCTATTTAGACTCCATAAGCCTAATGTGCACTTGCTAATGTGATTTACAACCAATATCTATCATTTATCTGCTTATTACATGAAATTGATTTGGTGGCGACCTACTCAGTGCAGTTTTGTGATAAATATCCATAGAAAGAAACTTGGAAAACTTTACCATTTTAGGTGTTGCCGCTGTACCAAGATTACAAGTTTCTACCTCTTCATCATCAGCCTACATACTAGAATATTTAAAAACATAATTTTAATCAAAAAATTTCTCAAGTTTAATAAGGCCCTTGGGTATACAATTATTTTTCAACTGCAAAACTTCAAAATTAACCTTAGTTTCAACAAACAAGTTTTGATGATCCACTTGTATGTTTTCAAACTCCTCCTTTAACTCTATGAAATTTCAGACTTGTTGGTCATCTTCGAACACTTTCCAATAAATGATATTATGTGGGATTGCAGGCCTATGCCAGACTTCAATTTCATACTTCTCAGTAGAATGTGTAGGAATGACAAACAAACTTGCAGAAACAGCTAGAGAATTAGCCATTGTATTTTGGTCTCTAGTTTTCACAATAAATGCATATTCTTGAAAATTTCCAAGCATTTCCATAATCAGATTTCTTTAAGCTCTCATCCTTACATCCTTAGTTCGGTATATTCCCTCAACCTGTTTGGTTACCAACTCCGAATCACGACACACTGATATCTTCTTGGCCCCCAATTTTTTCAAAATTTCCAAACCCAAAAAAAGAGATTCATATTCAGCAATATTATTGGTATACTCAAAGTTAAGTTTAAAGGAATAAAACTTACTTTCATCATCAAGAGTAGTGATCCATATGCCTGGTCCAGCCCCCTCTCTTCCTAGAGATCCATCAAAGTGTAGAAGTCGCCAGCCCTCTGTCTTTTCTTCTACAATTTCCTGATTTTCAACTTGCTAATTTTCTGTTTTCCCTTCAATTTATGCTTGATCAGTTAGCTCATTGAAGAGAATTGTTGATCCTAATTCAATTTCAACAGCATAAATGGGAAAATTTTGAGGTTTTTCCTTGCTGCTTACCATGTAGGCCATTCTACTCTCCCTATACAACCTTCTCTGCTCACCAAAAACAGGGATGGTAGCATATGTCATGTCCATCTGCATGGTACCTTTTATTTTTGTTGCCCAAGATCTGGATAAGAGGATGCCAAAATTGGGGGGAATATCAGCCACCACAATGTCCATCACCACTGTCTTAGAAGGCACTTGTGATAAGCCAACAACAACATCTTTGATCAATCCTATGCATTGGACTCTTTTAGATTCAAAAGAAAATAAATCTTTGTATGGCCTAGTGATCTCCAAAACCATCCTTTCCATAATCACCTTAGGCATGAGGTTATGAGAAGCCCCCGAATCCAACATGGCATTGTGTAAGGTCATATCATGGATATTAAGGATGACATAAAAGGGAGGTACTTCTTCGTTTTTCTCATCTTCCAACCTTGGTCCTAGGTAGATGGTAGGATGGTGTTCTTGTAGATTAAGGATATCTGAAGCTCCTAGTTGAGAATTCAACATCTTCACAATTTTGTTTCTATACTCATTGACCTTGATAATTTCTCCAAAGGGGACAGGAATATTAATTTTAGAGATCTCATTCTCTAAACTAAAAGTTGAAGTGAATTTTTCATTTTCTTTGGCAGGGGGTGGAAGTGGCGGGTCTTTTTTAGGCTCAACTGCTTCAGGATCATCCTTCTTTGGTTGAGTTTTATTTGTAGTGATGGGAAAATTTCTGTTTCTAATATTATACTACTTCTGCATCTCGAATATAGCATGTTGTTAAACCTTTAGGTAATCAGGTTGTCCCTCATACTTATTCAAATCATGACCAAACCCATCATGCTCCTCCTTGGTCAGAAACATCCCAGACATATCTTCATCTAGACAGTGGATAATATCCTCTTGAAACTCAGGCTGAGTTTCTTCTTCATCAATCAAATTCTGCTGAAAGGGAGGCCTCACTTGTGGGTCAGGCTAATTTCTATTTTCTCTTTGACTTTGCTAATTTTGAGGCCTCCTAAATTATGGGTTTCTGATTTGTGGATCATGTTGTGCAGGAGGTGAAGGAGTGGTTCCAAGGGCAAGTCTATCCATGAGTTTCTCCATGGTCTTCAACATAGAGTCAAAATTAGCATCTGAGGATGGAGGTTTCTCTTCTTCTTTTAGTTATGATTTTCCCATATTAGACTTCTTTGCAGCTATCACATTTATTTCTACCTTCATAGAATCATTCTTCATTTCTTCTAGAGAAGCAGACTCTCTTTCCCTAAGCCGAATAGAGAAATCATAATTAAATTCCTCTGCATAATGTAATTGAGCAGCTCCTAGGGGAGGTTTAAGATGAGCAGGTATGGAGTTATAGACTTTGTTAAACCTCTTAGAAAATTCTTGGACAGATTCATCTAAGGCTCTTTTCATATTATTATATTCAGTTAGGGCTTTCATTGGATTTTTCCTATTTCCCCATTCGTTCAAAAAACTATCTTCTAACTAGTTCCAATTCTGCAAGCTTGCTGGAGCTAGGGCTTTAAACCACTTCTTACTTCACCGGTGAAACTTTGAGAAAATAACCTCATTTTAACATCTTCATGGTCTACCTCCTCTCTGTCAATGAAATCATTGAATTGATCTACATGTTCCTCGGTTGTTATTTCCTCTTCACTCCCAAAATTTTTTATTCTAGCTGAGTATTTACTTAGGAGATCATGAAGAACAACAGGGAGAACAAGTGGAACATATCTTGCAGGTCCAGTAGGAGGAGGTGGAGGAACAGTCCTAGCCATAATGACAAGAACTGAGGTATGAGAAAGGATAGCATATGATAATGCTTTCTAATTTCTTGGAAAAACAGTAGGAGAAGATGAGCTATTAGGAGGTGGTGTAGTTGGTCTTTGCAGTTTAGATATAAATGAAATCCACTCAGGAAAAGTTATGCCAGATTTTCTTTTCAATAAGAACTCAAATGGATCTAACTCCTTTAAGTTTTCAAAAGAATCCCTTTCTAACAGCAGTTCTGATGTTACTGTTTTCCGGAATTCCTCCTTTTCTTCTTTGGATACTAGGGATGATGTATCAATGCCTAGTATTTGTAGGTCTAGAATTATAGCAGTTAATTCATTTTCACTCTTAGACCTAAGTAAAAATTCTTCAGTTTTATCATCAAATTTCCTATCTTCAGGACTTCGAATCATTTTAGAAGAAAAACCTCTTGAATGTGATGGAATACCTGATTTTGAAGAGCTTCTTCCAATGCCTCTGAGAATCCTCTGTGGATTATCCACAATGGTAGGTGGGTTAGGATCTGGATTGTTCCTTGTATATATTTTTCTCGAAGCCACCTTTAAGCATGAAAATTTGTAGTGGAGTCACCAAGGTAGTTTCTGCAGCCTCAAAAAGTTCTGAGCTCCTGCTACCTCCAAGGTTTCCGCTTCACTGTTTGTACACAAACTTCAAGAAATATGTATTTGAATCCCAGCAGACACACCAGAATGCTATCTCTAAATTGTTACTGATGGGCTGCTCCACCAGACAGCTTAGAGTAACTATTTCAACCAACTTTTAACTAAAGATTAGCCTCTTCATTCTGAGAGGGCTCTCTCAAGGTAACCTATGATTTTCAATGAAAACTCTGTTAGATGGCTAACTCTAATGATTGTAACTTGATTGTGATTGATTGCAAGTTGAAAATTAATTTCTACCATTGGGCTAATGGAGTCAAAATCAGGAAAATAAATGAAACTAATCCTTCTTAAGGAAACTGAGGCAAATGAAAGCTTCAATGATAATATGGTACACACATAACACAGGAAGGAAACAACAGTTCAATATCTAAAGGAAGTCATAGCATGTTATCCAAGAATTATGATTATTTAGACATAAAACTTGTTGCATATATTAAACATGAAAAATATAAGACATAGAACTCATTGAAAACCTCATTTGAATCTCAGGTGAAGAAGGCAAAATATCCACTATGTATTACTGAATATCAAAATATTTTACAAAGTAGCAGTGTGATACAATATTCTCCAACCCATTCAAACTCTTTCCTCTCACTATTTATATAATTAGAGACCTTTACATCATGTCTACCAGTTGGGCTAGACCACCGAATATCTTCAAGGACACCTAATTTAACTAACAACTGATTACAAGGAGGAAAAGTAGAGACAATTCCATTTTTTAGAATTAGAAACCTAATAGGAGTCTTTCACTCATTATTACCTTAAATGGCTTATTAAAACCCTATACATAGAAATTATTTATCAAAAGAGCGGCCTTATGAGGTGGCATAAAACATGATCTAACAATAAAACATAGTGGCTGAAATTTAGGAACTGTTCTTCGGATTCTGGTCATAAACTATCATGATGATGATGTGGCAACATAATGAGTTGGCATCTCCAAACCACCCTTGTGATGAGTGTTTCATTCATAAAATCTCTCCTCTGATACTCTTTGAGATTTCATATGGAAAAAACCCTTGGAAAATTTCCTTATTCTTCAGACATTTCCAAAAACTGGCTTTGCTACAAAACCTGAGCTTTTTAAGCACTTTTGCAAAAATATTTTGCAGCGAAACAATTTAAGCCATATTTGTTGTACATCTGCTACTTTTGAGTAGTGGATGGTTTTGAGTGATCAAAAACATTTAAATATAGGCCTTAGAGTTCCTTAACCAAGTCAAAATTAAGGGTTTTGAACCAAAAAGACATCTTCAGCAATTATGCAACAAAAATTGGGCTTCAAGCATGGGACACGCTGCGGAATTGCCTAATTGCCCACATACTTCAAATAATTTGGATTTTCGTCCTAGAAAAGGTCCATGAGTGTATTTGAAGGTGAGAAATGATAAAATAAGACAAAAATATTTGTTGTTCATTGTTACCTCTTCATTTAGCAGTAGGTTCTTCATGAGTAACTTCAATAGGTTCCTTTGCAACCTTCATTTTCAAACTCTTCTTCTCTAATTAAACCTTCACCATTTCCATTTGTTCCTTCAAGTCTTTGACTTGTCTCTTAATATTCTTCCTCTATGCTTGCAACCATAAGTTCTTTTGCCTTGTGTGTTTCATCATGATGTGAAAAGGATGGGTTCTTTTCAACCCATTGTCATCAAGCACCACCTCCATCCTGTACTTCCATGCAATATAATTTGAGCTACCCTCAAGGGCATACTCCAATCGAAATTTTTTGAAAGACATCTCAACTTCGACACCAAGAAAACACCACTGCAAATTCGAATTCCACCAGCACAAAACTCAACCGCTTCAATTTTTCGCAATTGCTCCAATGATCAATATCGCTCTGATACCATGTAGAAATTTGAATAACTAATATATTATTCACCGAGATTCTCCTGATCACACACTATTTGAGCTTCATGCATAATACAGAATCTCTTCTACCATTGATCATCACATGCGGAAATAAAATCAATTGCATGCATACATTAAAACCACAAAATTGCACACATATGAACACAGTATTTAATGGGAAAGCTTAAAGCTGAAAACCCCAACTATCTGCATATTATATGTCATGGAGATCATGTAACAATTGTTGACCCCCAAAGATGTCCTTCTCTTTCACCAAATTTCACTTCATTTCCTTTGTCCTTTATCATTTGCAGGCTTAAAAGATCAATAGGATTAATTAAAGTCACTTTAGGAATGCATATAATGACTGACTTGCTATATTTTCGTGGTTTTTTTGTTGTAGTAATTTTTTACTAGACTCAGCTACAGAATGCAGCCATTCTGTAGCCAGTCACCTATTCCGCAACTATCTTCATGTTCACACAGGTTACAGTTGTCACTTAAAGGAAAAACACATATGGTTGAATTCCAGACCTCATCTACATCATTCCTTTCCCTCTACGAATTCTGAGAAAAAATATCCAAGTGGTTATGCACGTGGAAGAAATCAAAACTAAGAGATAGACTTCTACCGGGACAAGAACTCTACAGATGTCTTCAGCAAAAGTACGAGGCTTCCACAAGAGTTCTAATTTGATTTTAAATGGGAAAGACACTTATCCCTATTTCTTCTCAAGGGTAGTTATGTATTTCTCTTATAAGAATGACTCGGGAGACCGAGAGACAGTTGGCTAGATTGATGTTTTATTGTTAAGATTTTCCAAGACCGTAATACTCTGTTTTTGAAGCATTTTCCTTTAATGAAAGAAGAGCAGCTTTAATACATGATCTAAGGAAATGTTGAGTAGATTCGTGTGCTAATCCGGTGGTAGAGGGCCCCTACTGCCCGAGAAGCTCTGTGCATATTGTTTAGATAAGTAACTTTAGCTCTGTTTCATTCCTAATTTAAGCAGTTTTTTGAACTTTATGTTTTATGCTCACTTACATCGGATGTTACAGCCAGTCTTGTTCTTATGAATTGTTCCAAAATATCACTAACACTGAATGAGATATAGTTGTAGTATTTTAGAGATTAGTTGCATTTTAGTTCAGTTGTAATACTCTAGAGGTTAATTTCACTCTAGTTCAGTTCTGTTCACTGTATTTCAAGTTTGATTGATTGCATTCTAGTTCAGTTATGTTTAATGTATTTTAAGTTTTATTAGTTAGTTGTATTCTAGTTCTGTTCCATTAGAATTCAAGGCCTTCATTATTTACAAATTCTCTTGTTCTTAATTTCTGTTAATACATCATTATCCTAGGAACAAGAATTGGTAATGTCATTTTGAAGTCTTGATTGTTCTGCAATTTCTCATAATTCTACAAACTGCCTCTTTCCAAAACTATTCCAAAAGATTTCTAACCTTTGAATGAGGTTTAATAGTGACATTTTGAGTTGCATAATGGATTAATTTTAGTGTCATAAGTTAATTTAGAGTAGGGTTCCTTAATATGTTACAGATAATCTTTTCCAAATGTGTTCCAAAAAATTTCTAACCATGGATGAGATTTTCTCTGTGATATTGTAGGTTGTTGTTTCCTTAGAAGAACTTCATTGCATTAAACTCATCCTTTTCTCAATTTGTTCCAATATACTTATAATGAATGAATTGGACTGAGTTCATGTCATGAGTTATTTTTCTTGTCAAGTTTTTCATTTTCTGTTCTTAGGTGCCATACATAGTTTAGAATAGCTTTTTCTCTGTTTTAGTGTGACCAATAACTTCTCTCTGTTAAACACTTAGTTATTTTCCTCTTAGCATAAAAACACAAAACCAAAAACATTAAAAAAAAAACACTAAACACAACGAAGTAACAAGCAGATACCTAGGAACATATAGTGCACTTCACTTCAATAGTTTACTAGCCCTGGTTGACAATTTATGAGATCAATTTAGGAACATTGAGTTGAGAAAACAAAAATCATAGTACAAAAGCTCCTCACAAGCTCTCATGCACACCCTCAATTGATACACACTATCAAGCTAGATCTAGAAAAACACATGCTCCAATCTTTTGCCACTTAATAGCCAACCTCTATTGCGTAATCAATGCTATAGGATGGCTTCATTAAATAGATAAACCACATGGCTTGCACTGTGCAATCCTCATGGGCTTCTCCACCTATCTGTGTGTTGAAAATAGCAATAGTATAGTCACAACTGATAGTTAACCTGCTCTTTCACCTATTTCTGCACTGGTCTCCACTGAAACTGTCCATGCACTGAAGTTAACTGATGCATTCTTTAGTTGATTTATGAGTTTATAATTAGTGAATTAATTAATAATTAATTCACACCACTCTCAATAATTGTATCAATTAGTTAAACTGAATACAAATAGCTCAACTATGTTTAGATTAGTTAAATTGAATACAACTCCACTAACTTCCTCAATCAACTCCACCAAACTCTGTCACATGAGTTCTAACTGAAGTATCCATGCAATAGCTCCACTTAACCCTCGGGAATAGCGTAATTCCTTCTGTCAGCTCCTGTGCCACATCTGCGCACTTAACTGAAGTGCTCCAAGAGAATAAGATAATGTTTATAGTCTAAATATTATTAAGAGCTAATAATATTCGACATATCTATTTTTAGACTGGCAATCTAAAAATAGATTCCGCCCAGTATGTCTAAAAATAGAAGTCCATCTATTTTTCCCGGCTTGACCAACCATCCACAAATAGCATCCTGCAACTCATAGAACATGATCCATATGTCTAAAAATAGACATAGTCTAAAAATAGACTTTGCGCCAAAAATAACCTGCGGGCCCACTTAGTGAAGGCGACTCCTTTCCACTAAGCTCATCATCTTGTTGCAATCTCAACACTCCCTCTCAACAAGATAAGGATTATCTGCAACCCCTATCCTGCCCCTGTGGTATTCAAATTTTCTCCTGGTGAGCGCCTTCGTCAAGATATCAGCATCCTGATCCTCCGTGGGAATGTATGAAAGTAACATGATCTTCTGCTGCACACAATCTCTGATATGATGATACCAATCCGTGAAGCCATGTCGCCTCAATTCATCCTCCTGTCTGTACCATGATCCATATCCCGATGTGCCTCTCAGATATCTTAATACATGCTTCCCCGCCTTCCAAAAGAGCTTGGTTGGCTTAACCATAGCTTGTGAAAGCTGGTTAACAGCATAGCATATGTCGGATTGTGTATTGACCAGATACATAAGCAACCCCACCAAATGTCGATAAACAATGGCATCCACTACCTCCGCTGAAGTATCATCCTCCTTCCTCCAACCACCAGGAAGAGGAGTATCAATAGGCTTGCAGCCATGCATGTTGAACTTCTCCAGTATCTCCCGGGCATACTTGCCCTGAGAAACAAACAGTCCACCACTGAGCTGCCAAATTTCCAATCCCAGGAAATAATGAAGGAGGCCCAAGTCCTTCATCTCAAACTCCTTTGCAAGATTAGCCTTACATGAGTGTATCAAAAGTTCATCACCTGTCAAAATCAAATCATCTACATAAAGTACAATGATCATCAACTTACCCTCCACCACAATCTGGTATAGGTTAGGATCCGCCTCACTCTTGGAGAATCCAAGTCCGGTGAAATAACTGTCTATCCATGTGTACCAAGCACGAGGTGCTTGTTTCAACCCATACAGCGCTCTCTTGAGCCTGCACACATGTGACTCGCTGCTGAAGATCTCGAAACCTTTGGGTTGCTCTATGTACACCTCCTCCTCAATGACTCTGTTGAGGAACGCAGTCTTCACATCCATCTGATGAATGTGCCACCCCATCTGCGCTGAGAGAGCAAGAATCGTCCGTATGGAAGAATACCTTGTGACAGGTTCAAAGGTCTCCTCATAATCGATCCCCTCAAACTGTGAAAATCCTCAGGAAACAAATCTTGCCTTGTACTTCTCCACACTCATGTCAGCTGCCTGCTTCACTTTGTAGATCCATCTCGAACCCACCACTGATTTCCCCTCCGGCCTCAGGACAATCTCCCATGCATTTTTTCTGACAATCGAATCATACTCTTCCACCATGGCATCTACCCATGCCGGATCCTCCACAGCTTCCTTGAAAGAGGATGGCTCAGTCACGATACACTTGCTCATAAGAGCCATGTATCCAATATACCATTCAGGTGACTGTCTCTGTCTGCGCTGTGATGTAGGTGCTCCTACAACCTTCTCTGCATCTTGAGCCAGTCGCTTAGCTTCTATAGTGCACTTCCGCCCTCTGATGGTTGGCGTTGCTTGAGTGGTCTCTTCCACTCCATGAACCTAATCTTGTGGCTTATCCACATCCTGAGACTCATCCTTAGGAACTAATAGCTCCTCATCTGCATGCAAGTGTGGCTCCCTCTCAAGCGAACACTTCATGGCTTTCTCCTCATGAAATTTGATATCCCGTCACACAACATTCTTGCGACTGTATGGCAAATACACACGATAGTTGTGGGGCATATCAGTGTACCCCACAAATATCCCAACCTCTGCAGTCGGCTCCAGCTTCTTCCTGGCATCCTTCGTCACCTGAATGTAAACAGGTGAACCAAAAATTCTAAAATGGGAAATATCAGGCCTCTTACCAGAAAACGCCTCCTCGGGTGTACTCATGCCAAGTAACCTGTGAGGACAACGGTTCTGCACATATACTGCAGTATTGCATGCCTCTGCCCATAAGTGTATGGGTAGGCCCTAATCATGCAACATCGCCCATGCAGCACCCACGATCGTTTTGTTCTTCCGCTCAGCAACCTCGTTCTGTTATGGGTTATGAGGTGCTATGAGCTCTCTTCGAATTCCTTTTGCACTGCAAAATTCCTTGAATTCACCAGAGATGAATTCACCACCATTTTCGCTCCTTAGAGCCTTCACCTGCTTCCCCGATTCTTTCTCAACCAGTGTCTTGAACTCACAAAACTTTGAGTATGTCTCGCTCCTCTTCTGTATGAAGAATATTCAGCACTTACGAGAAAAATCATCAACAAATATCACATAATACCTGTGCTTTGTTGTCGAAGCTACTGAGAAAGGTCCACACATGTCTGTGTGAATTCTCTCAAGGATCATCATGGCCCGACTATCCTTCTCGTGAAAGGCGGCTTTCACAAATTTTCCGAAGGTACATCCCTTACACTGATCTGA
Organism: Pinus albicaulis; assembly: GCA_034641835.2. Classification (NCBI taxonomy): domain Eukaryota; kingdom Viridiplantae; phylum Streptophyta; class Pinopsida; order Pinales; family Pinaceae; genus Pinus; species Pinus albicaulis. The sequence goes on from CM076584.1 coordinate 38,791,512, forward strand.
TTGCGCAAGAGTACCCTTAGGAAGCCCAGTAGAAATCTGTTGCAGTATCTTCAAAGCTCCATGGTGAAGGTGGCCCAATCTCTGGTGCCACAACTCGCCATCATCCCGGCTCACCACTCCTTCTGCCTTGCCTGCCATTGCTGCGCAGCCATCTACCTGCAATTGATAAAGGTTCTTAACTTGAACCCCTATCCTCCGGGTCTCACCAGTTGCCTTACTACGCAGGAAATCCTTTCCCTCGCTAAGACAACATCATACCCCTTGTCTTCTAACATCGCCACAAAGATAAGATTCTTCTTCAATCCTGAAACATGCATCACTTCCTTCAATACAAAGGGTTTACCAGACTCCCTATCAAAGGAAATGGTACCGATACCGGTCGCACTGTATCTACCATCATCACCCATCTCGATGTGCACTCCAAGATCTTTCTCATCCAGATCAGTAAACAAATCTCGATCTCCTGTCATGTGAAAAGACGCAACAATGTCAAGAAACCACACTGATCCCGTCATACTTGAGACCAAGCATGCGATCAGTGAAAAATCCAGCTCAAACTGTGAGGCTAAGGCCTCTCCAGCTGCAGTCCCAGCAGCCTGCTTGTTTTTCTTCTTCTATGGACAACTAGTGGCGTAATGTCCGTGTTGGTGACAGTGAAAGCACTTCACCTTGGACATGTCCTACTTCTTGCCTTTCGCACCAGATTGAGAAGCTTTCTTGCTCTTCCCCTTATTTGCTTTGGCAGCCAAAGCGCAATTCTCCTCATCAGATTTCTTTGATGAAGATCCATCCCTGGTACTCCGCCTTATCTCCTCTTGCACAAGATCCGACCAAAGTCGCTCCCATCCTGGCAATTTTTCCCGACCATTGACAGAGTCCTGATAGGAATGCCAACTCTTCGGAAGCCCAAGGAGAGCCAAGCTCACCGAGTCCTCATCATCTACAGTCACCCCCACACTTCCCAGCTCATCCCTGCAATGGGTGAACTTCGTGAGGTACTTGGGCATACTATCGCCTTTCTCCATCTTTATGTTTCTGAGTTTATCCTTGAGCGCCAACTTCCTCTGGTCGCTCTTGCTTTGGAAATAAGTACATCGAGGCTTTCCACATCAGAATGGATAATGGAAGCCTTACCATGAAGAGCTGGATACTTGTGATCCTTCCGCCCTCCAACAGAAATCCTTGGGCACTTTTCTATCTTCTTTTTCCATGCGTCAAGTACGGCAGCATCACTAGAAGTAGGCTTTGGAATTTCTGCATCTATGAACTCCTTCAACCCATTGTCATCCAGCACCGCCTCCATCCTGTCCTTCCATGCAATATAATTCGAGCTGCCCTCAAGGGCATACTCCAATCACAATCTGTTGAAAGACATCTCAACTTCGACACTAAGAAAACACTACTGCAAATTCGAATTCCACCAGCACAAAACTCAACCGCTTCAATGTTTTGCAATTGCTCCAATGATCAATATCGTTGTGATACCATGTAGAAATTTGAATAATTGATATATTATTCACCGAGATTCTCTTGATCACACACTATTTTAGCTTCATGCATAATACAGAATCTCTTCTACCATTGATCATCACATGCGGAAATAAAATCAATTGCATGCATACATTAAAACCACAAAAAATCACACATATGAACACAGTATTTAATGGGAAAGCTTAAAGCTGAAAACCCCAACTATCTGTATATTATACATGCCATGGAGATCATGTAACAATCATAGTACAAAGCTCCTCACAAGCTCTCATGCACACCCTCAATTGCTACACACTATCAAGCTAGATCTAGCAAAACACATGCTCCAATCTTTTGCCACTTGATAGCCAGCCTCTATTGTGTAATAAATGCTATGGGATGGCTTCATTAAATAGATAAACCACCTGGCTTGTACTGCACAATCCTCATGGGCTTCCCCACCTATCTGTGTGTTGAAAATAGCAACAGTATAGTCACAACTGATAGTTAACCTGCTCTTTCACCTATTTCTGCACTGGTCTCCACTGAAACTGTCCATGCACTGAAGTTAACTGATGCATTCTTTAGTTGATTAATGATTTTACAATTAGTGAATTAATTAATAATTAATTCACACCACTCTCACTAATTGTATCAATTAGTTAAACTGAATACAAATAGCTCAACTATGTTTAGATTAGCTAAACTGAATACAACTCCACTAACTTCCTCAATCAACTCCACCAAACTCTGTCACATGAGTTCTAACTGAAGTATCCATGCAATAGCTCCACATAACCCTCAAGAATAGTGTAATTCCTTCTGTCAGCTCCTGTGCCACATCTGTGCACTTAACTGAAGTGCTCCAAGAGAATAAGATAATGTTTATAGTCCAAATATTATTAAGAGCTAATAATATTCGACATATCTATTTTTAGACCGGCAATCTAAAAATAGATTCCGCCCAGTATGTCTAAAAATAGAAGTCCATCTATTTTTTCCGACTTGACCAACCATCCACAAATAGCATCCTGAAACTCATAGAACATGATCCATATGTCTAAAAATAGACATAGTCTAAAAATAGACTTTGCGCCAAAAATAGCCTGCGGGCCCACTTAGTGAAGGTGACTCATTTCCACTAAGCTCATCATCTTGTTGCAATCTCAACGCTTGATGATCACCTTATGTCTCTGCAATGGTATCCATCTCTTTTCTAGGAGTAACAGTCTTGGATTTAGGATTTTTCCTTGGAGTTGGAGCATCTATTTCATAGCCACTCATAAACAAAAAGGTTGACCAATCTATGTTCAGTTTGTTTATTTCTTCCAGCACTAGCAATTTAATCAATCCATGGTGAAAAATAGAGGTTTCACTTATTTTAGGCCTACCCTACACCTTATCTGACATTTTTCAAAGACTTCTAAAAAGATAGAAAGGAATATCCATTAGTTGTTTACCTGTAAAATGAAGCAGCAACTTGAAATGATATAGGTAGATTGTATGAAACCTACCCTCGCAGGTAAAGTACTTATGTATCACCATCAGTAGTTTAGAATAGTTGTCTTTGAGACAAGTTCTAGGAATCCCTACATTCATATTTATCCCTACATGCTCAGGTTTCAGAAAATCATCACAAATTTGTAAATTGAGCTTCATGGCCTTAAACCACTCTTATCCTATTCTGCGGATTCCTGTTGCTTTAGAAATACTACCAAGTGAAACTGGAAAATGGAGGATACCCAACTTTTTAGAAGTTCCCTTGAAATTCAGTGCAAAATCATGTGAAACCTGTATATGATGACCCTGTAGTCTTTGGAAAAAATGCATGCATCCTGCTTTTGTGAAAGCCTCCATGAAACTGGGATCTTCCATGATTAATTTTGGATGTATAGGCTCAGACCTGAATGGTAGGCCTCCTTTATTTGTCTTCCTTGTCGTAGCCATATTATTTGTTTGCAGCGTTGGCCTTCTTTAGAAACTAACACCTGCACGGTCAAGGCTCGATGATAGCGAGCTACTACGGGATTACGAGGCTGGTATGACAGCACCTAGACTCTAAAAGGAAAATAGAGACAGCGAGCTTCTTGAGTAGCTTCTTACAATGATGGAATAAAAAGTGTAGGGAATGAAAGCTAAATTAGGAAATAGAATGAGATGAAATTCGTAAAAGGATGGTATTTGATGACCAAACGTGTTCAAATCTTTTAATGATGACCCAATCCTGACCACAGCATGACCTCAAACCACTCAAAATTTGACAGCTCATTAATTTGCAGAGACCATTGGAGGAAAACAGAAATCCGTAGCGAATTCAGTTTAACAGGTGTCAGATTCATTGCATAATTATTAGGTGTTTCCGCAGCGAAATCTGTTAAATTTGCACTAAATGCACTGTGAAATTAGGAAAACTCCGAAAAGTGGCCAGATTTGACAATTTTAATTGATTTGAGTATCCAATCCAATTTTTTCCTTTTGAAAAGACTTAAATACATCCCCTAACACCTAAAGGTAACCTAAAAACCCATACCATATCATAAAAATTATCTTTTCATGATTTTTATTTGACCCCTAGCCAATCTACTTACAAACTTGACATGTTCAACAAACTAAAAGGTTATGGATGATAACACCTCAAGTGCCTTATGAAGGCCAGCAAACCCAAACACAACCATTCCAACATTTGCAAGGTTATCTGGGATATATTCAACAAGGTTATGCATATTCTAGTTATCAGAATCCTCCCTATACTGGTACCCAAGTTCCTCTTTATCATAAACCTCCTTATCATGGAACGCATATGCATGTTTCTCAGGTTATCCCATCTTCTCCAAGATATCCTCCTCCATATTTCAATAGGTAGTTTAATTTTATGGAAACTCTTGAATTATCATATTTAACTCGGCTAACTAATGTTCCCATCGCTCATTCTCCTTGGTGACGGATAATTCCCATGAAATTGCCTTATGATATCCAAAAATTCAATGGGAGTCCTAGATAAGACCCATCCAAAGATGTCATGACTTATCATTTGTGGTGCTCTTCGAACTCCCTTAATGATGATTTGATTTGTCCAGCTCTTTTCTAGTGCACGCTTTCTAGTTCGACAGTTAAATGGTACATTGAATTACCTAGAGCTTCGTTCAATAAATTCAACTCCTTAGCCACTACATTCCTAACACATTTCCAGTTACCCATACTATATGAGACTGGAACAAAACTTTCAACCAATTTTAAACAGACTAATTCCAATCCTATTCATGAGTGGCGACATCATCGTTGATTGGTTAAAATGTATGTTCCTAATAAACTTTTATCGTAATGGTTCATTAAATATTTGTTACCATCCACCACAAATGATGTAACTAAGGGCGGATTTGTGATTGAAGAGAAATCAATTGCTCATGTCCAGTATTTGGATCTCCTTTATACCAAATCTAACACGCTTTATGAGAAAATACCAAACGCTGTGAGAACATCCAATAATTTTCCTCCTACTCCTGGTAAAGAATCACAGTTGATGGCGTGATTGGTTCTCCCAGCTTGCAGTCAGAGAATAAACCATCTGGTGTCGCTCTTTCCGTGACTACCTAAAACCCTCCATCCACTCCTCATGTGGCTTCTACTTTTGAGATCAATGTCATTCAATCCAATAAAGGCAAATATCCACAAAAACCAGGAAGTAAGAAGAAAGGAAAAGGTAAGAAGAAGAAATATTCTCCTACGCAAGATAAACAAAACAAGTCTTTTGACGAAAAATATAAACCTCGCTATCCATGTCTAATCTATAATGGAGAACTTCACTCATGACTGTCCCTGCCAGGATAAAGTGATCCAATTCCTGAAATCCTCTAGTTCACCCACTGTGTTAACTGACCCGTTTCCAAATCAGGAGACTCACATGGTTGCTCGGGACCCTACTTCCTCTCACTCGATTTTAATTTTTTCCTTCGCTAAGACAAAATTTCATGTTATGGTGGCCACCCGGAGAAAGTAATATGGTAATATGAATCCCCCAAAGGGTTAGGCTATTGATCAACCTAATAGTTCATTTGTATCTCCATCATATCCTAATCCGCCGACAATTCCTACAGAATTAACCATCAAGCCTCCAAACGACGTTATTCATAAATCTTCTTTCAACCCTCGCGCGGGATCTACTCAAAATTATAATGCAGTTGAAGACTTGGCTTATTCTCTATCTACCATGTCCACTCTTGAGGTGTAGCAAAATTTCCCTGCCCAGAAGAAGGCTTTGATTTCTGTTATCGAATGTATTGATCCTTCAGATTCCAACCTAGTCACTTTCAATCATGAGAACTATTCACCTTGACTTTCTACCCAATTAGATTTTATGATCCAGGTTGTTGTTCACAGTAAGACTATCCATTGTTCTATTCTAGACGAGGGAGCCTCAACCTGTATTATGTCCTTATCTTGCTTGAAGGCCATCATTTATCCTAAATTGAGTCAGTCTTCGACCACCTTGAAGGCTTTTGACAAAAGAATTTATAATCCTCGTGGAATTTTAAATTCTCTACAAGTAGAATTAGGAGGTAAATTCATATCCATATACTTCGAATTTATTAAAATACTGATAGATTATAATCTTCTATTGGGTCGCACGTGAGTTTACACCATTGCTGCTATCATTTCTACTTATGTCTGAATGATCGTTTTTCCTCATAAAGGTAGTATAGAAGCCATCAATCAACTCACTATATTCGACTCTAGTTCTCAGGTTACTAGAAGTGTTCCTCTCATAGGGGAAACTTTACACCTGTATCAGCATGTCGGGGTTAGACTACTTAAATACTCCTCCCTCATGGGAACCTTTTTGCTTCCTCCTCCTTCTCTTCCCAATAGCTCTCCTTCGGTTTCCTATATCAATATGATATATTCTTCTGTTATTCCAACTGACCCCTAGATACTACCTTATGAATCCAATATCCACAGTTTTGGTGACCATCTATCGCTTATCCCCATTGAGCTTGATTACGAACCCATTTATTCGGCTTGTGCAGCTTGTTCCAATCCCTCCTCTTCGATTAATTGGGTCGATCGTTCATTGGGTTATGGCACATCCTCTGATATTTTATCTCGCATGTTTCTTACCGACGAGAGCATCATGGAGATCATGATTCCAGAAGATGCATCCTGGGAAGATCATCACCATCATTCCTCCTTACCAGATGTCGTTGAGGATAATCTCAGTGACATGTATCTACCCAATATCGTCAAGTTTTCTACGGATTTTGTATCCATTCACGAAGTTGATTATGAAAATAATATGTCGAATATTAAAGAGACTATCACTCTTGATATCTCGACCAAACCTGTCATCGTCGATAACCTCCACATCAATGTGTCTTGTTATCCAAATGAGATTACAACCTATAAATCCCTATTCTAAGAATTTTGAGATGTCTTTGCCTGGTATTATGAGGAAATTCCAGGTATCTATCCAAACATTGTGATGCATGGAATTAAAACCTATCCTGATGGTAAACCATTTCGGCAGTGCCTCCGTCCAGTCTATCCCAAGAATTATGTCGTGATTAAAGTTGAATTTAAAAAAATTATACACGTTGGTTTCATCTACCTTGTACCTTTGATTGATTGGGTGTAAAATATTGTTCATGTCATTAAAAAAAAGGAACAATTCGTGTATGTGTTGATTATCGGGACGTCAAAAGTGCTTGTCCAAAAGAAAATTCCCCACCCCATTCATCAACCAGATTGTTGATGACTATGCTGGCTATGAGATATTTTTGTTTAAGGATGGTTTCTCCGGTTATAATTAGATCAACATTCTCTTGGCGAACCAACCTAAAACTACATTCATTTGTCCCTGGGGCAAATTTTCATACCAAAAACTCCCTTTCCGATTAAAGAATGTCGGGAATACGTTTTAGAGGGAAATGGATTATGCCTTCCATGACATCAAACATATATTGAAACCTTATTTGGATTATTTTTCTACTCACTAGAAACATTAAACTAATCACCCGATGCATTTTTAGGGCCATATTTTTATTATGTAGACATTATACTATTTGACTCTATCGTCAAAAATGTGTGTTTTGTGTTAATTCTGGTCGGCTTCTCGATTTTGTTGTTTCAATACATGGAATTCATATCGATCCCTTGAAATTTCAGGTGATCATCGACCTGTATGCTCCTTCTTCCCTCCTTCAACTTCAATGACTCCAAGGGAAGGCTAACCTTGTATGGAGGTTTGTCCCTAACTATGTCGAATTAACCAAAGGATTTTTCTCATCTGTTGAAGATAGGGGCTCCCTTCCATTGGGATGATGCTACTCAGAAAGCGTTTGATGCCTTGAAAGATGGATTGATTCGGGCATCCTTGAAATACCCCTTAGATTACCAACATGATTATTTCTTGTATCTCGTTGTTGTAGTTACTACCATCGCAATGGTATCAGTCCAGGAGGATGATGTAGGGACTGAGCATCCTATCTATTACTTGAGTCATAATATTAATGATATTGATTTCAAGTACACCCATGTTGAAAATTTAGATTTTGCAGTTATTCAGGTTGTCCAAATATTTCGCCACTATATCCTGCTTCGTAAAACTATCGTTGTTTCATATTGCAACCCTATGACATATATTTTGTCACATCAATTTCTGGGGGGAAAATACTCCAAATGAATCATCATCCTACATGACTTTGATATGGAAATCATCAAATCCAAGTCAAAGAAATCCTTAGTTCTTACTGAGTTGATATGCGACCTTCCCACGGCTAATTCTAAATCGACGTCTGAAAATTCCATTCCAGATGAGTCATTGTTTTTTATCTCATCATTTGACCCATGTTATGGTGACATCCTTATATATATCCAGACCCAGACTTTCTATTATGATACCTCTTGCTCCGAACAACAACATATTCGATATCAAGCCCATAATTACATCATCATTGGCGACACCCTTTATCGTCGCAGTATCGATACGGTTTTCCAAAGGTGCCTCACCCATGAGGAGGCTGAGAAAGTATTAAATGAATGCCACTTGGGGGCATGTGGCAATCATTTATATGGTTATGCTACTGCACAAAATATCTTGCGTGCAGGTTACTTTTGGGCTACCATATTTCGCGATTGTATTCTCCCTATCTAGAAGTATCGTGCATGTAATATTTACGATCGTAAGACTCATGCTCTGCCTACTCCTTTGCATATTTTTATTACCATAGGTCCTTTTGTGAAATGGGGTATCGATTTCATGACATGTAACCCTCACTCGGTCGGGGGGCATGGATATATCATCGTAGCGGTAGATTACTTTACCAAATGGGATGAGGCGATGTCTACATTTAACAATACCAACAAAACAATTGCTTACATTTTCTTTAACCATGTCATTGCACGATTTGGTGTTCCGCAAGCCATCATTATGAACCATGGAAAACATTTTCATAATCACATGATGTTCTAACTAACTGCCAAGTTGGGACTCTCTCATGAAAGTTCCACCCCCTACTACCCTCTCACGAATGGGCAAGTTGATGCTATTAATAAATTTCCCAAAATGATACTTCAACGTATGATAGGGGCCCACATATCAGAATGGAATTTGATTCTTAATGTTGCTTTGTGGATTTACCAAAGCTATATTATTATTACTACCAGATTTACACCGTTCCAATTGGTCTATGGTCTGGAAGTTATCCTTCCGATTGAATGTGAAATTTTGTCACTGAAACTTGTTGTAGAAATTATTCTTGCCACTTTCGTAAAAAAGGAACGTCTCTTACATCTGACGTGCTTAGATGAGACTCGGCATGATGCCGACATGGCTAATGAAGCCCATAAGAAATGTATCAAGGCGCAATACGATAAGAGTGTCAAGCCTCGTGTCTTCTCGGAAGGAGACCTTGTCCTGTTATATGACTAAGAGTGTGATAAACTAGGATCGTGAAAGTTTCAGGCCATGTGGCTAGTTCCATATATTTTCAAGCGTGTTCTTTCTAAAGGGGCCTATGAGTTAGTCGATTTTGATGGAGTTCCACTGGCACAACCTAGAAATGGGTTGTACCTTAATAAATATTATGCTTGATTTTTTGTGTATTGCACTGTGTACATAATGTATATAGGTGTGTTTAGTATGTTTGTAGTGTGTCCCTTTAGAGTTTCCTTCGTTTTCTGTTAATCCCATTTACATTTGGTTTAAAAATGTCAACATCCCTTGAACCATATGTTGGTTATCTTGATGACGCTAGTTGTAGTACTCAAAATCTATCCTCTCTAGCATGGGTTGTGTTTGCTCCAAATGGCGAGTTAGTGGGTCTACAAGGGATTTGTATTGGTCACTGTGTGGTCACTCTACCAATAACATCGCTGAGTATAGCGTCGCGATAGAGCTATTGTCTGATGTTATTTCATATGATATCCATTGTATGGTCATCATACTTGACTCACAACTTGTAGTACTACAGCTGACTAATGTATATTCAGTTAGAAGTCCAACTACGCTTCGTATGTTCTTGAGGGTTCGTCTTCTAGAAATATACTTTTATTTCATCCAAGATCAACACATTTCTAGAAATCTTAGCACATTAACAGATTCATTGCCAATCATGTTTTAGATAGACATTTGCGACATATGTAAATAAATTTCAATACACATCACATCCATTGAAAGAGATAATAGAAACATAAATAAACATTGAACATAGTTTTATATATATAAGAGTTTGGTTTTACAAAATTTGTGCCTGAGACACATAAGGCCACATGATCTATCATATCCAAAAAAATACATGCAAATATGGCTATAAAGCCTCCTTGTAGACAAACCATAGTGCTCATGGTAACCTGCAACAACACGAGTTATCTTGCGTAGTAGTTGACTAATACGACTAGGAACTCCGATAGTGTGTCGCTACAGTCTCATAGGAAGTTGGTTGACTACAATCTTAGTTATGCTATGTGTCAAACTTTCCATATGATGTCCTACCTCTGTTAGGGTCTTAGTCACATTGAGATCTTGTAGTACATCTCATCCTGCTACAACAACTTGTGTTGGTGCTAGTACCTGTTATGGGTCTCCTATACACTAGAGATATGAGGAACCCATGGGTCGAACGGGTCCAACATCTGCATGCACAAATCGATAGTTTAGTATCGGATACATAAAAAACACACAAAAAAATTGTAAAACTTAAAAATTAAAAATGGTCAAGATGCCTTACTAATAGCACCCCATTTCTCACCATCAAGAAGCGCGAGCTCAAGGTATCCACGAAAATCCACCCCTGTGTATGGATAATCCTCTATCATAACAAGCTGCCTACGTAGCCATCTGAAGAAGGCCGATGAGAAACTTATCGATGATGGACCTGCATGTCGGGACAGAAGATCCCCCCACCTCCTCATCTATGGGACTCTTGGATCAATGGGATCGAGTGTGATATGTTAAGGTTGTAACAATGGAATATATTCTAAAGAAAAGGATATCAGGATTTGACCATAGCCAAAAAATATTCAATCATCCATATTTTTCCTTAGTCAGTTGTTGTTTCATGTTGACCAATACTCCCTCACTCCAGTTGAAATTTGTTGGTTTTATACATTCTAGAGCGTACTGCATGTATGACCTATTGGCCATGTGAAGTGTAGAAATACCATCCAATCTAGAAATGATGAATATTATCATCCTTAAATGATGCAGGACCGTCCTGCTTGATTTTCATTAAAATATTGTGTAAATAGGGGGTGATGTCTTTTTAATTATTTTATAAATTATTATGCTCATTTTTATTGAAATTAAGAGAGAATAATCTAAGTGTGAGGATTATTGTAAATATTCTCTTAATTAATTGAGAATATGAGGGAATTGGTTGGGTAGATAATTTAGGGATTAGGAGTTCCTTAAATGGAACTTAGTTAAGTCAAATAAGGGATAAAGATATTTTAGGATTTGGTTGAGATTTGTGTGGAGGAAATCATGGATTGGAGTTAATTCATAATTGTGTATAAATATGAAGCTTTTGTGAGGATGGAGGAGGGTGAGGAATATAGAGAGAGATAGAGAAAAACGGTGTGAGAGTTTTGAAAATGCCGAGAGCCGAGAGGCCCACAAATGTAATATTTGGGCAATTGGTTTGAATCTGAATTTTCTTATGTTATTATATCCCCGTATTTTATTTGTGTTGGCTCTCTCTTCTTTATATATGTTTTGAGATGAATTGAATGTGGTTTTAAAGAATAATTTAATTGAGGATTCCATGATTAAGGAAGCAGACATTTTATTATGCGCAAGGATCTGTTTTTTTTTCAGAATCCCTGCATCATTAAAGGAAATCAGACCATGTATTTTATGTTGATCTTCCCATCCTTGGTCGGTTGGGCTCAAGGTTTGAAATGAGCGAAGACATAATATTTGATTGTCTCTCCACTCCTTTTCATGCATGTGAAAGAGACAGGGGCACCTCTCCTAGATAAATGAGTCAATAAATATATGTCCTCAACTTGTGTCTCGAGCATATGTGCTCCTAGTCTAAATTCCTGAGCCGGAACATCCTATGCATGCACAAGGTATTATAGTAGCTCCATATGTTGTCTCATTCCAGAAAGCTAGAAGAATTTTAGTAATCCACAACCTCTTAATGCTTGGATGGTAGTGTTATCACTAGGCTGGCACCAATTTGGATGCTCAATTGTTAACCTAGTGCAGTTATTTCAAACCACTTTATACTAAAAGTTAGCCCTTCCAGTCAAAGACGACTCTCTCAAAGAAAACAAATGAACACTCAAGATGAAACTTATATTGTAGATGGCAAATTCTTTTTGTATTTTAAGTGATTTTGCAGGTGGAAGATGTATGAAAGGCTACCATTGGGCATGCAGTCAGCTATGGGACTTCAATCACAAGAAAATGTATTTTATGGAAGCTGAGGCAATTAATCTTAAAAGATAACTTTTTATAGCATACACATAACACAAGAAGGAAGTTGGAGAATAATATTATGAATTCCAAGTAATCATGAGAATATGAAGTTGATGATAGTATTAGGAATGGAAAAAACACAGACACATAAGCTGAAAAGAAATCGTTGGTCTGAAAAACACTTCTGAAATTGTATATTAGCTTGGTGAAACAAAATTACATGATAGTCCTCTCTTCTACCTTCATCAACCCTCTTCTTAAAATTCAATAAAACCCCTCATTTATAGAGTGAGATCTCTGTTACAAAGGTCTTCCACCTAGCTAGACTTCGATACTTGACCTACAGATCTAATTCAATTAGGATTACATCATTTTGAGGAATAATATGGATATTTTTGTTTTAGTAGAGTTGGTAATCAAAAAGGTCTCTATTACCATTAATTAATTAAACAAAATTTCTAACAACCCATGTTTGGCATCCCTAATGAATCAAATTTCCATGTTGAGGTGGCCAATTGATACACTGGATTTAAGGTCTTCATAAAACTGATTTCGTGATGAGTTGTCCATTTCTGTGAGGTGGCATCATGATGAGGTGTTTAGCATGTCAGCCATTTGAAGTAGATTGATGAGATCCCCCCTTAAACATGTTAGTAAATTATATATTATGGAGCAATGCAACACATAAAATATGCGGAAAATAAAAGCACAAAAAACACATAAAACCAGAGAGACACAGATATACGTGGTTCACCCAGTTTGGGCTACGTCCACCCCGAACAGCCAGTCCTTCCTTTCTATTATCCAGCAAAAATGAAGAGACAAAACCTACAAAAAATCCGTTGTAATATCCTCTATTCTCTCTCACAGTCTCCCTCTCTGCTTCTCGCTCCGAGAATACACACATACAATGCACATCCACAATAAAATGCCCTCATAAAAGTGAGGGGTTGCCTTCTAGGGCAAAAAACCCTAATATAAACATAACTTCTACCGTAAGATCATTTTCCTAATGAACGGCCCAGATTGACTAGAAATTACTATACTTTTACAAGGCAATTTTACATTTGTTTTTAGCTTCGAGGGCGTTGCCCCCGAAACCCCCCGCCAATGGGGGGGCTCTGAAAAGCGCTACCCCCCCCCCTGGACCCCCCACAGCAATGATTAATTACGGGTAGCGTTGCCACCCATTTTTAAGGTACAGGGGTCCAATGCTGTGATACAAAGTAAACAAGATAATCAGGCTCCACACCCAACAATCTCCCACTTGGAGACTGATTGTAGCAACTCCACCGCTGCTTCATTTGTTGGAAAATGACTCCTCTTTGGACCTATCTTTTTCTCATCTTCATCTTCATCCTTGAACACCAATTTAAAATGAGCATGTTCTCATTTTCTCCCCGGTTACAACTTTTGTTAGCATATCTACAGGATTCTAGCTAGTGTGTATCTTTTCCAGCTTCAACTGTCCATCTTCCAATCGACCGTATGAAATGGTAATTTGAGATGTTGTATGTGTTTAGTCCCGGAACAGAAAGTTCGTCGAGTTTTGCAAGATGAATGGCACTTTGGCTATCACTGTATAGCATGCCCATATCATGCTTCTTACCCAATTCACCCATAAACCTTTGTAACCAAATCATTTCTATACTAGCCTCTGTAGCAGCAACATACTCTGCTTCTGTTGTTGAAAGCGCAACAACACTTTGGATTTTTAAAACCCAACTGACAGTTGTTCCACCTACAATAAATACATATCCTGTAGTGCTCCCCCTGTTATCTCTGTCACCTGCCATATCTGCATCAACATATCCTTGTAGAGAAATGTTTGAACCACCAAAGCATAATGCTTGATTTGTGGTACCTCTCAAATATCCGAGAATCCATTTCACTACCATCCAATGTTATTTTCTTGGATTGTTCATGTACTTTCTTACCACTCCCACTGCATGTGCAATATCAGGCCTTGTGCAGACCATTGCATACATTAAGCTTCCAATTGCTGACGCATATGGAAATTTAGACATATAGTCCATTTCTTCTTGGGTCTTGGGACACATCTCCTTACTAAGTTTGAAATGGCTAGAAAAAGGTGTACTAATTGGTTTTTCATTCTGCATATTAAATATTTTCAACACCTTTTGTATGTACTCATTCTGAGACAGTGTTAATTTGCGATTTTTCTTGTCTCTAGTTATTCTCATACCAAGGATTTGTTTTTGGTGCCTCCTAAATCCTTCATTGCAAAGTGGAATTTGTGAATTTTCTTTGAGCACATTTATTTCCCGCATGTTAGACCCCGCAACAAGCATGTCATCTAAGAGCCTAATAACAATATAATATAGCTGCCATCATTTCGTCTTCAAGATGTACAAACACAATGATCGAGTGAGATTCAGAGTAACCTTGTTCAAACATAAACTTGTCAAATTTTACATACCATTTCCTTGGAGCTTGTTTTAAGCCATACAAGCTCTTCTTTAACCCGCACACCAATTTTTCTTTCCCTTTGACCTCATATCCTTCTAGTTGCTTCATTGATGTCTCTTCCTCCAAATCTCCATGGAGAAATGTTGTCTTTACATCTAACTATTCAATATGTAAATCTTCCGCTGCTACAAGACTTAAGATAGTTCTGATTGAAGTCATCTTAACAACAGGAGAAAATATTTCATCAAAATCAATAATTTTCTTCTGCAAGTAAACCCTTTCTACAAGTCTTGTTTGTACTGCTTTTCCTCCATCTTCTTCCTTCAAAATTCGTAAACCCATTTATTCTCCAATGTAGTTTTACTTCGCAAGCAACCTCACTAAGTCCTAAGTCTCTGGTTATGCATTAAGGATTCCATCTCTTCTTCCATGGCTAGCTCCCACTTCTTCCTACTTTTCAACTCCTTATCGTTTTCTTCATAACATACGCCACTGCACCGCCGCAATAAATAATATAATGAAGGAGAGTATCATTCAAAGGGGTCTACTTATCCCGGTAGATCTTCTACCACCACTTTCGTGTGTTTGAGATGCCTGCTGTTGTTGTGGTGGTTGATGTCATTGTCGTGGTTGTTGATTATTATTATTTTCAGCACCTTTTGCATTTGTTTTTCAGTTGTAGTCATCAAGAACCGTCATTCCTTGCTTTTCTTTTTCCTGTTTCTTTTCCTGCAACTGATTCTTATACAAGACCTTTTCATTGAATATTACATCTCTACTCCTAATGATTTTGTGATTTTCATAATCATATAAGCGATAACCAAAATCATTAGCACCATATCCAATAAATATACATTTCTTTGATTTTGCCTCAAGCTTTGTTCTGTTTTCTTTATTAATATGGACAAAGGCCTCACAACCAAAAGGCTTTAAAAAAGAGTAGTTTACCTTTTTACCTGTCCATTCTTCCTCTGGAATACCACCATCCAAGGAACTTGAAGGCCCTCTGTTTATTAGATAAACAACAGTATCTACAGCATCTGCCCAAAATTGTAAAGGCAATCGTGCATGCAATCTCATGCACCTTGCACGCTCCATGATTGTTCTGTTCATCCTTTCTGACACACCATTTTCTTGTGGTGTTCTTGGAACTGTCTTCTCTCTACGAATTCCATGCTCTGAACAGTACCTATCAAACTCTTTGCTGCAATACTCACCTCCATTGTCTGATCTGAGACACTTCAACTTCTTTCCTGTCTCAATCTCAACCAAAGCTATCCATTTCTTGAAAGTATCAAATACATCAGATTTATTCTGAATACAATAAATCCATGTTTTTCTAGTTGCATCATCAATAAAAGTAACATAATAACGAGAGCCACCGAGAGATGATACCTGAGCAGGTCCCCATACATGTGTATGCACAAGCTCCAATTTTTCGCTCTTCTTTTCTTTCCCAACTCTGAGAAATCTGACTCTCTTTTGTTTTCCATAAATGCAATTCTCACAGAAATCCAAATCAACATTCTTCAAACCTGGCAGCAAATTTCTTGAGTGAAGAATTTTCATCTCCTTCTCACTCATGTGTCCGAGCCTATGATGCCATAATGCTGCATCTGCTCCTTTGGAAGTTAAAGCATTAACAGAGTTAGAAATACCATTGCATAAATACAATGTACCAACCTTTTCGCCTTTTGCTATTACCGGGGCTCCTTTGGTGACCTTCCAAGTTTTATCTGTGAAAGTTGTCACACAACCTTCACTGCCTAACTGCCCTGTTGAAATCAGATTTTTCTTCAGATCTGGAACATGCCTTACCTCCTTTAGTAGCCATTGGTTTCCATTCTTTTGTTTTACAAGAACTTTACCCATTCCAACAATTTTACAGGGTTTATCATCACCCAAACGAACTTGTCCAAAATCTCCTTGAACATAGTCATGAAAATATTTCTTATCAGGAATGGCATGGAATGAAGCCCCTGAATCTACAACCCAAGAATCAGTAACATTTTTGAAAGAAAGAATCAAAGCATCTTGTAACACATCACCTGTCACATTTGCTTCATGATTTTTTTCTTGATGTGTGTCTCCTTCTTTTCCCTTCTGAGACCTACAGTCTTTCTTTACGTGTCCTTTCTTTCTGCAATTCCAGCACACTATCCCCGATCTGGACTTGGATCTGCCTTTCCTTGATTTACTGGGATATCCCGAGCTCTTTCCTCTTTCCATTCTTCTTCCCCTAGACTCTGCACTCAAAGAATTACCCGATGTTTCACCGGAGCTTTTCCGTTTCATTTCCTCGCTAAGGATAGCACCCACAACATCATCAAACTTTAAAGTACTAGATCCAGAGACAGAGTTACTAATGGCCATAACTAAACCATTCCAGCTTTCTGGTAATGAGCACAAGAATAACAGAGCTCTAACTTCATCATCAAAGTTTACCCCTACAGAACTTAACTGACTGGTAACTGTATTAAATTCATTTAAATGGTCTGCAACAGAACCACCTTTCGACATCTTCATATTGAATAGTCGTTTCATAACAAATACCTTGTTTGAGGCCGAGGGTTTTTCATATATTTTCGCCAACGTCTGCATCAAACCCTTTGTTGTTGTTTCCTTCGAAATATTGAAGGCGACTGACGCTGCAAGACACAACCGTACTGTTCCGAGTGCCTTTCTATCGAGAATGTTCCATTCCGCGTCTGTCATGGCCGCCGGCTTCTTTGTTTTTCCACTCAATGGTAGGTATAGATCTTTCTAATACAGATAATCTTCTATCTGCATCTTCCATAGCGGAAATTTTTGGCCATTAAATTTCTCGACCCTAAACTTACCATCTTCCGCCATTGCTCCCAATCGAACCAGGAACCCTTCTTTCCTGCGATTTTATCAGCCAAATAGACCTTCGGCTCTGATACCAGTTGTTAGAAAATTATATATTATGGAGCAATGCAACACATAAAATATGCGGAAAATAAAAGCACACAAAACACATAAAACCAGAGAGACATAGATATATGTGGTTCACTCAGTTTGGGCTACGTCCACCCCGAACAGCCAGTCCTTCCTTTCTATTATCCAGCAAAAATGAAGAGACAAAACCTACAACAGATCCATTGTAATATCCTTTGTTCTCTCTCACAGTCTCCCTCTCTATTTCTCGCTCCGATAATACACACATACAATGCACAGCCGCAATACAATGCCCTCATAAAAGCGAGGGGTTGCCTTTTAGGGCAAAAAACCCTAATCGAAACATAACTTCTACCGTCAGATCATTTGCCTAATCAACGGCCCAGATTGACTAGAAATTACTATACTTTTACAAGGAAATTTTACATTTGTTTTTAGCTTCGGGGGTGCTGCCCCCGAAAACCCCCGCCAGGGGGGGCTCCGAAAAGCGTTGCCGCCCCCCCTGGACCCCCCACGGCAGCGATTAATTACGGGCGGCGTTGCCGCCCCTTTTTAAGGTACAGGGGTCCAATGCTATGATACAAAGTAAACAAGATAATCAGGCTCCACACCCAACAAAACATATGTCCCATTGATATCCTCGATCCCATTAGATGACTCAACCACCCTTTTTCTGTGTTGACTACCCAAAAGATATAAAAAATGCATAGCATTGGAAAAAACAGAGTATTAGGAACTTCCATAGCGTACTTTCGTAGAAACTTCAAAAATCCATCTTATGCACATTTTTTTACTTTGTTGACTGTTGGATGATCTTCCTCGAACAACCTCATATCCATAAGCTTGTATCTAACAATTGCTCCACCTTTATTTGATTTCTTCTGTGATGCCATATCTTCAAAAAATTGCTAATCAACTCCTTCTTTGACACCTGCTGAAACCTTTGAGACAACAAACAAATTATTTGACACACGTAAAACTAAGCTTATGATGACTGCTGGTGAGAACCTGTTGAAGCCTTGGAAATCCATTGCAACGACATGGGGGAAACCACCCGGTCTGGACCTTAAAGGAATCTCCTTTTCCGTTTGGTGTAGTGGCTCCAACTGGGGATAAAGGGACCAGTTCCCCAATAAAATTAATGAGGTGTCTTTTTTTATACTATGCAAATGGAGGAATGATTTTAATCTATTTATGAGAATAATTAAATATCTATTATACTATTTACCCGGGGTGTTGTTTCATTAATGCGATATAAAAGGATATCTTTCAACAATTGGTAATGAAGGTTATTCAATAGTTGAAAGAGATGAAAATTATAAAAATAAGTATTTTGATTAAAAAGTTAACCAAAAGAATTATGAAATATATATCGCATTCATAGTTTTGATCATAGATCAACTTTAGTACAAAAGTGCATTTAACATTTACCTATAATAACAACTTTCATACATAATGCACATAAAAATAATTGATGCCAATTCCAGAAATAAAATTAACCATAACGTGTAGAAATACCATATATGTGATGTTCTACTCATTAAATCAACAGTAGTGTCTGCTCCTCTTCAAGTCAAAGAAATTCAATGAGTACAAAAGTGAAACTTCAGTTAAACAGCTTCAATATCAAGAGAAATCAAACTTTGTTCCATTAACTCATCAAAGCATTCACAAAGATACAAAAGTGCAATCTTTTGCAAATGTTTCTTGATAAATTTTTGGACCCTTCTCTAAATGCATGAGAAGGGTTTAAATAGTATCTAATATGCCTAAAATAGATTATACAAAATTTATTTGAGGAGGTTTCAAACAACCTTCCTCATAATGAGTAACTTAAATCTAAAAATAACTGAAATCTAATGTCTAGATATTATTTGGAAGCTTTCTCATTTTCCAGTTGAGCCTGAAGGTCGCAGATATCGGTCATTGGTTTCACTTGAGGAGGTGTGCTGACTCTCATTCTGATTTGTCCTGCAAATATGGCTTCGGTGAGAGGTGGCAGCATTTTATCTGTTGAAATTATTAAACAATTCAATGTTATGGTTTGGCTATGTGGTTTAACAAGATACTGTCAGTATGCCTCCCAATCCGTCTTTGAAATCGGCTTGATTGAACCTCTTTGAACTTGAGCTTTTTCCTTCCAATTTTCACTTGATTCTTTTATATCTGGCAGTGTGTCTGAATCACCTTATTTAATCAAGTTGGTAGTATGAAGTGTATGGGTTATTGTCTCTATAATATTATTTGTTTCTCCCGTTGCTCTTGTTACTGCTCGCTCTACATGTTTGATCTAAATATCCCAGTCTGTAAATAAAATGTCTTTAAGATTTTCATCAATTTTAGGAAGATTTTCATTTCTCCCTTCATCTATTTCTTGTCGTGTAATATGATCTGAGATTTTAGTACTTAGTTCTTCAAATTAATTTCTCTGATCAATTACTTGATTTGCCAACTATTCACTAGTTTCTAAATAAGGATTGATAATAAACATATTTTGGCAGAATAGACCTTGTTGTATGGCAAGTTGAGAATTTAGTTCCAAAGCTTCTTTGATAAATTCATCTTTACCTGGTATATCTTTGTACCTAGTAATAAATTCTTGATTTCATAAATTTGCAGATCCTTGGCAATGATATCTGCTTCATACTTTATTTTCATTGCTTCCATATCCTTTTGTTATTGTGACAGTTGTATCTCATCTTGTTTATTGAGTTTTTCAATCTCTAGTTGTTGCTTTATTTGTGATATTATTTCTTCCTTTTCTTTTAATAAATATGAGACCTTAACTGCTTTATCAATTGTGGTTGTGGTATATTATCCTTCAAATTGTGACAACTTAGTAAGATTTCTTGTTGGGTCAGTGGTAGTGTCTCTCAAGACTACTTCCATTGACTCATTTCCTGGTAACACTTGAGTAGAACTTGCCAATCTTCTTCTTTTTCTCTGTTGCCTTACTACGGCCTTATGCTCACGGCTGTAGAACACATCTAGAGGAGGAATTTCCTCTATTTTCAGGGTGATTTCAGATGTAAGGAATGCAGGGATAATCTCTACTTCCTGCGAGCATGTTTCTTAAGTATCTCTTGTCTCTGGATTTGATATCCTTTGAGTTTGCTGAGGTGTATGAAATTTTGAATTTCCTTGAACTTTTGTTATCTATTTTTTATTCTTGAGGCTTTGAACAAATTCATCCCATTGTTTTTCCATGTCATTTCCCTTCTCTCTATCAGTAGTGCTTTGATTTGGATCAATTTCCATCTGGCGTTCCGTTGATTTCTAACTAATCTCGTCCGTGGCTTCTGTTTCATTTTGTGATTGTTATGTATTGTGAATTGATCCTGCTTCATAATTGTGCTCATCATTATTGATACTAACACTGGGTGTAGCCTTATATTGGGTGCTTAACAAATTCAATGGAATTTGTTCAAGTCTTTTGCTTCTAAATTCTTGAAATTTGTGAAAATAAATTGGATCCAATTTCACCTTTGCCCAATTTATAACTTTCTCAAAAGACTGTGCAGATTCAAATAGATATTCAAATTTATCAGCTTCATGAATAAATGCTTTAAATTTCACTGACACGGTAAAATTGTAAGCTACCTTATCAGGGTCATATTGCCTGCTTGGAATGGTGGATAATTTCAAAATTTCTATGTTTTGAATCTCTTTTATTGCATGACCAAAATCATTTACTGTAAAAACACCACATTGTACTGGGAAAACTAGACATAAAGCTTTCTTTGAATCTTTGAGGCTCTTTGCAAGGTCATATCCTATTGTCTGATAAGAAATTTCCCTTGCTAGCAGTTTATCGGGAACGTATAAAGGAAAAACATGAGGTTTTGCAACACTCCCAAAAACTCTGATGTAGGTAAACAGTTATTCAGTAAAATACTTCCTAATTGGGAGAAAATCTACACTTTCTTCTTCAGAAAACCTTGGGGCTTTCTTGTCAAAAATAAGTTGGTGCATGGGTAGCATAGACCCATGAAAAATCTGGTAAAAATGAGATGAGAAATAGGAATTCCATAACTATTTATGACTGAGGTGAATAGGGTTTGGATCTGCACTGGTCCATTTCCAACCCATGATTGGAAATTTAGTGCAAAAACCGATAGCGTCCATAATATATGCGCTCATATATAATGGGGGGGGAATTCTCATGGAGGTATTTATTTTATGACAATAGTCTAAGATAGCCATAGCTAGGTTGTCAGATAGGATGGTGGCCCAGTTCATTATAATGGAATTGACACATGGATCTATCAAGGGTACCCATTGTATGGAAAACTTGGTACTGTCAAGTTTTCCATATAACCTACATAACATAGCGGCTGCATAGTTATGAGGAGCTGGTAAAGGATCAATAAGGTACATACCAGTTTTTTCTTGCTTGAATTTTTTTCCCCCGAACCTCCAACTTTGAATCATTTTGAATGGTTCATCATTTTCTTTCGCGAATTGCAATAGGAATGTTCAATCACAAGTTTTTTGGTGACCTGGAAGATGATACATTTGCCTCACGTCTTCCGCTGTGAACGATCCCATCTGTTCCATCTTTCAATTTTTGAATTATCTATCTGCAATATTGACGTTGTCAATTATTCATTTAACCATATCTATGTATGGTAAAATTTTAGGCCTTGTTGCTATCCTATGAAGGAAAGAGCAGGCTACATCAGTCATTTGAGCTGTAGATGGCATTGATGAATAAGTCGTTGGTTTGATTTCAGTAATTGTGGGTTGTTCATCTTCAAGGAGATTATAAATAACCTCCCATGCCATTACTCCTGCATCTTTGTTTCATGTGGTATCTGAGAACAGGGGTAGAATTTCAGTAGTCTCAGACTCTAAATTGCTTTGCTTTTTGTTCTTTTGTGCCATTTTCCTTAGAGACATATCTCTGGAAGCTTTCCTGAAATTCAAAGAAGTGAAGACAAAGTGAAAAATAAAGAGTGGATGGAACAGGAGAATTTCAAATCAACCAATGATAACGAAATATTTTGGAAGGTATTAGCATTTAACTCAACATAACTGAGAACAATTATTGCTTTTCTCGACCCACTAAAAACAGTCAAAACGCCTTAAAATTTAGATTGATGTTTCATTTAAGACTATTAATGCTACGTACTCTGTGTCTAATCAAAATATCGCATCGCAAAACTCGAGTCATGAAATATAGTTTTGTTAAACATTCATGCGATAATGTGATTTTGAAATTGCAATATCGCATCTCGGGATTTTTCTTAGCATTTTGTTTCAACGTCTAGTATCAGAAGCGTTATTGTGGTATTTGGGCTTTAAATGTTGTAGGAAAAATCATTTTAATTTATCATATTTCGCATTGGGTAATAGTTATAAGAAATTTGAAGACTTGCGTTATGCGATATGTTGTTGGCGAGGAAACAGGTCTCGCGGGCAAGACCCAAGTTCAGGGATTGGGCCAACAAGGGAGTCCGTTGTAGTCTAGCACCACGCCGGCATTTTCACCCTACTCCGAAGAGCAGAGAGTCTCAATCGAGGCATGCCATGACCACATGAAGGAGGGGAACAGACCGGTATCAGCAGATGGATCCGCAACTCAAAGCTAACGCAGAATCGTACGCATACATAACACCGTATATAGAAGATCTCTCAGAACATCATGCAGATAATAAGCAATTAAAATTGTAAAGTACTACAGGAATCATGCAACACATTCAAGACATACGATATACCAGCAACCTTCAGATATATTAAGAAACATTCAGCAGAATCAAGTGTTACATCGCTCGACAGAATGAGCTTCCAGATTCAATTACAAAGGCCCCGCAAGACAAAGAGAGATACTACAGCAATAACATATCTATGGAGACACAGGATATACAATGATTTCGAGACCAGGACATAGCTCTCTTGTGGCGTCTGCTCCTCGGCCTCATTCTACTCTAACCTCTCTAACCTTTTGCTACTGGGTGACGGCCTATTTATTCACTAGCCAGCGCAACTATTAGTTTCTCCTGTGTTCTCACTCGGCTGCTTTCGGCTTCTTCCTATTGAACAGGAGTTCCCATGTCTGTCCTTTGCTGCATCTTTCCTTCAACTGCACTTGTCTGCGCCAACCTTGCCACCTATCTCCTGCTCCTTCGCAACCTCGGCAGCTCCGCTGCCTACCGTTGTTGCGCCTGCCACGTGCCGATCCACAACCCAAAATATGTCTTCATGCAAAATTCAAAACAAGGAACCCAACAGGCCCCGACCACAGTCTCTTGACTCATCCCGAGTCAATTGCAGATCACTGTTTCCACTTCCATGGCTCCGCTTGTTCCCGTCTCCTGTTCCGCCGGCCGTCCCTCCTCTGTTTGTTCAAACAAGGCCCCAACTCAGGGACCTTTTCAAGGGCCGCAACCTTGAGTTCCTGGAAGGAAGCTATAGCCTTCCAGCACTCCTGCATAATTGGTTTAGTTGCGGCTGCGATTCGAGTGACGGTTTCCTCTCTCCTCCTTCAGTCAGGAGCTTGCCAAAGACAGTTGAGACCTGTGTACTAGCCTGAGCGACCAATTGCTGCATCTTCTAAGCACTTGCCATGACAGGTTGCCTGAGCTCCTGGAGGGTCTGCTTGGTTGTCACTGAACTGGCCTCTGTCTACTGAAACTGGACTTCCAGGTTGACTGCTGCGGCATATAGCAGATCAAGGCCGACTAGGTCCTTTGTATTCTAAATATCTTGGTTAATTTGTTGAAGCTGTAGAGACAAGGGTTGGGTCTTGAGAGTCAGGGCTGTCATATGTTCTTGTAGACCCTTCAGTAGGGCATACGCTTCCCGGGCTGCAGTACTCAAGGCTTCCTGCACTCTCTCAAACTATTCCTGTCTTGCTGTTATCTGGTTGGCATAAATGACCTGGGGGTTTGGCAGAGCTGGGCAGGCCGCTAGAGCTGCTTTGAGCTCAGTGTTCTCATTCCGAAGGTTGCCCCATGCTACCTTGACGTGGATAGCTCGTTCACCCACAACATTGGCTTAGAATTCCAGTGGTGGTACCTAGGTGTTGTAGGCTGTTATAGTGGGCCAGATGTCTCGAAAGATTTGAGTCACCAGTGCAACATCTTGCTGCAGGGCCCCCTTCTCAGTTCGCAGCTGATCACGCTCTTCAGTAAGTGTGATGATTTGTTGATGTTGCTGCTCACATCTCTGTTGAAGTTCGACGTGGAGCCCATTGGCCAGCTGTGCTGCCCGCTGTATGAAGTGGAACAGTTGGGACGTCCCCCATGTTTCCATGCTTTCTTCTCCTGACGTACCCTTCTCTAGCAGCCTCGCCTGTAAGGGTTGCCCGTTGGCTACTGACTTGGCCAAATGTTTTGTTGGTGATAGCGGCGGGGTTGGATACTTGGACTGGTTTCTAGAATCGCCTATGTTGATGTTGGGCCGTGATTCGGGTGCTGCTCCTGTGCCTGGGGGGGTCGAGTGAGCTGGTTGTTCTGGAATCTGCACTGGAAGTTGGTCAGCTCTGTCTTTTATAGCTTGCTCTGCCTGGCTGATAATTTCAGTAAATGAGACCCCATAACTAATTAATTCTTGCTGGCTTCCTCCGCGGTGATAATAATGTGATTAGTTGTGTGCTGAGATGTGTTTTGACATCTACTGACGGTGGTGTGGAGAAATGGGCGGACGTGACTACTGAGGTTACTTCTAATTATGGAAAATTTTCTACTGTAAGGTTACTTCTAATTATGGCAATTTATTTTGCAAATCCTGGTGATCCTGCGGACTGGCACAAGTATTGGACGAAATGATGGGGACTAACACTTGACACGTTTTCTTATCCTACGTGGATGGCATGCTAGACGCGACCCTCCCCAACCATAATCAGTTGCGTTGTGGTTCCCGCAACCAAGATGTTGTTGATGACCTATGCATGGACAAGTGACACTACCTACGCTCATCTCTGGTGCGAGAGAGTTATTCAACTACTCTATTCTACTGACTTCTCTCGGTTGCGAGAGTTATTGAAAGAAAACTAAAGAAAATTAGTCATGGTAGGGCTTCAGGCGTGCACCATTCACCCATCCAGGTAAAACAGTACCGTCCAGTTGAGCCAACCGAACTGCTCCGGAATCCTTGATTTCAACGACGTAGTATGGTCCCAACCAGTGCATCTGCAGTTTCCATGAAAATTTTTGAAACCTGCTATCATATAGCATAACGTTGCCGCCAACCTGGAACGTTTTTCTCTTAATGTCTCGATCATGCCACGCCTTCTGCCTGTCTTTCTGAACTTTTTGATGAAACTCAGTAAGGAACCTTGCCTCGTCAAGTTCGTGTAATTCGTGCAGGCGTTCCTGTAGTGATTCCTCCTCCGAGAACTTTAGGGATGTGGCGATCAGAAGACTCGGTATGGTGAACTCGGTTGGAATCATAGCTTCATGGCCATACACCAGCTAGAAAGGTGTTTGATTCGCCAAGTGCTTCACTATTGTTCGGTAGGCCCACATTGCGGCTGGAAGACGTTCATCCCAATCATCCATTTTTGCATTGCATATCTTCGTCAAGCCTTTTTCAAGGATTTTGTTAAACGCTTCGACAGTGCCATTGGCCTATGGGTGGTACATGCTACTTTTGTGATGTTGTATCATAAAGGTGTCCAGCATCGATTTGATCGTTTCATTAATGAAGTGTGTACCTTGATGACTAGTTAAGATCCTTGGGCAGCCAAATCTGTTGATGATGTTTTCAAAGATAAACCGGGCTACAGTTTCTGCCGTACAATCCCTCACCACCACTGCTTATGCCCATCTAGTTAGGTAGTCCATGGCAGTGATGATGTACTGAGCCATTGAATGTCTGGCTACAGGTGCTATGGGGCCTACGAAGTCGACAGCCCACTTCTCGAACAATTGTAATACATTCACCGGGTGCAGTGGGAGTTCGTCTCTATGAGAGGGCTTCCCTGTGCTCTGACAAACATCACATTTCTTGACAAAATATTTACTGTCGGCATGGACAGTTGGCCACCATAGTCCAGCTTGTAGCACTTTCCTGGTTGTGGGTTTTGTTGGGGTTCCCATGTTTTGGCCAGGTTGACAAGACCAAAATATGAGACAACATAGAACCACTTTCAGACCTTGGGATCTAGCCCTCCTAGGTCCAGAGAGGGATCTCTCTATGATAGTCAAAGGTTTTATGTCTTTGAAGCTCAAATGTTAAGTTTTAGGCTAGTTATAGGTACAGGGTTAGTTTGTTTTATTGTTTGTGTTTGGTTGTTGGGAATCAGAAAAGAAAGGTCCAATATAAGACAAGGATGAGCAAAGAGGAAACTAGGAAAAGATAGATAACTCAGGGAACATCAAGGCCATTTGGGCAATGGAGTCAAGGAAGGGTTTACTTTTTTTCAATGTGCAAGCTTTAAATTGGGCTATTCATCTAGAGCATTTGGATCTTAAAATATGGTTGATGGAATGGAACATTAAGGACTGAAAGTGAAAGAAGGAAAGACAACCAAATTTCTGCCTACAGATCAGGTCAGAGGTCATTTAACTCCAGACCTGCTTGGGCATACTCGAAGGCTGCTCTCAAAGAGGGAAAAAGGGGCTGCTTATAGATCGGACCAGAGGTCATTTAACTCCAGGTCTTCTTTAGCAACTCCAAGGAAAAAAGGGGACAAGTTTGACAGAAGGGATCTTAGAAAGGTTTAATGAGATGGAAAGATCCTAGTGAGGCAGAGATAGGGTTCTAGACCTCCCAGTGTTCTCAACTCATCTAACTAAATCCTAACAAGAACATCTAAACATAGATCTCATTAATTCATACATCAGAGAGCAGGCAATGAAATCCACTACACTGGTTAAATCAATGGAAATCAATATTCAGATACACAAGCAGAAAACATAAAAGGCTGGGAGAGAAGCAACATAAGGTACCTATCAAGGGTAAATCTTATGCCAAACTTCTGATGCGAGCCTAAAGAAACATAATGGAATGAAAGCAAGTCAATCACAAATACAGAGAAAGGAAAACATCACCAGCTGCTTTAGATCAGTATCCAAAGAAATGTGCTTGTCATATTAAAAACAACACCAATCAAGTACCGCGCTGCCCACAGCTTGAACATTCAGTCTGAATACATCAAATCTCAGCCTATCTTACAATATTACACAGAGAACTTGTCTCAAGAGGAAAATTCTTGCAATCTACTGATATCCAATCAACAACCAACAACCATTACAATAATTTCCCTCTGTGTTTTATAGTAGATGATGAACAGAAGGTCGACTGAGGTGGTAGGTGAACACTAAATGTAACTTTAAACAAAAAATGAATGCAGGGTCGAAACCCATTCTGTTTGATTTCCGTGTATTTAATCTCTATCACCTCCCTTGTGAAGGGTGATCTTCACTGGATATGATCTTGACATTTGTCGGCTGTGGTACTTCTGGTGCTTCGAACAAGAATGGAAAGAAATACTAAGAGATATTTCATATAAATGCTCTGGCGGTTTTGAACTGCTGTTAGGGTGGAAAAATCTTCAGGGACATGGTGTATAATAAAGACTGCTTGGATTCTCTGTCCTTCATGAAGAAAAACATTCTGCTGATAAAAAACCCTGATGTTATCTTTGCTCGTACACAGGACCTCCTGATCGATCCTCGGGGTCTTCAAACTGGTGCTTTTCCTTTTAAACTATTGGTTCAAGGCTCTAGATCTCCATTAGGGTGCCTCAATCTCCTTTGCTTGTACTGAAATCCTTCATCGCTCCATTGTCGCTTCTGACAGGTTAGCTCGAGCTTTTATGGCGCTGGGAGTTTTCTTCAAAGTTTAAACCCTGTTCTCTTTAATGCATGTCCGGTGTTCATCTTCCCAAGTCATTTCCCACAAATTCCAGCCGCTAAAGATAATATTTCTTGATTTCACTGTCACTGTAACAGTGGTGACGCATTATGGTGGCCCTTTATCCATTACTATCCTACAAAACATGAAATCCATGAAGAAAACATGGGTGGGGATGATGGACGTGATGGAGATGACGTTAGTGATTGTACAGATTGGTGCCATGGCGGGAGGTGCAGCGCGCGGTGGAAGAGTGTTCAAGGTCACAAGTCGGCGCACTGCAGAGGAAGAAATCCCACAGAAAAACCTTAAAAACACGACCTTGAGACGAATATATGCGATGGGGTGGAAGACGTACGGTGGACACACGTGGAAATGACGTGGCGAGACTGGGAGGCAGTGGAAAGGTCAACGGCGGGCAAGTAGATCTGGACCGTCGATTATGGTGGAGATCGACGGCGAGGGCGACAGACTGTGGGCCATCGGGCACGGCGAAGACGGATTAATGGGTGAGCGGATTGGTTGATGGGTAACCGTCGGATGAGCGCCTCGAGATCCAACGGCTGACAGTGATTTCACTGGTCATCCGTGGTCGAACGTTAATGCGCGGGGGATGGGAGGTTTCGGCATCGTACAGGGGACACGCGGCGAACGGCCAGTGGAATCGCTGGGTGTTGGAGGAAAACCACCCGTCGCGCATAAGTGGTGCGGAATAAACAGGCGGTTTCGAACAGTGCGCGGGGATGGGGGTGGGGACCATTGATTGGGTGAACTCCGCGCCGTCGAATCATATTTTGAACGGACGGTGGGGATGAAAGCGGGAAGACTTTATAATATAAAGTCTTATTATAAAGTTTCAAAGTTTTAGGGTAAACTCCTTTGGGGATAGCGCTTAGGTCACGGCATCGGGTTACATGGGGAGGAAAAGGCGGGAGGCTTAGCGAGAAAGGGCTAGGCCTATTATATAGTCGGAAAGTGGGTTTTAAAGCCATTTTAAATGAAATTAAAGGCTAGAAGGGGTAACGGTAGGGAGATGAAGGGGGATTTGGGAGGGTTTTATGGGACTGATAGGGAAAATAAGAAAGGGAAAGGGGAACTTTGTCAAAGGGGAGGGCGGTAAAAAGGTGGTGTTTTGCAAGAGTATGAGGGGAAATAAAACTCAGAGATAGGGAAACAGTAGAGGGGATTAGCACAAGGCAAAGCACTCAGAGACTTCAAGGAGGATGGATCTTCAGGGGAAAGACATTCCTTGAAGGCTCCAAAATGACATAGCCCCCAGCTTGCTTGTCAGGAATTTCATAGGGGGACTAACAGTGGCTCCACATGGGGATGGCTTCTTCTTGAAGGAATCAAGAAACCAGAGATGATCTTTGGAGTAGGCCGGGTGCCTGCTACTTAGCACATCCCTTTTTTCTTGCTGCCACAATAGCTCAAAGACACAAATTAGCAGAAATATTTCCCAACCAATCTACCTACCCATACTACAGTTCTAACATTTCCCTTTGGGTGCATTTGAGCTAGCAGACCCTTTACATTTTACTTTCAAAACAAAAATAAACCTATTCTAAATCTACCCTTATTGCTCCATGAGACCAGATTAGACTGTTGGCCTCATATGCTTCTCTACCTAATCTACTACCTGCTGGGATTAAACTGTCCAACGGGTTCCTTCTCCTACATTCTAAAACAGGAAATTCAAAATAGCCAAGCCAGGATTAAACTGTCTGTCTTGCTGTGGAGTGAAGACTTGTAGAAAACTGCAAACAAAACTGTGAAGGCATGAAATATGCAATTTGAAATATCCTTCTTTCTTTGTGACTCAGGTTTTGAGCATATTTGAGTCACTTCTCCTCTTAGTTTCAGCTTTGATGTTAGGCATATTAGAGCTGATTCTTCTTTTCACTGCTGGTCCAGATTTTGAGCATATTAGGACTAGCTATTCCGCTTCTTTGGCTTAGATTTTGATCATGTTTGAGCCATTTTTTTTGTATTTTGGAGGTTCATGTTTTGAGCATGTCTGAACCTCTACCTTCTCTATTTTTTGGAAACATTTTCTTTATTTTCTTTGGAGGTAAAAATGCAATGGTATGTACAATGGCAATGGAACTGGAAATGAAAATTAGCGGAAATAGTGTTTGAGCATCCTGCCATTGACAGGACCCCCAAATAGCTCTGTACCATCAAGTTCTTGTAAGAAAAATGCATTAGGACCCACAGTGGCCTGGATGAAAAATGGACCTTGCCACAAGCTGTCAAATTTTCCATGTTTGCCTTTGTCCTCTCTTCTTGAATCCCATCTCAGAACCTTATGATCCAGGTGGATATTGGTGGCCACTCGCCTATTCCAATTGGGCCCCCACCATTGTCTCAGCTGCATAACTTACTATTTATTGTCCCGAACTCAGAGTCGTTTTGAGTCTTTATCTAATTTTTGGGCATCGCGCTCCAACAAATATTATTCCGTTCCTATTATTCCGTTCCAAAATGATATTCATGGTGAAAGTTGTAGTCCTCGGATAGAGCTTTCTAATTATGTATCA
This sequence comes from Pinus albicaulis, assembly GCA_034641835.2. Taxonomy (NCBI): domain Eukaryota; kingdom Viridiplantae; phylum Streptophyta; class Pinopsida; order Pinales; family Pinaceae; genus Pinus; species Pinus albicaulis. The sequence goes on from CM076584.1 coordinate 38,822,589, forward strand.
TGAGCGTCAAACGGAGATAGTATGCCAAAGTTACGTCCCTGGGAAGTTGAAACACCAATTTACCCAAACGGGGCCCATAGTTTTGGCGCTTCATCTCCTAGGGTTAGGTTTTTGGATGTTTAGGGCTCTGTTTGACGCTCATGATACATCATTAGAAAGCTCTATCCAAGGACTAAACTTTCGCCACGAATATCATTCTGGAATGGAATGATATTCGCTGGAGGCACGATGCCCAAAAAACGTCGTTTAGGGCCTCAAAACGGCTCCAGAAGTTCAGGACCCGAAAAACTGCTAAAAATAGTAAGTTATGCTGAAACTGAAAAACTGAAAAAGAAAATGGTGGGGGCCCAAGTGGAATAGGCGGGTGGCCACCAATATCCACCTGGATCACCTTATCACCAATTTTGAAGTCTGAAGCTTTGGTTCTTTTGTCGAACTGTCTCTTTATATTTTCCTGAACTCTGGCAGCTCTGCTACACACCTGCTCCCTTGTTTGCTGAAGATGGATTGTGTCATTCATTCTCCTTATCATGCTGTCTTCCTCTGATTGGATCTCCTGGACCAGTTTGATCACTGGAACTCCAAGGCTTGTAGGAAATACTGCCTCAGTTCCATAAACCAACTGGAATGGTGACATGCCTATAGATTTCTTTGTGGTGAGCCTGTCAGCCCACAAAGCATGTATCAACTTTTTATGCCATGACTTTTTGTTCTCTTCCAGCAACTTCTTAATGATTGTGACCAGGCTTTTGTTAGATGATTTATCCAATCCATTACCCTGGGGGTAATAGGCAGTTGAATGACCAAGCATGATACGGTACCTGTGACAGAACTCAACCATTTTCTTGGATCCGAAGGCAGCAGCATTGTCAGTGATTATTTTCCTTGGACAGCCAAACCGAGATAGGATGAAGTCTTCTAGGAACCTAATGATGACAGAATCAGTGGCATTCCTAGTGGGTATGGCTTCTATCCATTTAGTAAAGTAATCTGTGGTAGTCAGGATCCACTTGTGTTGTCCTGAAGAGGCTGGATGAATCTCTCCGATAAATTCTAGGCCCCATTGCATGAAGGGGCCTTCCACAATGACGGGTTGTAGAGGAAGGGGGAGGAGTTTCCTTTTACCTTCAAAGATCTGACATTTGTGGCAAGTGGTTATCATTTTATGGACATCATTGAACAGTGTAGGCCAATAATAACCAACCCTGAGTATTTTATTTGCAGTGGCTTTCCAACTCAGGTGGCCTCCACACTCCCCAGCATGAAACTCCTGTTTAACATTTTCAACTTCAGTTTCAGACAAACATTTCAGCAATAGGCCATTTGGATTTTTCCAGTATAGATTCTCATTCAGAATGCAGTAGTTTCTAGCTTTGAGTTTTATGAATCTGGCCTTAGTTTTGGACAGTTCTGGAGGGGCATTGAGGTGGGTGAGCACGTAAAGGATATCAGTATACCAAGGAGAGTTTTGAAACTGCTCCTCAACAGTCGGATGGGGCAATCCTTCCTGCTCATCTAAGGCATTTATCATGTTAATTTCAAGGGCCTGCAAGTTTGATTCAGCCATTAACTGGGCCAGGCCTTGACCTTTGATCAGCTTGGTGGGTTTTATTTCAAGGTCATATTCCAAGATTGTAGCAATCCATTTGCCCCTTTTCCCATCAGGGTCTTGGGACAACATATATTTAACCACTATATTTGGAACATAGGCTATGGTGTGAGAATGCATAATGTACACCCTAAAGTCTTTTAAGGCCTTTATCAGAGCATAGGCCTGTTTTTCCATAATGTTGTACTTTGAGGGTGCATCCCTTAAGGCTTTGCTGAAGAAGGAAATTGGTTGTTCATGACCTTCTGGATTCCTTTGCAGCAAGACTGCAGCTATTGTGTGTTCAGAGGCAAAGGAAAATATCAAAAAATCTTTTGAGAAGTCTGGGCTGATAAGTACAGGGGCCTGAGTGAGGGAAAGCTTAACTGACTCAAAAGATTTTTTGGCTTCAACAATCCACTTGACTCCTGCACCTTTCTTTAGCATTTCAGTCATTTTCCTAAGGTGCTCAACAAGATTGGGAATGAACCTCCTAAGGAAATTGATCTTCCCAATGAAGGACTGTAACTCCTTGATGCTTCTTGGATGTGTAATTTGGAGTATTCCCTCAACCCTCTGCGGGTCTATCCTAATCCCTTTCTCAGAAATGATATGGCCAAGAAGTTTACCTTCTTGCAGCCCAAACATAGTTTTCTTAGGATTTAAGGACAGACCATACCTTCTACATTTTTCAAAAACTTTCCTCAGATGTTTTAGGTGTTCTTCTTCAGTTTTGGAAAAGACAGTCAAGTCATCTAAATAGATAACTATGAAGTGTCCTATCTCCTCTGAGAAAGCTATATCCATCGCTCTCTGGAAGGTGGCGCCATCATTCATCAATCCAAAGGGAATTTTCACATACATAAAGGTGCCCCATGGGTGGTAAATTTTGTTTTGAGTTTATCTTCTGGGAGTACCAATACTTGGTTATATCCTGAAAAACCATCAAGCAGGGAGATTCTCTTAGAGCCCACTACCTTCTGTAAGATGTGTTCCATTCTAGGCAAGGGGTAGTTGTCTTTCAGGGAGGCTCTATTGAGGTTTCTGAAGTCTATGCATAATCTGATCTCCCCTGTTTTCTTCCTCACATCCACTAGGTTTGACACCCAATCAGAAAACCTCACAGGAACAATTATGCCTGCGTCATAAATCTTCTTGATCTCTTTTTCAACTGCAGTCAATTGTTTTGGATTGATCTTACGGAGTTTCTGTCTGAAAGGCTTCTGATTTTCCTTCAAGGGTATCTTGTGTTGTATGATGTTGGTGTCATAAGACTTTAAGTCTTCATAGCTCCATGCAAACACATCAATGAACTCTTTAAACAGCTCAATGTATTTCTTCTTCATGTCTACAGGTAAAGACTTAGCTAGTTTAATCATTTTGGGTTTGTCTTCAGTGCCTATGTTGCATTCTTCAACATCAGAGTCTGCATGTTCTATAGTGGGCCTTTTTGCTACATCGTCAAAATCAAATAGGTCCTCTAAGGGTGCCAGACCTCTGGGTATATTCTTATCTTTGGCCTGCAGCACCTCTATTTCTTCACTATTTGTGTTTTCACAATTTTTGGTCAAACTTCCAGTTTCCTCAGAAAAAAGAATTTATTTCTATGCTACAAGACGGGAATACTTCATCAGAGGATTCCTCACTAAGGCAGCTGTCTTCTGATTTAGAATCTGAACCAGAAAATTCAAACTCATTCTTGCCTGTTAAGAAATCCTCAATCTGTTTGTCACCTTCAAAGACCTGCCAATATTTTTCATTGTCCGGCACTACAGGTCTGAATTTGGTTTGAATGATAATTTGCTGGTCAGCTGGAGTCTTAGGATATGAACTGGCTAGACAAGCTAACCCATTTGAAATGAAATTTTGATTCCTGGGAATAAACACCAATTCATATTCAACAAATTTTTTCAATAAATCTAGAGTGTCATTCCGGTATGCTCTTAACCTGGGGTGTTTTGCTGAATATTCACCATTCACCTGTCTGATAACTAACTCTGAATCTCCATGCACAATTATCCTACGGGCCCCTAATTTTTTCAACAGATTTAGGCCAAGGATGACAGCCTCATATTCTGCAATATTATTGGTGCATTTGAAGTGCAGATTCATAGCATGGATTTCTGCATGATCATTTTCTGTGTTACGTAGCCACACCCCTACTCCAGCAGTTTTCCTAGTACAAGATCCATCAAAATTCATTTCCCACAGGGGTTCGCCATTATGTTGCGCTAGAGGGTCTGTACTAGGTTGTGGGTTGTCTTGTTCTTCACGCGGTGTATTAGTTTGAAGGGTGTGACTAATAGGCTGTCTGCATTGTGTTTCTGGCTCATTCTGAGTTAGGCTCCCACCGCATATTCTACAGGTTTCACTGTTGTTTTCTTCTTCGATTTCTTCCAGAGCGGCCATTATGCTAAAGTTCATGGGCTCCATGTCTTTGCCTGTATCTCTGTATTCAGACTCTAGCTCTCCCCAGGAGTGGTCGTTATAAAGAATGAAATAATCCAGGTCTGTGTGCACAGAGTACAATGGTGAATTTTCAGGTTTCTCAGGGCTACTGACTAGGAATTTCATCTGAGACTCTCTATACAGTCTTCTAAGTTGGCCAAATATAGGGATAGTGGCATATGAGCCATCCATCTGCATTGTTCCTTGCAGTTTGGCCCCCCATGATCTCGAAAATAGCATGCCATACTTGGGTGGCACATCTGCCACCACAACATCCATGACCATACATTTAGCAGGAATCTGGGTCAAGCTCACACATAAATCTTTGATTAGTCCTAGGCATTTTACTCTGCTAGATTCAAATGAGTATAAGTCTTTGTAGGGTCTGGTGATTTCTAGGCCTAACCTTTCCATCACTACCTTAGGCATTAGATTGTGTGATGCACCAGAGTCATGCATGGCATTATGAAGGATCTTGTCATGAATGTTGAGACTGACATAGAAAGGTGGAACTACCCCCTCCTGAAACTTACCCTCAATTTTTGGAAAAAACAAGAGGGCAGGTTGATCATCATTCAAATTCACAGTGTCGTTGTTTTCCCCTAGATTCAATGCTTTCAAAATTTGGCCTTTATATACATCCTGAGTGGCCAGCTCAGATAATGGTACAGAGATTTTGATTTTTTCAATTTCACTCTCTAAATTGAAAGTGTACGATGTCTTTGGAGAGCTCAACTCTGTTTTATTTGCTACTGCCTTAGTAGTTGTATCAGTTTGTGATTTCTCACTATGTACAGGATCTGGAATTTTTTTATCAGGAGTACTAACTGAAGTGCTAGTACTGCTAGTTGGTTGGCTTTGTTTTTCGGTGTCTTGGTTGTCTTTTTCCTTGTGTTTACCAGAACTTTCAGCTGCTGATTTGTTATTTGCAGCAGATGCTTTAGAAGTTTTGTCAGGTCTTTTCTTGATGATAACCTCAGGAGCCTTGGGTTTGGAAGTGTCTTGATTCTTTTTGCTCCTAAGTTCATACTGTTCTCTGACCTGCATCATGGCATTTTCAAATCCTAATATGTAATATTCAGTTTCTAACCATTCCCCATCCCAGTATGAAGGTGAGGGTTGGTCTTCTCCTGAATCACAGTTAAGGACTGAGTCTTCTATTTCAAACATGTTTATTGTATTCCCTTCAGACTCTTCTATGATCCCCTCATCTTCATCTAAAAATTTTTCTTGGAATGGGGGAATTACTTGTTGATCTGACTCTCTTTGTCTGTTGGGAGTGGCATTGTTGTTCCTTCTAAAGTTTTGGTTCTGGTTTTGATTTCTGTTTTGGTTATTGACAGTGACAACCATTCTCTTCATCATTTGTTGTAGCTCTTCCATGTTTTTAGACAATTTGTCATAATTTGGATCTGATGTGGAGGCTACATTGTCATCCCTATATGTTACCCTCCTCTCGGTTCTCTGTCTTTCTCTTTTCTTAATCAAATTGGCCTCTATGTTTACAGCTCCTTTCTGCATGTCCTCCAAGGTGGTGTACTCTTTATCTCTAAGCTCATAGGTCATGTCAGCATCAAACCCATCAGGGTATTTGGCCAAGGCCATACCTTGTGGAGGTTTCATGTGTGGAGGGAGAGCATTATAAATGATGTTGAATCTAGTGGTGTAATCATGGACACTCTCTCCTGCATTTCTTTTAAGACTCATGTATTCAGCTAGGAGTTGGTGAGGATTTGCCCTAGTTTCCCATTTGTTGATGAAAGTCTGATATAGAGCAAGGAGGTCTTGGATACTTCCAGGAGGTAAGCCTTTAAACCATTTCTTTACGTCTACCCCCAAGCTTTGGGCAAAGATTCTCATTTTGATAATTTCATCATCAATTTCCATGTAATCAAAAGAATCCTTCATTTTATCTACATGTTGCTGAGCTGTTATGGACTCTTTAGCATTGAAGTGTGGGATTTTTTATTGATAATCATTTGGTAAGGGCAACATGGGCTGAGGTAAAACTAAGGGAGCATACCAGGCTACCATGATGATATTCTGATGAGGTAAAGCATTGATTTGAGCAGCTGGTATATAGATGACAGGGGTATTAGGACCAGCAGACGTCTGTTGAGAAGATCTAGGGTGGGAGAGCCCCCAGTGTTGAATGAAGTGGATATCAGGTGGCGTAGATGGAGGGGTTCCTCTGTCCCTAGCGTGTTGGCCACTATGAGATGGTGAATTGTGGGACTTAGGTTCTGGTTGGTCTAGATGACTGAATGACCTAGCTCTTGGTAAATTGTTTGGAGGGTCTAGGTCAGGGAGAAAATGTGATAGAGTTGTTAGGTCTTCTGGTGCAGAATTAGCTCTATGGATGTGACTGGAAATAGTTGGTTCTTTAGGTGTAGGAGCTCCCTTGAGGATACTCTCCGGATTGTCAACTATTTCAGGTGGGTCATGGTTGGGATAAGCTCTTTTGTGAATGGTTCTAAAGCCAGAATCTTGTTTCCTAGCCAAGCAGCTTAACCCTATGTGTTAATTCTACTGTGGTTGATGTTGTGTCAAAGGTTGGTCTCCCATTGGAGTCTAATGTGAAACCAAGTTAATCAGCAGGCCTACTGATCACCAGTGGATTCTTTGATCTTTCAGGAACTATGGAGTCGCCAGGTGGAAGTTTTAGGGTATGTCAAAGGGGTCACACTGTCCACCACAGTGCTCGGGCACTATCACTTCTCAAGAATAACCTCAGAACACAACAAACTCTCACCAGAGATCGACTGGGAGGGCATTTACCAAATATGTCACCTCCTAAAGAGGATGAGATCTGGAGGCTACCTGGCCCTGTCTAGGCTCTGTCTAAGAGTACAATAGAACACAATAAATGACACCGAGGCTGTTCAAGAAGAGGTGTGACTGATTTCCAACCTAACCAGAGATTGTCGATTTGAATGCCTAGGGAGGTTTCAAAGTGTGATGCACTCAATTGTCCCCGACGGAGTTGCCATTATGTTGGGATTCCCATGTTTTGGCCAGGTTGACAAGACCAAAAGATGAGACAACATAGAACCACTTTCAAACCTTAGGATCTAGCCCTCCTAGGTCCAGAGAGGGATCTCTCTATGATAGTCAAAGGTTTTATGTCTTTGAAGCTCAAATGTTAAGGTTTAGGCTAGTTATAGGTACAGGGTTTGTTTGTTTGATTGTTTGTGTTTGGTTGTTGGGAATCAGAAAAGAAAGGTCCAATATAAGACAAGGATGAGCAAAGAGGAAACTAGGCAAAGATAGATAACTCAGGGAACATCAAGGACATTGGGCAATGGAGTCAAGGAAGGGTTTAATTGTGTTCAATGTGCAAGCTTTAAATTGGGCTATTCATCTAGAGCATTTGGATCTTAAAATATGGTTGATGGAATGGAACATTAAGGACTGAAAGTGAAAGAAGGAAAGGCAACCAAATTTCTGCCTATAGATCAGATCAGAGGTCATTTAACTCCAGACCTGCTTGGGCATACTCGAAGGCTACTCTCAAAGAGGGACAAAGGGGATGCTTATAGATCGGACCAGAGGTCATTTAACTCTAGGTCTACTTTAGCAACTCCAAGGAAAAACAAGGACAAGTTTGACAGAAGGGATCTTAGAAAGGTTTAATGAGATGGAAAGATCCTAGTGACGCAGAGACAGGGTTCTAGACCTCCCAGTGTTCTCAACTCATCTAACTAAATCCTAACAAGAACATCTAAACATAGATCTCATTAATTCATACATCGGAGAGCAGGCAATGACATCCACTACACTGGTTAAATCAATGGAAATCAATATTCAGATACACATATAAGAAGAAAACATAAAAGGCTGGGAGAGCAGCAACATAAGGTACCTATCAAGGGTAAATATTATGCCAAACTTCTTATGCAAGCCTGAAGAAACATAATGGAATGAAAGTAATTCAATCACAAATACAGAGAAAGGAAAACATCACCAGCTGCTTTAGATCAGTATCCAAAGAAATGTGCTTGTCATATTAAAAACAACACCAATCAGGTACCACGCTGCCCACAGCTTGAACATTCAGTCTGAATACATCAAATCTCAGCCTATCTTACAATATTACACAGAGAACTTGTCTCAAGAGGAAAATTCTTGCAATCTACTGATATCCAATCAACAACCAACAACCATTACAATAATTTCCCTCTGTGTTTTATAGCAGATGATGAATAGAAGGTCGACTGAGGTGGTAGTTGAACACTAAATGTAACGTTAAACACAAAATGAATGCAGGGTCGAAACCCATTCTATTTGATTGCCGTGTATTTAATCTTTGTCACCTCCCTTGTGAAGGGTGATCTTCTCTGGATATGATCTTGACATTTGTCGGCTATGGTACTTCTGGTGCTTCGAACAAGAATGGAAAGAACTACTAAGAGATCTGTCATATAAATGCTCTGGAAGTTTTGAACTACTGTTAGGGTGGAAAAATATTCAGGGACATGGTGTATAATAAAGACTGCCTGGATGCCTTGTCCTTCATGAAGAAAAACATTCTGCTGATAAAAAACCCTGATGTTATCTTTGCTCGTACACAGGACCTCCTGATCGATCCTCGGGGTCTTCAAACTGGTGCTTTGCCTCTTAAACTATTGGTTCAAGGCTCTAGATCTCCATTAGGGTGCCTTAATCTCCTTTGCTTGTACTAAAATCCTTCGCCGCTCCATTGTCGCTTCTGACAGGTTAGCTCGAGCTTTTATGGCGCTGGGAGTTTTCTTCAAAGTTTAAACCCTGTTCTCTTTAATGCATGTCCGGTGTTCATCTTCCCAAGTCATTTCCCACAAATTCCAGCCGTTGAAGATAATATTTCTTGATTTCACTGTCACTGTAACAGTGGTGACGCATTATGGTGGCCCTTTATCCATTACAATCCTGCAAAACACGAAATCCATGAAGAAAACATGGGTGGGGATGACGTTAGTGATTGTACAGATTGGTGCCATGGCAGGAGGTGCAGCGCGTGGTGGAAGAGTGTTCAAGGTCACAAGTCGGCGCACTGCAGAGGAAGAAATCCCACAGAAAAACCTTAAAAACATGACCTTGAAACGAATATATGCGACGGGGTGGAAGACGTACGGTGGACACACATGGAAATGACATGGCGAGACTAGGAGGCAGTGGAAAGGTCAACGGCGGGCAAGTAGATCTGGACCGTCGATTATGGTGGAGATCGACGGCAAGGGCGACAGACTATGGGCCATCGGGCACGGCGAAGACGGATTAATGGGTGAGCGGTTTGGTTGATGGGTAACCGTCGGATGAGCGCCTCGAGATCCAACGGCTGACAGTGATATCGTTGGTCATCCGTGGTCAAAAGTTAACGGGTGAGGGATGGGCAGTTTCGGCATCGTACAGGGGACACGCAGTGGACAGCCAGTGGAATCGCTGGGTGTTGGAGGAAAACCACCCGTCGCGCATAAGCGGTGCGGAATAAACAGGCGGTTTCGAACAGTGCGCGGGGACGGGGGTGGGGACCACTGATTGGGTGAACTCCGCGCCGTCGGATCGTATTTTGAATGGACGGTGGGGATGAAAGCGGGTTGACTTTATAATATAAAGTCTTATTATAAAGTTTCAAAGGTTTAGGGGAAACGCCTTTGGGGATAGCGCTTAGGTCACGGCGCAGGGTTACATGGGGAGGAAAAGGCGCGAGGCTTAGCGAAGAAAGGGCTAGGCCTATTATATAGTCGGAAAGTGGGTTTTAAAGCCATTTTAAATGAAATTAAAGGCTAGAAGGGGTAACGGTAGGGAGATTAAGGGGGATTTGGGAGGGTTTTATGGGACTGATAGGGAAAATAAGAAAGGGAAAGGGGAACTTTGTCAAAGGGGAGGGCGGTAAAAAGGTGGTGTTTTGCAGGAGTATGAGGGGCAATAAAACTCAGAGATAGGGAACAGTAGAGGGGATTAGCACAAGGAAAAGCACTCAGAGACTTCAAGGAGGATGGATCTTCAGGGGAAAGACATTCCTTGAAGGCTCCAAAATGACATAGCCCCCAGCTTGCTTGTCAAGAATTTCATAGGGGGGCTAACAGGTTTCACCCCCACGTGTCCTCCCGAAATTCCGCTATGGCATTCCCACAGAACGGCTTCGCGTTCATGGTCGAGGACACACCTCCGCAGAATCTCATCAAGCCCCAACTTATACAACTGCCTCGCAATCAATTGGTATTCAGCAGCTCGGACGACTAGGTGTCGTTTTTGGACCGAGGTATAGTGCTGTGGACACTACCATGTGGTGAGGTATGTTGCGATTTCGGCCAAATAATCCGGTATGGATTCTACCCGGAAAAGATCAGCATCAGGCAACTGATCATCTAGAGAGCCCTCATTTTCTCCAGTCTCCAACCGGGATAAGTGATCGAGCCCGACATTCAGCCTCCCGGGCTTGACAATCACTTCGAAGGTGAACTCTTGAAAGAGTAGGAGCCATATGCATATCCGTCCTTCCAAAGCTTTCTTATTGACTAGGTATTTTAATGCAGAGTGATCAGTGAAGAATTTGAACTTACCTCCTAGGAGGTAGTGGCGGAACTTCTGGAGAAGGTACACCATTGCTAGTGCCTCCCTCTCCGTGGTGGTGTAATTCTGCTCTACATTAGACAGCTTGCGGCTGGAAAAGTACACTAGGTGGTCGACTGTCGTCTCCCTTGGTTGCGCTAAGACAGCCCCAAGTGCAATACCGGAAGCATCGATATGCACATGGAACTGCTTATCCCAATCTAGGTGAACCAGAATGGGCGCAGTTGCCAACGTCTCCTTTAAAGCGTCGAGAGCTAATCTGCAGTCATTCGTCCACTGGAACACCTCTAACTTTCGTAGTAACTTATCCAAAGGAGCAGTTATCTTAGCATAGTTTCTGATGAATCGCCTGTAATAGCCCGTGTGCCCTAGTAGTGATCTCAACTGCTTCACAATTTTCGGTGCTTCCATGTTGACGATTACTGCCACCTTTGTAGGGTCGACACAGACTCCTTGCCTACACACCACATGTCCTAGGAGCATTCCGAACAGAACCGCAAAGATGCATTTCTTCAGGTTCAATGAAATCTGCAGTTGCCGACACCAGTCGAACATTATGCGTAGCAGGGTGGCATGATCCTTCAACAAGTTGTAGACTATCCAGTCGTCCATGTATAATTCCAAGAACTTATGAATATATTTTCAGAAAGTATCTATGACAATCCTAGAAAACACGGCAGGTGCGTTCTTCAACCCAAATGGCATCACGTGATATGCAAAGGACCCCCACTCTGTTGTGAACTTCGTCTTCTTCTTGTCCTCTTCCGCGATGCGCACCTGATGATATCCTGAGAACCCATCGGTGAAGGAGTATGCCTCATTCCCCGCAACATTATCTAGTACTTCGTCGCTAAATGGGGTGGGGAATGGGTCATGGAGGTAGGCGTTGTTCAAACTTTGGTAGTCCACACAGACCTGGATTTCTGATTTGTCCTTCTTATTTTGAATGACGATGGGACTCACCCACTCTACTTCTTCCACAGGGAAAATCAAGCCTGACTTCAGCATTTTTTCGATCTCTATTTTTAATTTTTCCTTTATCCACAGGTTCAGCCGGTAAGGTCGATGCTTCACTGGCCTAGAGTCCGACTTCAATATAATCCTCATCTCTCTGAGATCCCCTTTGATCCCTTTCAAATCTGCAACTGACGAAGGGAATAGGTCTTCGTATTCCTTGAGGAGACTAAAAATTTCCTTCATTGTCTCCTCGTCCGAGTAGGCCCCAACTGTAGCCAGTTTGGGTTTTTCCTCCGTGCTGATGTTTAGATTTTTAGTCCTCAGCGGAAGTAGATGTATTCCTTCGGTGGTAGGCTCTTCTATATGTTCCACTCTCCCTCTGTCTCTTCAAAGTAAAGGTGCCTCAAATCCTCCAGACTGTCATCTTCTGGCTCACTGTTAATCCTTTGGCAAGCCAACTTGTGTTTGCCATCGGGGTTCAGCACCAATGGCCTCCCGTCTGAGCTCTGATCGGGGAAAAACAGTATTCATTTTATGGCCTGTAATGCTTGGTATATCAGGTCTATCTTCCCCTTAAATGAGAAGCACTGAAAAAATTTGTCTGTAACCTCCTACCAGGAACTAGTCCCTCTCTTCCTCTCTTCTTCTAAGTATCAGGCTTGCGGAATGGTATCCAAGGAGTGGACAAACTGATGTACCCACAGCTCCTCTGGATATCCCACACTTCTCCACTGCTCTTGACATAATTTCAAATGGTCTTTCAGATCAGAATTTCCTTGGTACCTTCGCTTGCTTCGAGGTCCTTCGTCTTCCTTAAACCACGCCCTCAAAGCCGCCGCAACACAACTCCACCGTGACAGGGAGTTGCGGTTATTTTTCCACCACCTGGCTGAGGTGGACTGTAACTCTACGTCCATGAGTGGTATTCTTTTCTCCTCCTGTACCCTATCTTCTACATTTTCAATGAAGGTATTTACTGCTTGAATATTGGACAAGGTGGGGTATTCCCTTATCTTAGCCCCAATCCAATGGATTCTTGCAATACTGGTGCATCTCCTTGTGCTGGTCTCATACCCGCCTTGCTGCTATTCCTCCCAAGCTATTTCTGAGCCCAGCTCCAAGCTCTGGACACTTCGCCAGCTTACTGAACCGGTTGTTGTCGGGTTAATGTAATCCTCCCTCTTCCTTGCTGTCATCTGATAGAGGTTGTCGAACAGCTGAGCATCTTCCCTGTTATCTACTGTCTTTGTATATCTCGGACCTTGATATGAGTCTAGAGGCTAAGTGACTCTAACTTCCCCATCTTCAAAAATCATTAACTCCTTCTTGAGATCAATGATGGCATAGTTTTCAAAAGCCCAGTCGATCCTTAGCAATGCAGGGTACTGATCTTTGTCTCCCATAATATCTATTACCTCGAAGTCTGTGTAGGTCTTTACCCCTGCGATGTCTACCTCAACTTCTTCAAGTCTGCCAATCGGCACAATGCAGTACTGGTTTTCCATCCTGAGTTTGATCAGCGAATAAGTCAGCCGTGGTTGCCCTAAAGCTTCCCAAGTCTTCCGAGGCAGGATATTGATGTCAGATCCCAAATCGAGCATGGTGTCCCTGATCTGGAATACCGCAACTTGTGTGTCTAACTGGAACTCTTCTCCCGTTCTTCTTTTGTTTCGCTTTACTCGTTGTACATATTGTGGTGTTGTTTCTAGGGATTCCCTCGCTCCTACATTCCCCTGCAACACTTCCTCCAGGGTATGCTTGATTTGTTCCTGCATTGGAGCGTTGTCAACAATTTTTAGAAATAGGTGGAACCATTCCTCGATCAGAGCCCCTGTAGTGCTCTGTTCTCCGGTATCTTTCTTCACAGGTAACTCAATAGCTTTGTCTCCCCCCAGCTGGGAAAAAGTTTCTATAGCCTCCTAAAAATATTTCTTCTGCATTTCCGACTTGATTAGTTGTTTTGAGGATGCTGGCCTGATCACCCTCATCAGATCCTTCTCACGTGCATCTTCCCCCATTTTCTTTCCTCCTCACGTAACTATGGCTATGTTCTACATTATCGGAGTCGTTGTCCCTCTAGGTTCTGCATTCACCAGATTCGTGCCTCTCTGCCTTGCTCTTTCCTCCCATTTCTTGATAAGTTCAGGACAGTCTTCTGTTGCGTGTGTGTTCAAGCGGCACTGGGAACACCACGGTCTTCTGGGTAGGGAACATTCTCTGGCCACATGTCCCTCTTGATCACAATTGTAGCATCTCAGCGGACCCCGTCCTCCTGTACAGCCTCCCCTCATACCGCCTCCTTTGCCTCTGGGAGCCTCATTCACTTTGTAGGAGGGCCGATCTAATCAGTCTGCCATTGCATCTATAGCTCTGCACTGTTCGGTGCTATGATTCGTTGAAGCGCAGAACTCACAATACACGTTGTTCATAACATTGGAGTACTTCTGTAAAATCGGACACATTCGAGGTTGATGACCCATTGTTCGGAAAATTTCACAATACTCTGTTGCGGCTTGGGTCGGCTGATTTGAGAACCCGGTATACTATTGTTGCAGCGGATAGACCCCTTGCGAGTTTATCTACGCAACTCCTTCGATAGGTGGAGCCCCCTGCACTTCCATTGCTGAGGTCCCCACTCCATGGCTTCACAACCGAGGACACTCGGTCGCCACGTTTCCTTCTACCAGGCAATGTGTGCACCAGATATTTGGCCTGGCTGGTCTTATGGGCTCCATCTCCTTAAGTTTTTCGGTCATATTGGAAATCTGATGTTGCAGTCCTAGTAGGGATGGGTCTTGTGAGCTTTCTCCTCCCCTATATTCTTGCGGGTAGCCCGCCATTGCCTCTATCTTCATAGCATGTTCCAATGCATCCTGCAAGTTGTCGATCTTTTGCTGAGTGAGGGGGGTTCATGTCAAGGGAAGCAGAGCCTTGATGAACCAGTCCCTCTGATGATTCGGGTCAATCGGGTAGCTAAGTTTCCCGATCGCATCTTTGAACCTGCGCATCAGCTCCCACGTAGTCTCTCCTTCTCTTTGCTTGATCTCCCATAGTTCGAACAGACCTTACTGGTCTATTTGGGGTAGCTTAAACTCTCTGAAAAAGTCTCGCTTGACATCTGCAATCACTGGATTCAGGTGGGCCTCTGACCACTTTATGAACCAGCGTAACGCCCTTTCTCTCAGCGTGGTTTGGAATTCGATCAGCTTTCCTGCATTTGGCATCTGCCTAGCCCTCCATATGGCTTCACAGAGGTACCAATGTTGTTCCACACCGTCGTTACCCCGCCTAGAAAATTTTGGGTACCAGGTGAATGATCCCGCCATATTCTCTTGCGGAGGTGTAACTAGAATGAACCCTCCGGGTCCTGGTTGCATAAGTATACCACTGGAAATGCTACTATTAACATGCGTTGTTGCTGACAACTGACTGCTATTCAATCGACTCAACTCTTTTAACTTAACAAAAATATCACTTAGGGGTTTATAGAGTACCAGGGGAAGGTAGAGACCCGTGCTATTCGAACTTTGGGGAGTAGAAATACCTGGAGATATGAATGTCATCCTTTCTTGGAATAACTACTGCATCGCGACGTACCACTCGACATTGGAATCTTCTTCAGGGCGCACGTCTAAATCTCCTTCGTCAGACATCGTCTCTCTCTTCCTCCGGGCTGGGCTCTCATGCAGCTGCCGCACTCCCTTAACGGTCCTTCCCATCTCCTGGGGACCCACCTGGCGTTCCATGTCCACTATCTTCTGAGGCACCTCCTCTTTTTCCTTCCGACTACTTCCCTATCGTTCCAACTCCCTCATCACCCTCTCTCGCCACATTTCGGCGATCTACGCCCTCTGATGTACACGTCACTCCCTCAACCTCCTTGCGGTTTCAGCGTCCATTCACCTAGTCCCCCTCTTCAAATTTCTTGTAGAATTTGTCCCTCAGGCCCTTCCCCTAGCACTGGAGGTTTACGCTTCCATTCCTGATTTATGGAACTCCATCAGCCCTTTGTCCACCATCAAGGCCTTAATCCACAATGGAATTTCCTTCAGCAGCTTCCCTCTTAGTCCGGATCGGAATATAGCTTTTTCTCTGGAGAAAGACTGGTAGCACTCTGCTGCAAACTCCACAATATACCTTTCCAAGGTAGATTCTACCCAGAAATCTACAGCTCCGGTCAACTCGGTATCCAGCCGATGGAGGGCCACCAAATCTCCGTGCACCCACTTGTGGTTGATCTTCCACGATTTTTCCTTAGTTACTTTGGTCTGCAGCATCCGCAACCAACTATAGAGTTCGTTGGGGAACTTTCCCCAGAAGATCTCGTAGGTATCGCTGAAAGAATCAGAGAACAGAATTAGATTTCTGATCGCCTTCTCTTTTTGACTTCTCAGCTCAGCTTGACGAGTTATAAACTGGTCCAGGTGGTTATCCCACCATATCCATATTTCTCCTTTGAAGATCCTTGATACCATGATATAGTTCCCCTGATGAAGTTTATGGTCCCGGCAACATAACCATTTGTTGGCGAGGAAACAGGTCTCGCGGGCAAGACCCAAGTTCAGGGATTGGGCCAACAAGGGAGTTCGATGTAGTCTAGCACCACGCCGGCATTTCACCCTACTCCGAAGAGAAGAGAGTCTCAATCGAGGCATGCCACGACCACATGAAGGAGGGGAACAGAACGGTATCAGCAGATGGATCCCCAACTCAAAGCTAACGCAGAATCGTAAGCATACATAATACCGTATATAGAAGATCTCTCAGAACATCATGCAAATAATAAGCAATTAAAATTTTAAATTACTACAGGAATCATGCAACACATTCAAGACATACGATATACCAGCAACCTTCAGATATATTAAGAAAAATTCAGTAGAATCAAGTGTTACATCGCTCGATAGAATGAGCTTCCAGATTCAATTACAAAGGTCCCGCAGGACAGAGAGAGATACTACAGCAATAACAGATCTATGGAGACACGGGAAATACAATGATGTCGAGACCAGGACAGAGCTCTCCTGTGGCGTCTGCTCCTCGACCTTGTTCTACTCTAACCTCTCTAACCTTTTGCTATTGGGTGACGGCCTATTTATTCACCAGCCAGCGCAATTGTTAGTTTCTCCTGTGTTCTCACTCGGTTGCTTTCGACTTCTTCCTGTTGAACAGAAGTTCCACTATATGTCCTTTGCCGCATCTTTCCTTCATCTGCACTTTTCTGCGCCAACCTTGCCACCTGTCTCCTGCTCCTTCGCAGCCTCGGCAACTCCGCTGCCTACCGTTGTTGCGCCTGCCACGTGCCGATCCGCAACCCAAAATCTGTCTTCATGCAAAATTCAAAACAAGGGCCCCAACATATGCGGTAACCTATAAGCACTTTTTCTTTAATCCTAAAGGTTATTTGATGTATTCTTAGTTTTTTTGGCATTTTCGAACTTTAAATGTTGAGTGAGATATTCCTTTATAATAATTACAGGTTTGAGACATCATAAAGCGCTTATGGAAATTTTGAATTATATCACGCTTTCAATTTATCCTTATAACTAAGGCTTCTATGAATATTTTAACCTTTATGAAAGGGGTTGGCAATTGCATTTCAGGATTTCACTTCTTAATGACTTTTAAGAATTTGTTCCAAAAGGATTTGCGATGTGCGATATGTAAAATTTTCTAAGCAGAAAGTGTATAAAACTAGCATTTTGATATTATTTAGAGTTTATGATGAATTTTTTAGAGTTAGCACTCATTCTTTAAGGAAAGAAAAATTAAAAAGGGCCCCATATATTAATATAAATGGGGGGTGTTGTATAGTACAACAGAACCTACACCTCTAGAATTCTGGCAAAACGTTCGAAAAAACTTACAAGGATGAGGGTGAAGTGTTTAAATTACAAATAGGACTTGGATGAACAGGTGGGATGAATGAGTTTAAAAATGCATTATGAAAGACAAATGGTGACCAAGCATCCATGCGTATGAAAAAGGATGGCGGGGAATGAGTCAAATAGTCAAAGGGCGATTTTGAAGCCTCCCCAAGGGGGGGGTGTGGTCTGAATGGGATGGCGATATGTAGGTGGCGGTGGTTTTAATG
Organism: Pinus albicaulis; assembly: GCA_034641835.2. Classification (NCBI taxonomy): domain Eukaryota; kingdom Viridiplantae; phylum Streptophyta; class Pinopsida; order Pinales; family Pinaceae; genus Pinus; species Pinus albicaulis. Next base: position 38,840,228 of record CM076584.1, read on the forward strand.
AAACGGGTTTACCCAGACCCCCTCCCCTCACCCCCCCCCCCCCCCCTTCCTGTGAATATCATTCGGAAACACTGGGGGGTGGTTGGATGCGCACCGTTGATTTGAGCGCATAATATCTCAGCCCTTCAAATCTGCAAGATCTTTTTTTCACGTGCCAATATCATGTCACTTTATTACATAATGGATTAACTGTAGAAATTATACATCAAGCATGTATATATTGGATTCACCCGATATAACAATGTGCTAAATTTAAATATTGAATCGCTTCTACAAATCTTTTGCGGAATTAAAAAACACAATCGCTAATCACATGAACATGAAGAAATATTAATCACACACAACACAGATAATTTCCTGGGGAAATTACAGCTAAAAACCCACTATATTCTATTGTAGGTTATATCATGGATCATGAAACAATTACATACAAAACTCTTCTCACAAGAGCCCTTAGTACATCAGCTAATTGTCTCACACTGTCATACAAAAATTGGCAAATTCCTTGGCCAATTTACTGCCTCCAAACAGCTTGCCTTCATTGTGCAATGCCTTCTGAATGTAATCCATGAATGAATGTAATATTTCCTGCCTTGACTATGCAAGTATCATGGGCACTCCAATGAGTGTTTGCCTGCATATGTGCAAGCAAATAATGTCACAACTGATAGTCAACTTCCCTTTAACCTAGAACTCAATTGGCTCTCCACTGGATCTGACATGCATGCAGCTAATAATAGTAAAACCTCAGTTGCATGTGAAATCATTGATTTTGAATTAATTAATATTTAATTCATTAGATCTCTCACTAGTGTATCTTCAGTTACAACTAGCACAACTGAGTTAAAATATATACAACTTGCACCAACTCCTGAACCAATGCACTTCGAACTCTATTACAACTAGAATTACTATGCATGTCCCACCAACAAACCTCTAACTCGAAATTCACTAGCTAAATGAATTTTCCACTTCACTTAACTATTTCAAGTCCACATTGAGAATATATTATAGTTTAATGTCCATCTAAATTAAGGGATAATAAAAATAGACATGCACCCAAAAATATCCTTGTGAGCCCCACCATAGTGTAGGTGCTTAATGCACTAGTATGGGTGCTGAATATTCTTGTTGAATATCAACAGTCCCTATCAACAATAAAGGGATTATCCTTCACCCCGATCTTGTCTCTATGGTATTCGAATTTTCTCTTGCTGAGCACCTTCGTCAAAATATCTGCATCCTGATCTTCCGTGGGAATGTACTGAAGCAACATGATCCTCCTCTGCACACAATATCTGATATGATGGTACCAGATATTTATATTCTTGGACCTATCATGAAACACAGGATTAATCGAGATTTTAATGCAACTCTGATTATCACAATGAATCATTGTCAGATCCATCTGAGAACCAAACAAACCAACCAAGATATTTCTCATCCGGATAGCCTCACATGCAGCTTGGCTTGCTGCCATGTATTCTGCTTCCACTGAACTGAGTGCCACAGATCATTGCTTCCTACTGTACCAACAAACTGTTGTTGACCCAATGCTAAAGATCCCCCCTAATGTGCTCTTTCTGTCCGATGGACTTCCAACCCAATCTGCATCTGTGAAGCCATGCAACTTCACTCCATTCATTCTTTTGTACCATAGACCATACTTCCGATGTGCCCCTTAGGTATCTCAGGACATGCTTCCCCACCTTCCAAAAGTGCTTGGTAGGCTTAACCATCGCTTGAATCGGCTGGTTAACTGTATAGAAAATGTCTGGTCTCTTGTTCACTAGATACATTAGCGAACCCACTAATTTTCGATAGACAGTAGCATCCACTACCTCTCCAGAAGTAGCATCCTCTTTCCTCCAGTTTCCTGGAAGAGGAGTATCCATGGATTTGCAGCTCTCCATGTTAATATTACCCAGTATCTCCTTTGCATACTTGCCTTGAGACACAAAAATTTCACCATCCCGCTGCCATATTTCCAATCCAAGGAAATAATGAAGGAGGCCCATATCCTTCATTTTGAACTCCCTTGCAAGATCCTCCTTTCATAAGTGTATCAACTACTCATCATGAGTCACAATTAGATCATCAACATAAAAAAAATGATCAATAGATTACCCTCAACCACAATCTGGTATAGGTTTGCATCTGCTTCACTTTATGTGAAGCCTAGTCCGGTGAAATAGTTGTCTATCCGAGTCTACCAAGCAGGGGTGCTTGCATTAGCCCATACAACGCTCTTTTGAGCCTGCACACATGTGACTCGCTGTTGAAGATCTTGAAACCTTTAGGTTTCTCTATGTACATATCTTCCTCGATGATCCCATTGAGAAACGCAGTTTTTACATCCATATGATGAATGCACCAGCCCATCTGCGTTGAGAGTGCAAGGATGGATCTTATGGAAGAGTACCTTGCAACAGGCGCAAAAGTCTCATCATAATCTATCCCCTCGATATGTGAGAAGCCCCAGGCGACAAATCTGGCCTTGTATTTCTCCACACTCCCATCAGCATCTTGTTTTACCTTGAGATCCATCTCGAACCTACCACTGATTTGTCAACCGTTCTTGGGACAATTTCCCATGCACTGTTTTTGACAATAAATACATACTCCTCCACCATTGAATCAACCCAAGTAGGCTGTTGCACTACTTCCTAAAAATAAGATGGTTCAGTCACAATAAATTTGCTCATGAGAGCCATGTATTTAGTAAATCGGTTAGGAGACTGTCTTTTTTTGCGCTATGAAGTAGGGGCTCCTACATTCTGTGCAGCATCAAGTCTCATCCTATCAGCTTCCGTGGTGTGCCTTCTGCCATTTCTGATGGATGGCTATGCATGAGTGGTTTCCTCCACTCCATGAATGTCCTCATGTGGCTGATCCACATCTTAAGACTCATCTTTGGGAACCAGAAGTTCCTCCTCTACATGCAAGTCCAGCTCCCTCTCAAGGGACAACCACGTGGCTTTCCCCTCATCAAATTTTATATCTCATCGCACAAGAGTCATTCTGTTATTTGGAAAATACACACGATAATTATGGGGTGTTTCTATGTACCCCACAAAAATCCCAACTTCAGCAGTCGGTTCCAGCTTCTTCCTGGCGTCCTTGGTCTCATGCACATAAATAGATGAGCCAAAAATCTTAAAGTGTGAAACATTAGGTTTCTTACCAGTGAAACCCTCTTCAGGTGCACTCATGCCAAGTACTCTATGAGGACAACGGTTTTGCACATAAACCACAGTGTTGCATGCTTCCGCCCAAAAATTAATCGGCAGGCCTTGATCATGCAACATTGCTCGTGCTGCACCCACGGTCATTCTGTTCTTCCTCTCTGCGACCCCATTCTATTGTGGGTTATGACACACTATGAGTTCTCTTCGAATTCTTTCTTTGTTGTAGAAGTTCTTGAATTCGTTAGAGATGTATTCTCCACCATTATCTCTCATAAGAGTCTTCACTTGCTTCCCCGACTCTTTCTCCACCAATGCCTTAAACTCACAAAACTTAGATAATATTTGATATTTCTTCTGCATGAAGAAGATCCAGCATTTACGAGAGAATTCATCAATAAATATTACATAGTACTCATGTTTTTCTATTGAAGCAACGGAGAATGGTCCACACACGTCTGTGTGAACTCTCTCAAGGATACTCGAAGCATGGTTCTCCTTCTCATGAAAGGTGGACTTTACATACTTCCCCATGGTGCAACCCTTGCACTGATCTAATTGAGCAATTTTTCCCATTGGAAGTCCAATATAAATTTGTTGTATGACTTTCAAGGCTCCATGATGAAGATGGCCCAATCGCCTGTGCCATAATTCGCCCTCGTCCCGGCTCACCACTTTTTCTGCCTTGCCCATCATGGCAGTGTAGCCATCTACCTCTAGCTTGTAGATATTCTTAACTTGAATCCCTATCCTCTTGGCTTGAACCATTGTTTTATGTTGCGGGAAATCTTTTCCATCACTAAAAACAATGTCATAGCCTTTTTCCTCAAACATTGTGACTGAGACCAATTTTTCTTCAGACCTAGTACATGCATTACATCTTTTAATTGAAATGGTTTACCTGACTCCCTCTGAAAGGTAATGGAACCAATCCCAATAGCACTATACGGTCTGTCGTCGCCCATCTCAATATGCATCTGGATATCTTTCTCCTCCAAGTCACTGGAAATTTCCTTATCTCTCGTCATGTGAAAGGAAGTGCCACTATCCAAATACCACACTGATCCCAATGCACTTGACACCATGCATGATATCAAGGAGAAGTCAAGCTAAAATTGTGAGGCAAGGGCCTCACCAGCTGCAGATCCAAGAACCTTCTTGTTCTTCTTCTTTTGTGGACAGTTAGTAGCAAAATGCCCATGTTCGTGATAGTGAAAACACTTCACCTTGGACATGTCCTAATTCTTGCCTTTGGACTCAGATTTTGAAGGAAATTTCTTCCTTTTCCCCTTCCTCGCCCTGGAATCCAAAGCACAATCCTCTTCATCCTCATTCTTAGATGAAGATCCATCTCTGGTGTTCTTTCTGAACTCCTCCTGCACCAGATCTGACACAATCATTCCCAATCTGGAAATTTTTCCCATCCATTTACAGAGTCTTGATAACTATTCCAACTCTTAGCAAGTCCTAGGAGATCCAAGTTCACCAATCATCATCAGTGATTTTTATTCCCACACTCCCCAGTTCATCCTGACATTGGACAAACTTTGTGAGATATTTTGGAATGGTGTCGCCCTTTTCCATCTTGATCTTCCTGAGTTTATATTTGAGCGTCAATTTCCTATGGTCACTGATGCTTTGGAATAGATCTGTCAAAGCCTTCCACATAGCATATGGTGTGTCTTTCCCATGGAGGCTTGAGACAATTTGGTCTCGTACTCCCTCCAACGGGATCCTCCTCACCTTTTCCACTTTATTTTTCCATGCATCAAGATTGGCAGCATTTGCAACATCTGGCTTATGAACATCTTTGTCAATGAAATCCTTCAAGCCAATGTCTTTGAGTAATGCCTCCATCCTATCCTTCCAATAAATGTAGTTTGAGCTGCCCTTGAGTGCATACTCTAACCTCATACTCTAACCTCAAGCCATTGAAAGCCATTTCGATCTTGAATCAGTTGTAGCACCAAGAAAGTTTTTCTGCAAATTCGAATTCTATCTAGTCACAAACTCGGCTCGTAGCTCACTTCTGCAATTTCTAGTGCTCTGATACCATGTAGAAATTATACAACAAGCATGTATATTTTGGATTCACCCGATTTAACAATGTGCTAAAGTTAAATATTGAATCACTTCTACAAATATTTTGTGGAAAAAAAAAAAAAAAATTGCTAATCACATGAACATGAAGAAAGATGAATCACACACAACACAGATAATTTCCCAGGAAAAGCTTACAGCTAAAAACCCCACTATCTTCTATTTTATGTTATATCATGGATCATGAAACAATTACATACAAAACTCTTCTCACAAGAGCCTTCATTACATCAGCTAATTATCTCACACTGACATGCAAAAATTGGCAAATTCCTTAGCCAATTTACTGCCTCTAGACAACCTGCCTTCACTGCGCAATCCCTTAATGAATGCAATCCTTCCTGCCTTGACTACGCAAGTATCATGGGCAATCCAATGAATTTCTCACATGAACATGAAGAAATATGAATCACACACAACACAGATAATTTCCCGGAAAAAGCTTACAGCTAAAAACCCCACTATCTTCTATTGTATGTTATATCATGGATCATGAAACAATTACATACAAAACTCTTCTCACAAGAGCCTTCAGTACATCAGCTAATTGTCTCACACTGTCATGCAAAAATTTGCAAATTCCTTAACCAATTTACTGCCTCCATACAACCTGCCTTCACCGCGCAATCCCTTAATGAATGCAATCCTTCCTACCTTGACTACGCAAGTATCATGGGCAATCCAATGAGTGTTTGCCTGCATGTGTGCAAGCAGATAATGTCACAACTAATATTCAACTTCCCTTTCACCTAGAACTTAACTGGGTCTCCACTGGATCTGACATGCATGCAGCTAATAATAGTAAATCCTCAGTTGCATGTGAGATCACTGATTGTGAATTAATTAATATTTAATTCACTAGATTTCTCACTAGTGTATCTTCAGTTACAACTATCACAACTGAGTTTAACTCACTTAACTGAGTTAAACTATTTACAACTTGCACCAGCTCATGCACCATTGCACTTCGAACTCTGTTACAACTAGAATTACTCTGCATGTCCCACCAACCAATCTCTAACTCGAAATTCACTAGCTACTGAATTTTCCACTTCATTTAACTATTTCAAGTCCACATTGAGAATAGATTACGGTTTAATGTACATCTAAATTAAGGGATAATAAATTTAGACATGCACCCAAAAATAGCCCTATGGGCCCCACCCTAGTGTAGGTGCTTAATGCAACCAGGTGCTTAATGCACTAGTGTGCCTGTTGAATCTTCTTGTTGAATCTCAACATTAACCATATAAATATATGATTAAAACTTTAAAACATACTTTATTCTAAATTATTTTTTAAGATTTTCCTTTAACATGACCCCTATTCACTCGAAAAATGACTTTCAAGACCCCTCACATGTGTGTTTTTTTGAAAATTTGAATTTCAAAGACCTTGTTCAAACCTAATTGACTCAACCTAATTAACTTAAAACCAACCTAGACTAACCCAAATATTATCATGGATAACAGGTAGCAGGGTCATTTTCTGCATTCATATCTTGTTCTTCATGTTCTCTTTCTATCCATATCAAAGCCATTTTGTTCCAATGAAGTCCTGGAACATCACAAGGAGTTTCATTAGAGACCATTTCATGCAAAAAAATCAACATATTTTAGGAGAAACTTGTGAAACAAAGCTTGGAATTGCACCCAACACACCCTCCCAAGGGGAGATAGTGCGTTGCAATGTTGTCCCTAGAGCAGATGATCCCATATCAACGCTCCTTTCGACCTTTTTGGGGTGTGTTAATCCTGGGGCGAAGTATTAGAGCCATAGGACCCTCAAAAACCAAGAAAATGTGCATGAAATCACAAAATGCAACCATGAAATGAAAGAGAGGTTTTAGATCCTACGTGGAAGTGACGACACCTAAAACGATCCACCAGATTGACCGTAATCAACTGCAAAATATCGAAGGAAAAAGTATTCAAAGCTCAAAATTCAAAGGGTAAATGTGAAATGTCATTTTGGTTATTTATGGTCATTCTTATCATTGCTTTATTAATATTTGATGTTTTGACCTAGTTATGTTTCAATTTTATCATGAAACAGGTATTTTTCATCTTTTGATGGTGTTCTGAGTAGGTCGATAGTTGTTTAACATATTTTTCCGTGTTATGAATCATTTTTACCAAAGAGCACAATTTTATCACTTTTCCGGGCTTTGTAAACTCATGAAAAGGGAAACCCCTAGAGTCCTCTTTCAACTCTTTTCAGACTCCCAAAATATGAAAAGATTTTTGAACATTTGTCTTTTTGAACTTGTTAAAGTAAATGAAAATAATTCTACTCAGTATAAGTTTAACCCTTTCCCAGACTGAGATAGATTATTTATGAAAAAGGAATACCTTAGTCAAACATGACTAACAGGTTCTCCTGAGTATCGTTTTCTGCCTTTCCGGACTCAAGAGACTATCTACGAAAATGAACCTCTGGAGTTTTATTTTTCGCCTTTTTTTTCAAACTCCATAAACATGAAAAATAAGTTGAGTTAGACCTTCGTTGGACTCGTTAAAACATCAAACAGCAATGGAATCGTTAAACATGACGAGACCGAAACACTCCTTCTTAGGGTTTGTTAAACATACTTGGATGGATTCATCCGAAGGATGAACTTACAAATCAAGCATATGTTATCCTCCTCAATATTGTTAAAAACTAAAGAGGTACTAACCAAAAATGGATGGGGAAATTGGGAAAACAGGGCTCTCCACTTGTTAATGGCAGCAAGTCTCTCTTGAAAAATACATTCTTCCGCTTCATCTTCGTGGTTGTTGGGTTGGGAAAATTTCTTGTCTTTTGGTTCATCACAACGTGCCAAAGCCTCCATTTTTGGTTTTGGGTCTGTTAGTCATTAGTAATTTTTGCCTTCATAGATGACTAAATGATTTCCCTAGATTTCTAGAAACAAAGTTCATGAACATTGTGAGTTCTAGAAATCTCACTCCCTTCATCATCCTTAAAAATAGTTTTTCACTATTTCATCTTTCCATCATGTCTAGCATTGTTTACCAGTCCTAGAAAACCCATTAGTGGCTTATGTCACTCTTCCTGTCTATATGCTTTCACCTTTGGCCCAAATCCTCCATTTTGTTTTGCTTAAAAAACCCCCCACTGCTACCTAAGCTCACCAATCAATCAGCTTTGTTGTGTATCCCAAGGTACTCTCAAACACTGATAGTCTCAAAATATCTATGTAGACTGTCTAGATAAATCAAATACATTGAATTTTGGATCTTCAATACATCAGTCTATCATGAACTCTATCTTACACTTGATGATCCCAAATTATAGGTCTCAGTCCAAAAACCAAGTCCAAGAGAGCCTCCACTAGGTCACCTAGGGTGTCACAGAGTCATAGGGTGGATTTGGTGCCCTACAAACTCTGTTTTTCCTATATGAAGAAAATACATTCAAAGGAGAAAAGGATAGGTGATCTTGTCCAAAATGATCAAAAAGGTTATTAAAGGAAGGTTCTTAGCCTAAAAAGCATAAATCTTGCAAAGGGACAGCTGCCCTTTGCTCACATTTATGCAAGAGGATCAAATAGCCATTAGACTAGCAATAGGTAAGGTAAAGAGAAAAATCATCATGAAAATGCCATTCATAGCAAGAAGAAAGCAGCAAGCATCATGTTTGATGAAAGTCAGGGTTTATGACTGTTTTGACCAAGCAGGAATCAGTACTAGGGTTATAAGGGAAAATGTCACCTCAAATATTTCAACTGCACATTAAAGGACTTTAGGAATAATTAATGAGTTTTGAGAAGTTTCAGAGAACTTAGAAGACAACACTATATACTTTTTCCTAAGCAGCCCTAAAACCTAACAGTTTGGGAAAGTTGACAAAACTGGTCAAAGAATGATAACAGAACATCCTTCATAACAGCAGATGGTTTCAGAGCGTTTCAAGCTGCCCTCTAATATTTGGCAAAGAGGCCTTGACTCCACATCATCAAAGGTTAAAATCAGATAGCTAAAAGGATTTAAGAAGGCAGACCTAAGCACCAGTACCCCACTTCACCAAAGGGACAAAAAGAGACAAAAATATTAGTTCAAGGCTTATCTTCTCAAAGAAAGGACACAAACATTTTCAAAGAGTCAAGGAGGCAAGCATGAGTGAATAAATTGCCAAAGGAGGCAACTATGGCAAACATGGGTCATTACTGATAAAATGAGTTGTCCAAGTTCAAAAGAGACAGTGATCAAAGGAAGAAGTGGTGTAGGCACCTACAAGAACAGAAGTGGCCAGCAAAACCACAAAAATGGTTTAGAAACCTCGCCTCTCTCACTGAAATACATCATTTGCAAACTAGGAACAAACATGTAGCTGGTATAAGAGAAGTAAGCCTCCAAAATAGTTTCTTTATCAAGGTATATTATGCAAGAGATAGGATAGCCATAAAATGACATTTCTGCAGGACTGTCAAAATAGCTACCTACAGGAAGGTTGAAGAGGATAAAACAGGCCAGGTGTTTTTTCACAATGATTTCCCACATAAAGACTAAAGGGGCTACTATTTCTTGATGTTAGGGTTTGTATGCTAAGAGGTTGCTCACTGTTTTAGAGAGAAAACTTGACAAAATATCAGTAAAAGGAAATATTGTCAAAAGTTCACAGAATCTGCTATTTTGCAAGTGTTAAATATCCGAAAGAGGTTTAATTGTCCAAAGTGATTTAGGGTACCTACTTAAACTTGATGAAATTTTTGTGAGCACAAGAGAGGCATCAAGCTACTCCTGCAAAATAAAAATCCAATTTTATATCAAACTGACACCTACAGGACTAAAGGGCCAAAAAGTCAGTGAGAAAAAGTAAAGGGAAATGAAACATTAGGAAAGTGGGTTGAGTTCACAAATTTGTTTTTCAAAGGAGTATAAAGTCTCCTCAACCTCTTCCCCACCTCATTTACCCCTACAAAGAAGAAGCCAACTGTTGGAAATAATTTTTGAGGGTTTCTGTGCAAGTTTGAAAAAAAAAATTCAGGCGTTGCGCACAGAGGAGGCATCGGCAGTGTTATTTAACACAGCGCTGCTCACCGGGAGGGCAGCGCTACGCACCTGAGCGGGCGCTACGCATAGGCACAGGAAAATCTAGACCTGCTTACCATCCACCTGGCGCTGCGCTCCGACAGGCCCGACAGGCCCTTCTCCAGCTCGAGCTGACCCGATGCTACGCTCCAATAGGCCTGACAGGCCCTTCTCCGGCCCAAGGTAACCTGGCGCTACACTCCGACAGGCCGACCTGACCTGAACGTGCAGTCGGCTAGGCACTACGCACAGACAAGGCTTGTCCAGGTTTGCTCAAAAAGTGTTCAAAATTAATATTTTTTCCTCTAAATCTCCCACAATCAAAGAAACAAGGTTGGTGGCTCTTTCTCCTCACTTTCCAAGTTTTATTTTCATAATCAAGAAAGACATTTTTTGCCTAATATGACCAAACCATAGTCTCCATAAAAATCAGTTTTTTGACCTCTTAGGGTATGGTTTTCAAAAAGAAGGGTTGTTATATATGTAAAGACACTCAACGACCAGCAGACCAACCTCTAAAAACTGAGAAAAAAAAAAAAACATTCCTTGGATGCTTCATCTTGCCCTCATTTGCAAAAATTTTCCCTCACATCACTCATTTCCACCCTTTGACCTAAAGGCTCTCAAACAAGTTTAAAAAAGGCCTTATGTGCTAGAACCAGTCACCATGTCTGAAGAAGAGATTCATACCAGCAGTGATGAAAGTTAAAAGCCTACCAAGCCTAAGCACAAGGGAGGAAGGGTTAATAGGTTTAAACCCTTGGACACCATTCAAATCACCTCCTCTCCAATGATACTTACATGTTTTCAAGATGTTGTATGTTATCAATTTTATGAGAAGGTTAAGCAAGTCCAAAGCCACTCAGACTTGACTAGGTTGTTCATCCTCAGTTTGCAAAATCACCAAGTCAACCTAGCAGGAGTGAACTTTGAACTCTCATCTGAATCCATTGCTAAAGCCACAGAAATTCCAGATATTAGTGAGAGATGGTTTAAACAAATGAAATTGGACTTGAGTTATTATGAGCCCTACCTCAAACCTAGCTGTCAACAAAGCTGCAAGGTTGTCTTCCCCTTTTCCCACCTTCTAGAGAGGTATGCCCTGTTGATGAGGCAGATTATCAAGTACTTCACCTGTGAGGGGAGGTACTCCAGGGTTTACTCTTATCACATAAGGCTTCTGATGCACTTCACCAGGGTCAAATTATTGAACCTACCATACTACCTATATCGGAGCATTGACAAAATGGCTTCAGTAGTCAAGAAGAGGAGTTATGCACACCAAATACAGAGCCTTTTTCACCACTCCTTGATCAAAATTATTGTCTTACACCAACTAGAGCAACAAGGGATCCCTTGGGAGGTTTTTATCTCACATGATGTGTTTGCCAATCCCCAAGCCTTCATTTAGCATAATCTTCCTTCCACTTCACACTCACCTACCTCCACTCCTCCATCATCTCCACACCTGCCTTCACCACAAGGAAATTCACCTTCCATCTCTTCTCCTCATGAATCAAATGAAGGTGATGACAACATCTCTAATGAGGAGCAAAAAATTGACAATGAAGAGGAAAAGGACATTGAAGCAGAAACTGAGGTAGATGAAGAAAACAAAGAAGAGGACAATAGTGAGCAGGAAGATAATGATAGCAGTGTTGAAGAAAAATATGATGGTAGTAGCCATGAGGAACAAACAAACAATAGTAAGGAAGAGGAAGAATCCATTGAGGAAGACCAAGAGGATGATGATAGCATAGAAAATAGTGAAGAATATGAAGAAAGGGCAGAAAACAGTGATGCAAGTGCAGAGCTAAATCAAGAAGATGAAGGTGATGAAAATGAGGAAAACAGTGGGGCAGAAACAGAGCCTTGTGATGAAGAAAATGATGATGACATGGAGGAGGAAGATCAAGATGACAGCCAAGAAGATTATGAAAAGAAAAATTAAGATGACAGTCAGCAGGAGAGTATACAAGACAACCAAGAGAAAGATGGTTTTGAGCATGATAGTGAGCCCAATCACAGTAACAAAAGTGATGAAATGAATGAAGAAAATGAAAATGAGAGACAGAGGGATAGGATGAAGAAATTGAAGACCAAGATCAGAAAACTGATGAGGCTGAAACAGAATTTGAAAATGAAGGCAGTGACCACAGCAGTGGCACAAAGGAGACAGTCAATAAAGAGCAAGGAAATAGTCATGACAGCCATGAAAGTTGTCATGACTGTCATGACACTAATCAGCCTCCAAATGACCAAGGAACTCAAAGTGACAATGCTAGAAGTGACAAAGAAGAATACCTTAGTGAAGGACAGAGCCAAAATGAGGCAAGTGAGGAGGATAGTGGTCAGTTTGAGAGCCAAGATGATAATGAATAAAATAGTGAGGAAAGCAAGGATGATGATGAGGTTAAAATTCAAGAAATCAGTGACCTAATGAGGCATAAGGAGACACATGGAAGCCATGACATAGATGAAAATGCTTGTGACCTCATCAAGGATCAAGGCACCCTCATCACTCCTCTCACATGCACCTATCACAGAGGCAAAAGAGATGTGTTTGCTACCTCAAAAAGGCAAAGGGGCATCTCTCCTTCAGCTATCAAGCAAAAAGACAAAGGAAAGGAAAATATGGACAAAGGTGAGCAATAGATCAAGGTAAGGAGAAGCAAAAGGATCAAGAGGACTTCTCAAGGGCCTCAATTCATTGATTTAGACAGTGATAATGAGGACAAGGAGATGAACACAAGATTGCTTCTCTTGGAGAAAGATGCACAGCTTCAGGAGTGGGAAAGAGACTTTGAGATGGCACAACGTGTCATACACTATTACAAAGAGGAGCATAAGCATTTCAAGGAGGTAAAGAGAGGCCTTTCCCTACAAAATAAAATGACAAAGCATTATGCAAGGAAGAACATTCTTGCTTGTGCCAAATTGAGGAAGGCCCTCATGGATCTTGAAGAACTAAAAAGAGCCAAAGTATAGGACAGCCTTGGAATTTTATATTAGGCTTCTCAACAGGTGTCCAAGACCTCTTGAGGGACCTCTCCACAAATTTTGAGGCAAATTGGACAACTTTTTGTTTTTTCTAAAATTGACCCCTCTGTGCGCAACACAATAGGCGCTACGCACAAAATTGGTGCATCCTCAGCTCTCAAATTTTTCATTTTTGGATTTCTCACCTCACCAGTAGTCTGCTCACCAATTTTCAGATCATTTGGAGCATTTTTACCCCCTCGAAAGGTCAAAAAACATAAAAATTTTGACCTTTCTGCCTCATTTTCAAACCAGGCGCTGCGCACAGAGAAGTTTTGGAAGATTTTATTTTTGGATAGGTAAACGGAATCCACTCATCACAAATCAAGAATTTCTAGAAAGTAGACTCATCATGCTTTCCAACGAGCCATCACGGAGCCAAATCCGGTGTCGGGAAGGGGTCCAAAACTCAGCTGCAAGAGACCCTATTTTCTGCTGAAGTGGCGCTACGCACAGAGGTTGCCTAGTGTGTTTTGGACCAAAAGTCAACAAAACACACTCATTTATTGCAAATAGATATTTTTGAGTTTTTTGAGGCAAATTAAGCTATAATTAAGTGCAAATAGTTATTTTAGCATTTATTTCTTGGGATATTATGTGCCTTGTGCCTTGCATGGTCTCTAGGCCATAAATGATATTTATGACTATATTTGACATTTTCCTACCACATTTAGGGTTTTAGTCCTCATTTTCTCCATAAATAGAGCATCAGGCCCCTATCTATTTTGTTGGCATTTGATGAGCTTGAAGAGAAATATACAAGGTTTCGTGAGCTTGGATAAGAAATTGGTTTTGTGAAGTGGATGAATGGCTTGTTTGACTTGATGATGGAGAAGCTTGTTTGCAGGATTCCATAGCTTGTGTTGAGATTGCAACAAGATGATGAGCTTAGTGGAAAGGAGTCTCCTTCACTAAGTGGGCCCGCGGGCTATTTTTGGTGCAAAGTCTATTTTTAGACTATGTCTATTTTTAGACATATGGATCATGTTCTATGAGTTGCAGGATGCTATTTGTGGATGGTTAGTCAAGTCGGAAAAAATAGATGGACTTCTATTTTTAGACATACTGGGCGGAATCTATTTTTAGATTGCCAGTCTAAAAATAGATATGTCGAATATTATTAGCTCTTAATAATATTGGACTCTAAACATTATCTTATTCTCTTGGAGCACTTCAGTTAAGTGCACAGATGTGGCATAGGAGCTGACAGAAGGAATTACGCTATTCCTGAGGGTTAAGTGGAGCTATTGCATGGATACTTCAGTTAGAACTCATGTGACGGAGTTTGGTGGAGTTGATTGAGGAAGTTAGTGGAGTTGTATTCAGTTTAACTAATCTAAACATAGTTGAGCTATTTGTATTCAGTTTAACTAATTGATACAATAAGTGAGAGTGGTGTGAATTAATTATTAATTAATTCACTAATTATAAACTCATTAATCAACTAAAGAATGCATCAGTTAACTTCATTGCATGGACAGTTTCAGTGGAGACCAGTGCAGAAATAGGTGAAAGAGCAGGTTAACTATCAGTTGTGACTATACTGTTGCTATTTTCAACACACAGATAGGTGGAGAAGCCCATGAGGATTGCGCAGTACAAGCCAGGTGGTTTATCTATTTAATGAAGTCATCCCATACCATTGATTACACAATAGAGGTTGGCTATCAAGTGGAAAAAGATTGGAGCATGTGTTTTGCTAGATCTAGCTTGATAGTGTGTAGCAATTGAGGGTGTACATGAGAGCTTGTGAGGAGCTTTGTACTATGATTGTTACATGATCTCCATGACATATAATATACAGATAGTTGGGGTTTTCAGCTTTAAGCTTTCCCATTAAATATTGTGTTCATATGTGTGATTGTTTGTGGTTTTAATGTATGCATGTAATTGATTTTATTTCCGCATGTGATGATCAATGGTAGAAGAGATTTTGTATTATGCATGAAGCTAAAATAGTGTGTGATCAGGAGAATCTCGGTGAATAATATATCAGTTATTCAAATTTTCTACATGGTATCAGAGCAATATTGATCATTGGAGCAATTGCAAAACATTGAAGCGGTTGAGTTTTGTGCTGGTGGAATTCGAATTTGCAGTAGTGTTTTCTTGGTGTCGAAGTTGAGATGTCTTTCAACGAATTGTGATTGGAGTATGCCCTTGAGGGCAGCTCGAATTATATTGCATGGAAGGACAGGATGGAGGCGGTGCTAGATGAAAATGGGTTGAAGGAGTTCATAGATGCAGAAATTCCAAAGCCTACTTCTAGTGATGCTGCCGTACTTGACGCATGGCAAAAGAAGACAGCAAAGTGTCGAAGGATTCTGTTGGAAGGTGTGAAGGATCACATAGTATCTAGCCTTCATGGTAAGGCTTCTCTATTCTTGATGTGGAAAGCTTTGACAGATTTATTCCAAAGCAAGAGTGACCAGAGGAAGTTGGCGCTCAAGGACAAACTCGGGAACATAAAGATGGAGAAAGGCGACAGTATGCCCAAGTACCTCACGAAGTTCATCCAATGCAGGGATGAGCTGGGAAGTGTGGGGGTGACTGTAGATGATGAGGACTTGGTGAGCTTGGCTCTCCTTGGGCTTTCGAAGAGTTGGCACTCCTATCAGGACTCTGTCAATGGTCGGGAGAAATTGCCAGGATGGGAGCGACTTTGGTCGGATCTTGTGCAAGAGGAGATAAGGCGAAGTACCAGGGACGGATCTTCATCAAAGAACACAGATGAAGAAAATTGTGCTTTGGCTGCCAAAGAAAATAAGGGGAAGAGCAAGAAGCATGCTTCTCAATCCGGTGTGAAAGGCAAGAAGCAGGACATGTCCAAGGTGAAGTGCTTTCACTGTCACCAACACGGACATTACGCCACTAGTTGTCCACAGAAGAAGAAAAATAAGCAGGCTACTGGATCTACAGCTGGAGAGGCCTTAGCCTCGTAGTTTGAGCTGGATTTTTCACTGATCGCATGCTTGGTCTCAAGTGTGATGGGTTCAGTGTGGTTTCTTGAGAGTGGTGCGTCTTTTCACATGACACGAGATCGAGATTTGTTTACTGATATGGATGAGAAAGATCTTGGAGTGCACATCGAGATGGGCGATGATGGTAGATACAGTGCGACCGGTATCGGTACCATTTCCTTTGAGAGGGAGTCTGGTAAACCCTTCGTATTGAAGGAAGTGATGCATGTTCCGGGATTGAAGAAGAATCTTATCTCTGTGGCGATGTTAGAAGACAAGGGATATGATGTTGTCTTTAGCGAGGGAAAGGCTTTCCTGCGCAGTAAGGCAACTGGTGAGACCCGGAGGATAGGGGTTTGAGTTAAGAACCTTTATCAATTGCAGGTAGATGGCTGTGCAGCAATGGCAGGCAAGGCAGAAGGAGTGGTGAGCCGGGATGATGGCGAGTTGTGGCACTGGAGATTGGGCCACCTTCACCATGGAGCTTTGAAGATACTGCAGCAGATTTCTACTGGGCTTCCTAAGGGTACTCTTGTGTAGTCAGATCAGTGCAAGGGATGTACCTTGGGAAAATTTGTGAAAGCCACCTTTCACGAGAAGGATAGTCGTGCCACGACGATCCTTGAGATAATTCACACAGACGTGTGTGGACCTTTCTCAGTAGCTTCAACAGCAAAGCACAGGCATTATGTGATATTTTTTGATGATTTTTCTCGTAAGTGTTGGATCTTCTTCATGCAGAAGAAGAGCGAGACATACTCAAAGTTCTGTGAGTTCAAGGCACTAGTTGAGAAAGAATCGGGGAAGAAGGTGAAGGCTCTAAGGAGCGACAATGGTGGTGAATTCATCTCTGGTGAATTCAAGGACTTTTTCAGGGTAGAAGGAATTCGAAGAGAGCTCATAGCACCTCATAACCCACAACAGAACGGGGTTGTTGAGCGGAAGAATAGGACGATCGTGGGTGCTGCATGGGCGATGTTGCATGATCAGGGCCTACCCATACACTTGTGGGCTGAGGCATGCAATACTGCAGTATGTGTGCAGAACCGTTGTCCTCACAGGATACTTGGCATGAGTACACCCGAGGAGGCGTTTTCTGGTAAGAGGCCTGATATTTCCCATTTGAGGATTTTTGGTTCACCTGTTTACATTCATGTGACTAAGGATGCCAGGAAGAAGCTGGAGCCGACTGTGGAGGTTGGGATATTTTTGGGGTACACTGATACGCCCCACGACTATCGTGTGTATTTTCTAGATAGTCGCAAGACTGTTGTGCGACTAGATATCAAATTTCATGAGGAGAAAGCCATGAAGTGTTCGCTTGAGAGGGAGCCACAATTACATGCAGATGAGGAGTTATTAGTTCCTAAGGATGAGTCTCAGGATGTGGATCAGCCACAAGATGAGGTTCATGGAGTGGAAGAGACCACTCAGGCAGCGCCAACCATCAGAGGGCGGAAGCGCACTACAGTCAGCCAGAGCGGCCCAAGATGCGCAGAAGGCCAGGTGAGCACCCGACATCACAACAGACAAAGAGACAATGTGGACAACACCGACCCAGACATCGGACACATGGCTCTTATGAGCAAGTGGTCGTGACAGAGCCATCTCCCTCGAGGAAAGTCGTGGAGGATCCCGCACAGATGCTGTGGAAGAGTATGACTACTGTCGAACAATGGCGGGAGATTGTCCCAGCCCATGAGGAAATTGGTGGGTCTTACGATCCACAAAGTGAAGGCATCTAATGGGAGTGTGGAGAAGTACAAGGCAAGATGTGTTGCCCGAGGCTTTTCACAGATTGAGGGGATCGATTATGAGGAGACCTTTGCACCTGTCGCAAGGTATTCTTCCATACGGACGATTCTTGCTCTCTCAGCGCAGATGGGGTGGCACATTCATCAGATGGATGTGAAGACTGCGTTCCTTGACGAAGTCATTGAGGAGGAGGTGTACATAGAGCAGCCCGAAGGTTTCAAGATCTTCAGCAACGAGTCGCATGTGTGCAGGCTCAAGAGAGCGTTGTATGGGTTGAAACAAGCACCTCGTGCTTGGTACACACGGATAGACAGTTATTTCACCGGAATTGGATTCTCCAAGAGTGAGGCGGATCCTAACCCCAGATTGTGGTGGAGGGTAAGTTGCTGATCATTGTACTTTGTGTAGATGATTTGATTTTTACAGGTGATGAACTGTTCATACACTCATGCAAGGCTGATCTTGCAAAGGAGTTTGAGATGAAGGACTTGGGCCCCTTTCATTATTTCCTAGGATTGGAAATTTGGCAGCGCAGCGGTGGATTGTTTGTTTCTCAAGGCAAGTATGCCCGGGAGATACTGGAGAAGTTCAACATGCATGGTTGCAAGCTTGTTGATACTCCTCTTCCTAGTGGATGGAGGAAGGAGGATGCTACTTCAGTGGAGGTAGTGGATGCCACTGTTTATCGAAATTTGGTGGGGTCGCTTATGTATCTGGTCAATACACGACCCGACATATGCTATGTTGTTAACCAGCTTTCACAAGCTATGGTTAAGCCAACCAAGATCTTTTGGAAGACGGGGAAGAATGTATTGAGATATCTCAAAGGCACATCGGGATATGGATCATGGTACAGACAGGAGGATGAGTTGAGGTGGCATTGCTTCACGGATCGGTATCATCATATTAGAGATTGTGTGCAGCGGAAGGTCATGTTACTTTCATACATTCCCACGGAGGATCAGGATGTTGATATCTTGACGAAGGCGCTCACCATGAGCAAATTCGAATACCACAGGGGCAGGATAGGGGTTTCAGATAATCCTTATCTTGTTGAGAGGGAGTGTTGAGATTGCAACAAGATGATGAGCTTAGTGAAAAGGAGTCACCTTCACTAAGTGGGCCCGCAGGCTATTTTTGGCGCAAAGTCTATTTTTAGACATATGGATCATGTTCCATGAGTTGCAGGATGTTATTTGTGGATGGTTGGTCAAGTCGGAAAAAATAGATGGACTTCTATTTTTAGACATATTGGGCGGAATCTATTTTTAGATTGCCAGTCTAAAAATAGATATGTCGAATATCATTTGCTCTTAATAATATTTGGACTCTAAACATTATATTATTCTCTTGGAGCACTTCAGTTAAGTGCACAGATGTGGCACAGGAGCTGACAGAAGGAATTACGTTATTCTTGAGGGTTAAGTGGAGCTATTGCATGGATACTTCAGTTAGAAATCATGTGACAGAGTTTGGTGGAGTTGATTGAGGAAGTTAGTGGAGTTGTATTCAGTTTAACTAATATAAACATAGTTGAGCTATTTGTATTCAGTTTAACTAATTGATACAACTAGTGAGAGTGGTGTGAATTAATTATTAATTAATTCACTAATTATAAACTCCTTAATCAACTAAAGAATGCATCATTTAACTTCAGTGCATGGACAGTTTCAGTGGAGACCAGTGCAGAAATAGGTGAAAGAGCAGGTTAACTATCAGTTGTGACTATACTGTTGCTATTTGCAACACACAGATAGGTGGAGAAGCCCATGAGGATTGTGCAGTACAAGCCAGGTGGTTTATCTATTTAATGAAGCCATCCCATAGCATTGATTACGCAATATAGGCTGGCTATCAAGTGGAAAAAGATTGGAGCATGTGTTTTGCTAGATCTAGCTTAATAGTGTGTAGCAATTGAGGGTGTGCAAGAGAGCTTGTGAGGAGCTTTGTACTATTATTGTTACATGATCTCCATGACATATAATATACAGATAGTTGGGGTTTTCAGCTTTAAGCTTTCCCATTAAATACTGTGTTCATATGTGTGATTGTTTGTGGTTTTAATGTATGCATGAAATTGATTTTATTTCTGCATGTGATGATCAATGGTAGAAGAGATTATGTATTATGCATGAAGCTAAAATAGTGTGTGATCAGGAGAATCTCGGTGAATAATATATCAGTTATTCAAATTTCTACGGCTTGGTGAATGGTGATGTCTTCCTAATTTGTCTATTGTTTCCTTTGTTATCATTATGTTTCATATTTCTTGGTTGCTATAAAACAGAAAATTATAGGTTGAGACATGTTCTTTGAGGCACCTCAGTCCTCCTGTTTTTTATAGCCTTTATGTTTTCTCTTTTGGCCATCTTAAGGAATTCTTTACTGCTCCTTAGGTTCACCAAAAATTGTTTTTGTTTCATGTATGGTTAGTATGCTAGCTTACAATTAAGATTCATGGTATTCTCTGCTTATTTGAAGTTTTCAAAACCCTATCTTGAAGCCTTTCTGTGAAATATTGCTTGTTAGGTTAAGTCAAAGAGGTCTCGTTCAATATTTCCCTTTGTCCATGCTTGAAAACTTGTTTTAGAGTTCCCAATAACTTGATATATGTTGTTTAGGAGTTCCCTCTCCATAAATTGAGTTATTTGTATTGTCTTATGTGTTTTCCCAAAATCTGAAGGTGATTTTCTAAAGTTAGAAGCTCTTATGCTCTCTATGTATCACTGGAATGTTTCTCTTGGATGTTTATTAGTTTAGATTATGGTTTATTGAGATTAATGGTTTGCCCTACCTCATGTATTGTGACTTTTAAACTACATATGTTTAAGACCTCTTAGTCTTTCCCAAACTTAATGGTAACTACACATCATAAATCACTTTAAGGATCCATTGACCTTGCTAAATCGACCCTGCAACACACTCTATTTCATCATTTAGACACTCTTGACTTTCACTTGACTCCATAGCCCAATGGATTTGACATACTCCCACTCCACCTATCTCATTTAACCATTTTACCCAACCAAAACAATCAACAAACCCTACACTTAACAACTAGCCTAAAATCAAAACCCTAGAGCAAAAAGAACACATCCTTTGCACCCAATATAGATATCCCTCTCTGAGTCCAGGAAGGCTAGGTCCTTAGACTCCAAAGCTTGGTTCCATGTTACCCTATCATTTGGTCTACCAATCTACCAAATCACGAGACACTAACAGGGTCAATGCTTACAACTCCATTCAGTGTCATCGATATGTTCAAGAGAAGTCATTCAGTCAATATCTGCTACAATACTGTTAAGCCTTCATTCCATGTATGTTGTTCCTGGTCCAGTTCCATGTCAGCATTATTCTGTCTCGAATCATGAGACTCGTTTCATGTCGTTGATGGAGGAAACATCAAGGCCTTCTTGCAACAAGTCGCTTCCTGTCAACATCAAATCATTATCTAGGAAGTTGATTTAGAAACACCCTTCGTTACCTTGGTTCTTGCATACATCAATTGCAAGTTTCCTCGCTCTTAGTGATAGGTTTACATCAATAGCATTCGACCAACAATTTTTTTGTGGTGTTCGACTTCAATTCATTCATTCACACCATACAGATTGTAGTGTAGTACCTTGAGAGGCATTAACATCATAAGTGGTTTCTCTCACATCTATTAACAACTTACATCATTGGTCGGTAATCAGATGGTGTCCACCATTTTTTACCTCAACTCAATGATTCACATGGACGATCATGTGAATGATATAGAAGACCCCAGATCTAGTTTCATCCATCTGGGTTGCGATTTCAGGATTAATGTTGGAATCACGATTGTCGTTAGACCAAAACCTGCAGGCTTTAGTCTCCGCTACAATCGCCAGAGTTAGGATCCATAAGAGGTGGTTAGTCCATGACACGAAACACATGGGGAGTGTTGAACCCAATGTCCAAAAATCTCCCCCCCAACGCAAGTCGGGTGAGTTTCAAACTCGAGACCTATCGCTCTGATACCACTTGTTGAAATCATGATTGCTGTTAGACCAAAACCCACAGACTTTAGTCTCCGCTACAATCGCCAGAGTTAGGATCCACAAGAGACGGTTAGTCCATGTCATGAAACACATGGGGAGCGTTGAACCCAATGTCCAACAATTAATACGAGATTACAAAGTATGATGGATATGATAATATGAACATTCATCAAGTCATGGATCCACCTTTTGTCATCAATGTACTTTTATTTTTTATCATTTTACATTTAATGATAGCTTATTTTGAGTATGGGTATGCCTCCCTCAGCAAATATATCAAGATGTAAATGTATTGTAACAGATGATGTTCTCCACTGCTTGTTCTTGATCCAAACTTGTCACAAAGTAAAGCTTTTTTGTCATGAACCACTGCCTCTTAATTTTCACTTTAGTGGGTAATCTGTTATAGGTAATTTTATCACATCTGGTCAATAGGCCTATTAACTAGATCAATCAACATCTATCAATACCTTGTCATCACCCTTGCAGAAATCCCTGGGCATGTCTCTCCTTAATCCCTGAGTTCCTCAGCTTAACTGCTTCATTTCCACTTTTAAGGCCCAATGCACCTTGCTTCCTTAAGAGATTGTGTTCAATGCAGATTGCTCCACTCTGCACCTGCACTGATCATCAACAGGTTGTCCCTCTCTAGGGTGCGTTGATTCTAGAAATTCAGATAAAAAAAATAAAAATAAATAAATAAATAAAAATAAAAAATAAAAAATAAAAAATAAAATAAAAATAAAAATAAAAATAAAATAAAATAAAATAAAATAAAAATAAAAAAATAAAAATAAAAATAAAAAATAAAATAAATAAAAATAAAATAAAAAATAAAAAATAAAAATAAAATAAATAAATAAAAAATAAAAATAAAAAAATCTCAAAGCTTCCTCTTCCAGAAGCTTCTAGGAGTCGTTCCAACTATTTAACTTGGATAAGAGCTTCAAATCCCATCTCATCCTACCTTGAATATTTCACCCCTTATCCCTTGAGATCAACCTCCCATCAAGAGTGGATCTCGAGCCTAGACTGGTAAATGGATAAGAATTCCTAACTTACCATCCTCTCATATGTATTTATTTCCATTCACAAGCTAGGGGTTGGATTTTGGAGATTGATTACCCTCATGTTGCTTCCTTGAATCTAAGGAGAGTCATCATTCCATGCATTGAGGTGACATAGAGGTGTACTTTGTGGCAAGGAAGGACAAGTCAACTTGGGGAGTTCTCTACATGATCATCTCTTATATTTGGTTGTAACTCTCTCCATTTCTATTAATACAAGGAGTAAATTGTTTTCCTATATATGATGTTGATGTTCATATGTTTCAATTTTTTTTATGATCCATTGAATGAAGTGATTGGATAATGCTACATAGATATCGTAGATTTTTGGATTGTTGTGTTTGTATGTGCATGTTATAATTATAGCAATGAGAGATATGATTGGAGCATAAAATCCAAGAAGAGAGTGAAGTTTGTGAAAGATTCCAGGTAGGCCTCGTCTCATTGTTCAATTACTTTAATGGAGACATTATATTCTTTGTCCTTCTGTTGTTCTGGACCATGCCACTAGGTCTAGGGAAGATACTTTTGTCTGCACTATAGATACAACATGTACAATAGAGACAGAATAGTAGTAATGAACATCCGGAGATCACACACTAACTCTACCAAGCAACCTTGCTTCTAGTGTCTTTCCAATATTCATGCTTATTCAAACATTTTGCAGATTGCACTGCTTTCATTCCACTGATGTATCCATCAACATTACTTGTCCATAACGTAAACACAGACATAGTATAATCACATAATACCAATTCATATTCACATGATACTAACCTCATAGATTTTTCATGGCTACTCTTTCCACTTGATTCCATATAAAACTAAGAACCTCTTCATGTCATTCACCTGCATAAGCAAGCATTCCTCCACAAGAATGATTCTTGAAGACCCTATCAGGCAACGACATACATATATACATATAAACATCAGCATAAAACAATCATGATCCCTAACGACCCTGTCAGACAACCATATGTACATACATATATACATATATAGACATCATCATCGTCATAATGACAACATAATTACCATATATCATAAGGTTAAGTTAAGAGAACTCCCTTTATCCATGCACAACATGGAGAACAATGGTTCCCAATATAGCCAAGGCATATGACACCTCAAATCCATTCGCTTTACCTTTATTGGTTACCTTCCTCATGACTATCCTGCCATCATCCATTTATCCCAATGGACCCAACCAATCCAATTGGTTGTCATATTGTTACCTTCAACTGGCCTTTACATGCATCGGGCTTCATTCGAGTCTTACATTATCTGTTGGGTTTCATTCAACTCCTCTGAACTCTATTAACTTCCTCTTTCCTAAACTAATTACAAGGCCCTCCAAACATAAAAGTTAAGAACAAGAAACAAACAAGAAGAAAAACATGAAAACCAATAACAATATGAAACCACAAACAAAGTGGCATGACCATGCACCAGACACAAAACAAATTGCAAATAAAGCACAAAAAAATCACAAAATATCGAAAGCACAAAACTGGCAACATACACCATGACCCAATCTTCCTTGTTGTTGATATTAAGGGTGGAGGTGATAGAGTATCCATATTCTCTTGTTGCTGATCTTGACAATGGAGGTGGTATATTCTCCGTTGTTGATCTTGAGGGTGGATGTGGTATAGTCTATGGATTCCCGTGTTGTTGATATTGAGGGTGCAAGTGGTATAGTCTCCAGATTCCCTAATTGTTGATATTGAGGGTAGATATGGTATAGTCTCTGGACTCCCTTATTGCTTTGAGAAATCGATCTTGCATATGGAAGAGAAGAGAAGGCACCGGGTGCTTTCTGAGTTTAGCAACCGATCCAGTGTGTGTACAAAAAGGAAAAACTGCAAAGGCATAAGCATGCTTGTTGAGTTTGGAAATCGATCTAGTGTGTGTCCGAAAATAAAGAAGTACAAAGGAAAAAGAAAATAAAAATTAGAAGATAAGCATCAATATTTTATTCAGTTTTTTATTTCAAAATTATAAACATAATCTATGATTTTGATTAATGATGGTTGATTTTTGATCTAACCGGATGTGATATTTTTATACATAATGATTTGATCAAAGACCTAATTGACTTGTTGTGACATGAATTAAACAAAATTGTTAGTGTCACCTTATTGTTGGGCTACCAATGAGGTATGATTTTAATTTATTACAATTCCTTTTGATTTTAATGGAAATTATTTGTTTGATATAGGAAGCATGGAAAATGCTCGGTTTGGGTGGTTGGAACTGGCTGCAAGAGTGTTATCAGTATCAACAAAAGGAATTGGAACATGCAACAATATGTTGGTAAAGGAATTCTAGAGGAGGCCCATTGTAGGACACTCGTACCCAATAGTGTTCGTTGATTTCCATAAACATGCTATGATCAGTATGATTGTTTGAGGCAGGGGTATGCCTTGGTTTTGGGGCCTTCCGATGCGAGAAAACCTTTCCAAGGAATGTATTTCCCAAGGGACTTAGAAGTAGAGGAGGGGATGCTTGAAATTGGAAGGTGAGTGATTGCACGAAAGGGGGTGATCGGATTTCCCAAGGGACTATGAAGTAGAGAAGGGAAGGTCGGGGAACAATTTTTTTTTGGTCAATAACATTGTTGATTGGAATTAGAAGCACATTTTGAGTGTGCCCGGAAAATAATGAGTTGGTAATTGTTCATTGAGAGAACAAGGAGCATAACTATTGTAGTGTTGTACATTGAGGCATGCTTTGATTTTAGCAGTGGATTATGGACTTCCTAGAAAGGAGGTGAATCCCTGGTACTACTCTTGAGGGTGGAGGTGTGAGCCTGTGGATTCCCTAGTTATTGACATGGGAATTGTATCCTTTTATTTGTTGGTTGACACAAATGTGCATATGTATATATGTGTAATCATTGTAAACATTGTATCGATTTGTGTCTATATAGCTCCATAAACAATACGTTTATTTGTTGGTTGAAGCAAATGTGCATACATATATATATCATTGTAAATATTGTATCAATTTGTGTTTATAAAGCTCCATAAACAATATGTCTTGACATAAGTGTCATAGAACGTTGATGACAGTGTTCCCCCAAGGGGGAGGGGTTTGAAATATCCCCAAGTAAAGTTCCATGTAATAGATAGGAATTATAAAAGAAAAAAATAAAACCAAGGTCATGGGACACGTATTCCAACCTAAATGGAGGGGAAAATCATTACATTGGGATCCACTTGCGGTTTATTATTGGCTATGGAAATTGGCATTCGCATTGACAAGAGGTAAAAGGAAATAAACAGAAATTTAATATAAGAAATAAAGAAAAATAAGAGAAAGGGAAGAAGATGGGACAAGAATATGAATGTAAGGGAAAATGATAAAAAAGCAAAGGAAAAAGAAAATAAAAAGGAGAGAGAACATATACACACACTATTGGACATTTTAGCATTCACTTATAGAAGATGAAAGCAAGAGAGATAACAATCACTTGGACACAAGAAAGCAAGCAATGAACAAGCAAGGGAGCGCAAGAGGAATATTGAACAACAGTAAGAACCAACAGAAATCAAGTAGCGAAAGAGCACTCAACAAGAGGATTTTGCAGGTAATATGTAGCATGTTTGGTTATCTTATTGGGATGCGAATGCATGGTTTATGCATTGGTTTATTAGTCATGTTTTCTATTATTGGCATGGGGTTTTCCTGGATTGACAATGGTGTACAAATTTGCCTTTTCCATTTCCTGAATAGCCATGGTATAGTGGGTTGTCATTTTGGTTGGGCCTTGGATTGTCGGTGGATTCAGATCCGGTTGTGTTAGGTCCCTATATTACTAGTATAGTCCCTTATTGTTGTTAGTGTAACCCCCTTATTGTTATTATTGTACCCTTGTAACCCCCATATTGTTATTATTGTGCCCTTAAATTATTATTGTTAGGTCGGCTAGGATTACATTGTGGCCCCACTAGGATTACATCATGGCCCCATGGACTCCTATATATAGAAAGGAGGTTTTGTAAATTGTATCATCCAAGAATTGTTCATTTATGTAATGTATTGGAGGTTGCCCCCTCGAAGTGGCTTATTTATAAGGCTTTGATATCTCTTTTCTTCTATTTTTGGAGCTGGTTACACAACATTTGGTATCAGAGCCTTTGGATTCTAGGGTTTTCGACGTTTCAAACAAAGCCATCGTGGTTCATCCGCTTTTATAACTTTTTCTACAAAATGTTCAGAATCTGAAATTTTTAGAGTGTGAAGCCAAAATCCTGAGGAACATCATTGCAAAATTTCAGAGCTTGGTTCGCAATATTTTCGAAGATATGATCTGTGCAAGTTAGGTCATTTTGCAGGCTCCTGAATTTAACCTAAACAGGTCATCGTGGTATTTTTGTAATAAATTTTTTTCTACGAAGGTTCAGAATCTGAAATTTTTAGAGTGCGAAGCCACAATCCTGAGGAACATCGTCACAAAATTTCAGATATTGAGGATCTACAATTATAGAGATAATTATATTTCAATATCGAGCTCCTCAAAAGCAAGTAAAAGGTGTGTATTTTTTTTCCAAATTGCATATGTCTTGTTTGAAGAATCATGAATATCCTTAAGGCATATTGTAGAATAGATATCAGCATTGGATTCTAAAATGGTCTCTAAAAATAATTCAACACCCATTAAGCCTTTAGAAATCTCTACTATGACTCATGAAGATGAAGAATGGCAACATGAAATATCAAGATTACAAGAGCAAGTGCAACAAATTTCGCTCTCGTAAAGAGCAACAAAAAATGACATGGAAGTTTTGAAGAAAGGCATGGAAACTAAGATGGATGGTTTGAAGAAAGACGTGGAATCTAAGATGGATGGTTTGAATAATGGCATGGAATCTAAGATAGATGGCATGGAAGCTAAGATCGATGAGAAAATGGAAAACATGAACAATGATATAAAAGTAGACATGGAAGGTTTGACAAAGTTGAAAAAAGAAATGTTTCCTAATGGTGAAAAGATAGTAGAGGAAACTCATGATGAGAACAAAATAAATGTTAATCATGATTTCATAAAATCTAATGTTGGCGGGAAGAACCACCATATTCCAAAAATGGATATGAGAAATTTTGATGGAAAGGGTCTTGTAACATGGATACTACAGATGGAGAAATATTTTGATCTCCATAATGTGCAAAACACACAAAAGTTACACATTGCAACTTTACATTTAGAACAAAATACATTTGTATGGTATCAATGGCTTTGCTCCCGTAAAAAAATTGTCACTTGGTCAATTTTTACGGGGAGGAATGATAGCACATTATGAGGATACAAAGAGCAACACCTTCTTTAGCCAATTGATAAATCTCAAACAAAAGGGTTTAATGGGGAGCACATTGAGGACTTCCAAAAATTGAATACAAGGTTAAATGCTATTCTAGAGGAACACAGGATTGATATCTTCATAGGTACTTTAAAGGATAAGTTCCAACATGAAGTTCTCAGTTTGGAACTTGATCCATTGGAGAAGGCATTCAGGTTTGCAAGATAAATTGAATGTAAAATTATGTATACAAGGAATCCTACCACCTACTTCTATAAAGAGGGAAGTGTTGCTACTCCTAGATTTCCACACCCTACAAGGTTGACACCACAACAATTGGAAGAAAAAAGCGAAAAAGGGATTTGCTACAGTTGTGATAGAAAATACACTAAAGGCCATAAGTGTGTTGGGAAGAAATTATTTTACATAGATTGTGAAGAGTAAGAAGAAAATGAACAAGAAGAGGATATACACCAGGAACCAACCCAAGAAGAGGAGGAAATTAGCCCGACCATATCATGTAATGCATTGGCAGGAATTACCACTCCTCAAACTCTCAAGATAGAAGGATATATCAAGAAGAAAAAGGTAATAGTGTTGATTGATTCAGGTAGCACCCATAATTTTATTCATTGTAAGGTAGCCAAGGAATTAAATTGTTTCCTATACCTAGCACCATAATTTCAAGTGATGGTTGCAAATGGAGGAACTATAAATTGCTCTGGAAAATTCTATAATATCAAGCTAACCATGGGGGAATATGTATTGAATAGTCCAATGCTTTCCATTCCTATGGGAGGTGCTGATGTTGTACTAGGAGTACAATGGTTACAAACTTTGGGGACGGTAGCTTTTAATTTTCAAGAAATTTTCTTGAAATTTTTTTTAGAAGGAAAGGAAGTCGAATTACGGGGTATTACAAGGAAGCCGGGAAAGATCATAAGCTCTAATGTCATGACAAAGCTTCTAAAGAAAGAACAACGTGTAGAAATTATATGCACTAAGCATGCATATGTCCTTGATTCACTTGATCTCACACTATTTAACTTTATGCAAAATACTGAATCAATTCCACTTGTTAATCTTTTGCGAAAAAATTAATTACACACACATGTGAAGCATAAACAAAAATTATCAACGTGACACAACACGCTTTAAACGGGAAAGCCTCAAGCCGAAAACCCCCAACATATATTATGTAACATGGAGATCATATGACAATATCATACAACAGACAAAGCTTATCACAAGTCTTCAAGACAAGACACCGTCTTACACCATACAAAGCACCTTGCAAATCCAGCGGCACCGATTCATGCCACCCGCTAGCATGCCTCCACCGCGCAATCTCCCCGCCGAAGAACAGCTCGAATGAATTGACACCATTTGGATTGACTGCGCAATCCTCATTGGCATCTCCACTATGTGTCTGATGCAATCAATGCATCACTAATAGTCACAACAGATAGTCTATCTTGCCCTTTCACCTATCTCTCCACTGGTCTCCACTGAAACTGCTATGCACTGTAGTTAAATGATGTATTCTTCAGCTGATTAATGAGTTATTATTTATGAATTAATTAACTAATTAATTCACTCCACTCTCACTGGTGTATCAATCAGTTAGACTAGATACAACTAGCTCAACTGAGTCTAACTGAGTTAAACTGAATACAACTCCATAACTACTTCTTCCAACTGTGTCATAACTCTGCCACTTGAGTTCTAACTAAGTCCTCCATGCATTAGCTCCAGTAAACCCTTAGGAATAGCGTAATTCCTTCTGTCAGCTGTTGTGCCACATCTGTGCACTGAACTGAAGTGCTCCAAGAGAATAAGTTGTTGTTTAGAGTCTGATTATTATTAAGAGCTAATAATAATCGACATACATCTATTTTTAGATTGACGATCTATAAATAGACTTCGCCCAATATTCTAAAAATAGAATTTCATCTATTTTTCCAACTTGATCAACCATCCACAAATAGCATCCTGCAACTTCTGAAATATGATCGACATGTCTAAAAATAGACTTGTGCCAAAAAATCCTGTGGGCCCACTTAGTGAAGGCGAATCTTTTCACTAAGCTCCTCATCTTGTTGAATCTCAACACTCCCTCTCAACAAGATAGGGATTATCCTTCACCCTGATCCTGCCTCTATGGTATTCGAATTTTCTCCTAGTGAGCGCCTTTGTCAGAATATCTGCATCCTGATCCTCTATGGGAATGTACTAAAGCAACATGATCTTCCGCTGCACACAATCTCTGATATGATGATACCAGATATCAATATGTTTAGATCTGTCAGGAAACACGGGATTAACTGAGAGTTTAATGCAACTATGATTATCACAATGAATCACCGTGGGATCTAAATGTGAACTGAACAAACCAACCAGAATCTTCCTCATCCAGATAGCCTCACATGCAGCTAAACTAGCTGCCATGAATTCTGCTTCCGCTGAACTAAGTGCCACGGATATTTGTTTCCTGTTGTACCAAGAAACTGTCGTAGATCTGATACTGAAAATCCCTCCTGATGTGCTCTTTCTATCTGTTGGGCTTCTTGCCCAATCTGCATCCGTGAAGCCATATAACTTCACCTCATCCGTCTGTTTATACCATAAACCATACTCAAATGTGCCCCTGAGATATCTCAGGACATGCTTGCCTGCCTTCCAAAAGATCTTGGTAGGCTTAACCATCGCTTGTGAAAGTTGGTTCACCACATAGCATATGTCCAGTCTTGTATTGACTAAATACATGAGAAAACCCACCAACTATCGATAAACAGTGGCTTCCACTACCTCTGCCAATGTAGCATCCTCTTTATTCCAATTTCCTGGAAGAGGAGTGTCGATAGGCTTGCAGCCTTGCATGTGAAACTTCTCCAGTATCTCTCGGGCATACTTGCCTTGAGACACAAACAATTCACCTTCCCGTTGCCATATTTCCAATCCAAGGAAATAACGAAGGAGGCCTAAATCCTTCATCTCAAACTTCTTTGCAAGATCAACCTTGCATGAGTGTATCAACTGCTCATCACCTGTTAGTATCAAATCATCAACATAAAGTACAATGATCAAAAGCTTACCTTCAACCACAATCTGGTACAGGTTTGCATCCGCCTCACTCTTGGTGAAGCCAAGTCCAGTGAAATAGTTTTCGATCCGAGTGTACCAAGCACGGGGTGCTTGTTTCAGCCCATACAATGCTCTTTTGAGTCTATACACACGCGACTCGCTGCTGAAGATCTCAAATCCTTCAGGCTGCTCAATGTACACCCCTTCCTCAATGATCCCATTAAGGAATGTAGTCTTCACATCCATCTGATGAATGTGCCAACCCATCTGCGCTGAGAGAGCAAGGATGGTCCGTATGGAAGAATACCATGCGATAGGTGCAAAGGTTTCTTCATAGTCAATCCCCTCAATCTGTGAGAAGCCCCGGGCAACAAATATTTCCTTATACTTCTAAACACTCCCATCAGCATCTTTCTTTACCTTGTATATCCATCTTGATCCTACAACTGATTTCCCCGCCGGCATTGGAACAATATCCTAAGCACTGTTTCTGAAAATGGAGTCATACTCCTCCACCATGGCATCTACCCATGTGGGCTCCTGCGCTGTTTCTTCAAAATAATATGGATATGTCACAATACACTTGCTCATAAGAGCCATGTATCCAGTATATCGGTCAGGTGACTGTCTCTGTCTGCACTGTGATGTAGGAACTCCTACATTCTATGTTGCATCCACCTTCAGTCTCTCAGCTTCTGTGGTATGCTTCCTGCCTTGTCTGATGTTTGGTTCTGCATGAGTGGACTCTTCCACTCCATGAATCTCCTCCTATGGTTGATCCACATCCAGAGGCTCATCTTTGGGAAAAAGAAGTTCCTCCTCCGCATGCAAGTGTAGCTCCCTCTCAAGCGACAACTGCATGGCTTTCACCTCATTGAATTTTATATCCCGTCGCATAACAATCATCCGACTGTTTGGAAAATACACACGATAGTTATGGGGTGTTTCTTTGAACCCCACAAATATCCCAACTTCTGCAGTCGGCTCCAAATTCTTCCTGGCATCCTTCGTCACATGAATGTAAACAGGTGAGCCAAAAATCTTCAAATGAGAAATATCAAGCTTCTTACCAGTAAAATCTTCCTCGAGTGTACTCATGCTAAGTACTCTATGAGGACAATTGTTTTGCACATAAACCGCAGTGTTGCATGCTTCCGCCCACAAGTGCATCGGTAGGCCCTGGTCATGTAGCATCGCTCGTGGAGCACCCATTATCGTTTTGTTCTTTCTCTCTGCGACCCCATTCTGCTATGGGTTATGAGGCACTATGAGTTCTCTTCGAATTCCTTCTTTGCTATAGAAGTATTTGAATTTTCCCGAGATGTATTCACCACCATTATCGCTCCGTAGAGCTTTCACCTACTTCCCCGACTCCTTCTCCACCAATGCCTTGAACTCACAAAACTTTGAGAACGTTTCACTCTTATTCTGCATGAAGAAGATCTAGCATCTACGAGAAAATTCATCAACAAATATCACATAATACCTGTGTTTCGTTGTTGAAGCAACCGAGAATGGTCCACACACGTCTGTGTGAATTCTCTCCAGGATCACCGAAGCACGGTTCTCTTTCTCATGAAAAGTGGTCTTCACAAACTTTCCCATTGTACATCCTTTGCACTGATCTAACTGTGCAAGAGTACCCTTGGGAAGTCCAGTAGAAACTTGCTGCAAAATTTTCAAAGCGCCATGGTGAAGATGGCCCAATCTCTTGTGCCATAATTCGCCCTCATCGCGGCTCACCACTTCTTCTACTTTACCCACCATTGCAGCGCAGCCATCTAACTCCAGCTTGTAGAGATTCTTAATTCGAACCCCTATCTTTTTGGTTTGACCCATTGTTTTATGTCGAAGGAAAGATTTTCCCTTACTGAAAACAACATCATAACCCATGTCTTCCAACATTATGATTGAGACCAAGTTCTTCTTCAGACCTGGAACATGCATGACATTCTTCAATAAGAATGGATTACCGGACTCCCTCTCAAAGGTAATGGTCCCAATGCCAGTCACATTGTACCGACCATCGTTGCCCATCTCTTTATGCATCTGGAGGTCCTTCTTCTCCAAGTCACTAAACAACTCTTTGTCTCTCGTCATATGCAAAGACGCACCACTGTCAAGATACCACACCGATCCCATGCAGCTTGAAACCAAGCATGCGATCAAGGAAAAATCTAGCTCAAATTATGAGGCTAAGGCCTCTCCAGCTGCAGATCCAGCAGCCTACTTATTCTTCTTCTTCTGTGGACAGTTAGTGGCGAAATTTCCATGCTTGTAACAGTGAAAACACTTCACTTTGGACAAATCGTGCTTCTTGCCTTTCGCACTGGATTTAGAAGGATTTTTCTTCCCCTTCCCTTTCCTTGCTTTGGCAGCCAAAGCGCAATTCTCTTCATCTTCATTCTTCGATGAAGATCCATCCCTGGTACCCCACCTTATCTCCTCCTGCACAAGATCCGACCAAAGTCGCTCCCATGCTGGTAGTTTCTCCCGTCCATTGATAGAGTCTTCGTAGCTATGCCAACTCTTCGGAAGCCCAAGGAGAGCCAAGCTCACTAAGTCTTCTTCATCAACAGTAACCCCCACACTTCCCAGCTCATCCTTGCAGTGGAAAAACTTCGTGAGGTATTTTGGAATATTTTCGCCTTTCTCCATTTTTATTTTTCTGAGCTTGTCTTTAAGTGCCAACTTCCTCTGGTCACTTCTGCTCTGGAACAAATCTGTCAAAGCTTTCCACATTAATAATGGAGTGTATTTCCCATGAAGTCTAGACACAGTGTGGTCCTTCACACCTTCCAACAGAATCCTCCTTGTCTTTGTTGTCTTCTTTTTCCATGCATCAAGTAATGCAGCATCGCTAGATCCCAGCTTAGGAACATCGTTATCGATGAACTCCTTCAGCCCATTATCCTCCAGCACCGCCTCCATCCTGTCCTTCCAAGCCATGTAATTCAAGCTCCCATCAAGGGCATACTCCAATCTCAACTCGTTGAAAGACATTTCAATGTATACTCGATTTCTGCACCAAGAATCTTTTGTAGCAAATTCGAATTGTCCACCAGCACAAACTCACTTCACAATTGCAATCTTCAATCAACAATGCTCTGATACCATGTAGAAATTATATGCACTAAGCATGCATATGTCCTTGATTCACCTGATCTCACACTATTTAACTTTATGCAAAATACTGAATCAATTCCACTTGTTAATCTTTTGCAGAAAAATTAATTGCACACACATGTGAAGCATAAACAAAAATTATCAATCGCACATAACACAGTTTTTAACCGAGAAAGCTTGAAGCTGAAAACCCCAACTATATATTATGTAACATGGATATCATATGAAAATCTCATACAAACATACAAAGCTTATCACAAGCTCTTAGTATAGTACAATCGTCATACACTATACAGGCCTAATCTTGCAAATCCATGCACCGATCTATGCCACCTACTAGCCTGCCTCCACTGCGCAATCTTTGTTGAAGAATAGCTCTGAATGAATTCAAATTACTCTTGGATTGACTGCGCAGTCCTCATTAGCATCTCCAGTGTGTGTTTGATGCAATCAATGCATCACTAATAGTCACAACAGATAGTCTATCTTACCCTTTCACCTATCTCTCCATTGGTCTCCACTAAAAATGCCATGCACTGATGTATTTTTCAATTGATTAATGAGTTATTATTTGTGAATTAATTAACTAATTAATTCACTCCACTCTCACTAGTGTATCAATCAGTTAGACTAGATACAACTAGCTCAACTGAGTCTAATTGAGTTAAACTAAATACAACTCCATAACTACTTCTTCCAACTGTGTCATAACTTTGCCACTTGAGTTCTAACTGAGTCCTCCATGCAATAGCTCCAATAAACCCTTAGGAATAGCGTAATTCCTTCTGTCAGTTGATGTGCCACATCGGTGCACTGAACTGAAGTGCTCCAAGAGAATAAGTTGTTGTTTAGAGTCTGATTATTATTAAGAGCTAATAATAATCAACATGCATCTATTTTTAGATTGACGACCTATAAATAGACTTCGCCCAATATTCTAAAAATAGAATTTCATCTATTTTTCCAACTCGATCAACCATCCACAAATAGCATCATGCAACTTCTGAAATATGATCGACATGTCTAAAAATAGACATAGTCTAAAAATAGACTTGCGCCAAAAATAACCTGCGGGCGCACTTAGTGAAGGCGACTCTTTTCACTAAGCTCATCATCTTGTTGAATCTCAACACAACGAGGAATAATTGCACAATTATGCTCACTAGAAGTTCCAACATCAAAATCATCTATTTCTACAGATCTCCAAAAAGTCTTGGACAATCATTCCAAGGTTTTTGAAACTACAAAAGGACTCCCACCTATTCGTGATCATGATCATGCTATTCATTTGATTCCAGGAAGTGTTCCTCCAAACATCAGGCCTTATAGATATCCTTATGTCCAAAAGAGTGAAATTGAACGTATGATTGCAGAAATGTTAGAGGCGGGTATAATTCAGCCTAGTCAAAGTTCTTTCTCTGCTCCTGTAGTATTGGTACACAAGAAGGATGGATCATAGCGCATGTGTCTGGATTATAGGGAGATCAATAATCTCACCATTAAAGATAAATTTTTTGTTCCTGTGATTGATGAATTATTGGATGAATTACATGGAGCAATTTATTTTACCAAATTGGATCTTCGTTCAAGGTATCATCAAATTAGAATGAAGCCTGAAGATATTCCGAAAACAACATTTCAAACTCATGAGGGTCATTATGAATTTTTGGTCATGCCTTTTGGCCTTACCAATGCACCTTCTACATTTCAAGGGTTGATGAATTCAATTTTCAAACCCTTCCTTAGAAAATTTGTGCTAGTATTTTTTGATGATATACTAATCTACAGTAGGTATTGGAAGGATCATGTTCAACATGTTGACATGGTGCTCAAACTATAGCAGGAGAAACAATTATATGCAAAAACATCCAAATGTTTCTTTGGAGTTCAAGAGGTGGAATATCTGGGTCATATTGTATCTCACAAGGGTGTTAAGGTAGACCCTAACAAAATTAAATCCATTAAGGAATGGAAAGTCCCCACAACCATAAAGAAGTTGTGAGGATTTCTCGAGTTAACAGTGATCAGGAGATCAAGTCTTTTGTGGAAAAATGCTCAAAAAATTAGTTTTTCATAATTGGTCCAAGCCAGAACTAAAGGAAAGAGCTCGGAAAAACGATCCTGTAGACGCGAACGACACTGAAAACCGACGTTGTATGAGAAAGTTATTCAGCTTTGAAGTTTGCCAATTTCAGTAAAAAAAAATGGCCAAAATTGACTTTACAAAAATATTTTATTAAAAAGAGAATATTCCACATAATATTTTGCAGAATATTCCTGAAGCAGCCAATCAGAGGGTGCCACGTGACCAGCCCGGAGGCCGCCACGTGGCCCTAAGTTCGAATGAAATTGTATTGCAAAATTTTGTTTGCATCGCGGGCAGGAGTCGACCCCGGGTCGACGCTGGAACAATCGGGCGGCCCAACCACATGGATTACGAATGGTTCTTAATAACGATTCGATCGAACTTATATTTAAAGTTGATTGTTTGTTTGAGCGTGGCCAAAAAGGGGCCAGCCCCTCCGCATGCAACCGAAGGTTGAGAACCGTGAGCCAATTTCATCGGCGCGCAGAACATATGGATCGTGGTCCTGTGGACCGGCAGGAGGACCGGAGTGTCATTTATATTATATGGTTAAAACTTTATGATATGCCGCATTTAACTCAAATTTATTCAATACAATCCGATCGGTGCGGTCATGTGGAGCTGCACATCCAACCCCTCATTTCGGCGGTCAATTTGGCAGTCCACCCAACTTTAGCACCCATCCCCATCTTTGTCGGAGCTAACTGCAGTCTTCCACATTTAGTGGAGCTTTTCAAGGGGACACTGGGCAAAAACTTCAGTTGACCATAACTTTGGCTAGGGAAGTCCAATTGGAACGAATTTTTTGTTTGTTTTGGGGGTATTGAAGCATTCTGAAGCTATTGGAACAGGTTGCAGAGCCATCAGGGCACTCTGTCAGTGATTTTATCAGTGAATTTTCTTGTGGAGCCATCGGGGCTAGGTGAATGATCAACTGTTTTGGACTATATTCATCAGTTTGAGGTGAATGAATAGTCAATTTTTACTGTTTCTAGCACTCTGTTTCTGAATTTGCAGCTATTTTAGCCTTTTGAGGCTTTCTTCATGGTGTAATACTTATTTTGAGCATTAATAAAAGAGGGAAAAGCCTATTTGGAGGCTTTTGGACCCAGCAGAGGTAGCCCAAGAGAGGGGTGAACTGCTTAAACAAATGCTTACTGTTGGGCGGAAACGTGAAGCTGGGTTACACTTTTGTGAGAATCGGGGCCCGAAATTTTTTTCCAACAATAGTTCGGCCGAAACTTTTTACAAGTTCGGCCGAACTTTCCTATAAAGTTCGGTCGAACTCTAGATTCCAATAACAATGACGGCACACTGACGGCGCTGGCAAACAGAATTTTTGACGGAGTTTGGAAAACCGGCAATTAAAGTTCGGCCGAACTATGATTTCGGCCGAACTTTTACTTTTAAAATAGTTCGGCCGAACTATTTTCTATAAATAAATCGCCCGCGAATTTTTTCTGTTTACTGTTTCATTGTTCACGGGTTGTCTATCGTGTTCGCGCTATGTTGCTGCTGTCGACGCCCTTGTGCTGCTGTCGCCGCCCTGTTGCTCCTGCCGTCCGCGTGGGTAAGGTTGGTCCTCTCAACTCTGGAATTGTATCGCTTAATAGGAAATTTTCTTGCAGAGAAATGATGTAAATTGGAGTTGGTCTCATTTTTCAAGCTTAATAGGAAATTTTCTTGCAGAGAAATGATGTAAAATGGATAGATAAATTACTTCTTATTTCTCTACATTATTTATATCTATACAAATTAAACAGTGGCCTACCTCGAATTTAATTTGATAACCTGGTAAAAAAATCCATAAGCAGCGTTATTATCATTCAATTCATGCAACAGATTGACTATTTTATTCACTTGGATGACAACCTTCAGCTCCTGGAAGCTCAGTTAAATCATCATAATTTGACCTTCTACCAAACATTTTTATACCGAGAATTTTGGTCATAAATATCAGCAAAATTATTGTTTAAAAGACCATGACCACAACTACATTTTATGGAAAAAAGTAGCACTGTCAAATGTCAGTTGACTAACTGCCCATGGGCTTTCATGCGCATATTTCTCCCTGTTGTAGCCTTACTTCCCTGCTTTATATTCATACTTTTGTCCCATTGGCTGCTTTTATATTCAGTGTTTGGGCCACTCTAGATCTCCTTTCATATTCACAATCTCTGCTTTTATCCCATCTGTTTGTCACTCTGAAGTGACTGATCGAACAAGAAATGGATATTGTAACCGGAACCGCAGGGAATACCTTAAGCATCGTTATTATTATGTGAGGATAGCATATTATTTTCATAATTAACTAACTGTAATAAAATCACATAATTATGTCTTATGTATGCTTTGACAACTATGTCCCGACAGGGTCTACCTACTATGATAACACTATCATGTGTTTATGTTTTGGCATAACCTGGATACTACTAATCATCATGAAAAATAAAAATTTAGTTATAAGTAGCAGGTAATACCCACTAAGGGTAAAATCATAACATATTCTCAACCAGGCTAACATACAGTCTGTACCCACCTATTAATCTACATAAATTCATCATAATTTCATGATAGTTCATTTCTATTCAAACACACTACTTGTAGCTAATAAATTCACAGTACCTTAACTGTGCTGATGAGGAAGGTACCTTCATCAAACGTGCAACAACCTTAGAGATTTGAATGAAGTCAATTATGATAGCTGATTTTTGATTTATCCTCAACAATTTTCAACTTTTAATATATAGGTTGAAATGTTTTTCGTTCAATCAAAAGCTATCATAAAATTTGCTTAGATTATTTGAATTCCAATTTTATATATTTATTGCAGACTGAGTTTTGAATGTAGATATAATAGTTAGCAATTTGCATTCTTAGTTGACTGAAATATGTACGTTTCCCTAAGTAAATTTCAAGTCATTATGTTTTTAAATTGTTTTAATCTTTTATTAAACATTTAAAATTGTTTTAATTTTTTATTAAACATTAGTTTTAGTTTTCTTTTAGTTGTTTTAATATATTTATATTATATATAGTAATTTCTAATGTGGCGCTTTTCTAATCTTAGAGGAGTGTTACTTTTACTTCAAGTTCTTGAATAGAAAATAGATTCATAAATAATAGTGTTAGATTAAAAGATTTTGCAAGCTTATATATCTTGTTTTCTAGTCTTAAATTTTTATCTTCTTTCTATGCCATAAAATGAGCAAGATCATCCCTCATAATATGATGTAGTTTCAAGAGTCTAGAAGGTTCTACTTCTAAAACATTTATTTCACTATTTATTTGACACACTATTTTATTAGTTTTTATTTCAATATTTTCAAATTGCAATTTGTTAGTAGACTTATCATAATGGGTGTCATATATGGTTAAAGATTGATATTCAAATGAAATAGGCTCTTCAATAACCAATTCTTCAGCAATTTTTTGGGTTTCAACCATTCATATAACTACTGATTCGGGAATACAATACTTTCTACATCTATGTTCATGGGTCCTCAATTTTTTTATTCTTTTTTACTTGATTTTTTTTTATTCTAGATATACCAAGTCACTAGAAACGATGAAAGTCTCAAGAAAGTATACCTTCAAGGTCAAATCCCTGATTGGATTTAAATTCCATTTAAAATTTAAATCCCTGATTGGATTTAACTTCCATTTAAAATTTAAATTAAAAAATTCTTGAAAATGACAACAATTTCTTACTATAATCTCACCTATAGTAAAAAGAAGTGTGATAAATTTCCTTTTATTTTTCTTATCAATTAAAATAAGTCAATAGTGATATTGCCTAATAATTCAACAACAAAGTATCTAACAAGAACAAACATAGGAAGCAATAAGAGTTTTCCTTTTCCTTGATATTCAGATATTCATATAACTTATGAATATATAATCTTCTTGCTCTGCATATTTCCCTTTTCTGGTGAAACTTGATTTCTTCATATAAAATTGTTTTGGGCTCTTTTCTAGTCAACGTAGAGTTTAAATCATACCCAAAATGATCCTAGACATTATAAAAATTAACCATGAAACATGGAAAACAAAGTGTACTTGGGGATATTAAACACATTATGTTTTAAAATTT
Organism: Pinus albicaulis; assembly: GCA_034641835.2. Lineage (NCBI taxonomy): Eukaryota > Viridiplantae > Streptophyta > Pinopsida > Pinales > Pinaceae > Pinus > Pinus albicaulis. The sequence continues at coordinate 38,881,081 of CM076584.1, forward strand.
CAAGTCATTTTAATACATTATATTTTAAAACTGTTTTAATTTTTTATTAAACATTAGTTTTAGTCTTTTAGTTGTTTTAATATATTTATATTCTATACATATGTAGAGTATATATAGAGTAATTTCAAGTGTATCAAAAAAGAAATTAGAGTTTAATTAATTGTTCATAACATTTATATATAGTCAAGAGTGAAATTTTATAGAGGTTTTAGATACAAAGTTGCTTTGATTTGTTTAAGTTTTTTTTTCTCATAGGTAAGCTTTACTCGTGTCTCTAAACTGCACTAAAAGTGTTGATTTTTTTAAGAAAATATTCAACTCATTTTAATTAAATTTATAGATCTATTTAGAAAAGCAATTAATTGTTTCTAGAAATTTGCCAACATTTTGTAATCTCAATCACTCATAATTTCCATCAAAAAAATGTGGTGCTTTTCTAATCCTAGAGGAATGTTACTTTTACTTCAAGTTCTTGAATAGAAAAATGGATTTATGAATTACGAGCTTTTGCAAGCTCATATGTCCTCTTTTCGAGTCCTAATCTTTTATCTTATTTCTATGTTATAAAATGAGCAAGAGCATCTCTCATAATATGATGTAGTTTAAAGGGTCTAGAAGGTTCTACTTCTAAAACATTTAATTCACTATTCATTTGACACACTACCTTCTTAGTTTTTACTTGAATATTTTCAAATTGCAATTTGTTAGTAGACTTATCATAATGGGTGTCATATATGGTTAAATATTGATATTCAAATGAAATAGGCTCCTCAATAGCCAATTCTTCAACAATTTTTTGGGCTTCAACCATTCATATAACTACTGATTCGGGAATACAATACTTTCTACCTCTATGTTCATGGGTCCTCGATTTTGTGATTCCTTTTTACTTGTTTTTTTTATTTTGTATATGCCAAGTCACTAGAAAGGATGAAAGTCTCAAGAAATGGTACCTTCAAGGTCAAATCCTTGATTGGATTTAACTTCCATTAAATTTAAATCAATTTTTTTTTTCCAAAATGGGAACAATTTCTTACTATAATCCCACCTATCGTGAAATGAAGTGTGATAAATTGCCTTTTATTTTTCTTATCAATTAAAATAAGTCAAGAGTGATATGGCCTACATGATTCAACAACAAAGTATATAATAAGAACAAACATAGGAAGCAATAAGATTTTTCTTATTGGGGAACTCATGATTTGTACTATAGATAAAAAACATTTACCCTTACCAAAAAATATATGATAAAAATTGACAAACTACATAAGCTTAAGCTTAAGGGGATAATCCTTCTTGCCTTCCATATAGATAATGAAAATGATTGTTCCAAGTCTCATGTTGCTTCTCATGTTATTTTATAAACCTTGATTGGAAAGAAAAATAAGAGGGCAGAAATGTAAGAAATATAGAACATACTGGATTTAACAGCCCCAAACTGGATTTTACTCTCAGGTACTGGAACCTCTACAAAGGTTCGACCTGGAAACATAGTTTTTCCTTAGGTTTATCCATTGGTTATATGTCCAACTTGGATAACCTACAGTTCAATATCCTTCTTTTCATTTTTTATATCCCCTCTTGGATAACCATAATATCTTGAAATGGAGCTAGCCAACTCAAATATAGTATTTTAAATCCCTTGCTAAGTTAGATGAGGATTACATATGGTCTTGAATGAGAATTTGGACTCTTTAGATATATATCTAAAGAGTCCAAAAGCTCATTCAAGACCATATGTAATAAATAGCCTCCTCATCTAATATATAAAACTTTAATCCATGTGCTTAACGTTAACATTGACAGAAATGGAATACAATTTTACTCACTGCTTTATGATAGAAAAATATGCAGATGAATATTGCCCACATACCCGAAGTCAAAAGGGATAGATTAAAAAGGGATGCTCTATCACAAAAGTCCAAAGGTACAACATAATAGTGGTGATTTACATTGTGTTATAATTAAGGATTTTCTAAAGCATATGGAATAGGCAGGTGCCTTGTCCACAATTTTCTCGAACAGGGATATAAAGTTTCAAGGTTAGATATTAAAATTCTTGAAAATGGAACTATGGAATCTTGAAGTGATTTGCAAATCACATTTGCTTCTAATTTACTATTTGATTTCTTCCACTTTGGGTATGATGATATTAGTCATCTGGGAAAAATTAAGATTGTTGTCAAAGAACGATGGTTTGGTGGTTGTATCCATGTCTTGATTAATAACGTTGCAAGAACAAATACCATTGTGGATGATGAAGATCCAATGAAGGCATTTGCAGAGACAATCGATGCCAATTTTAATGGAGCTTACTACCTATCAGAAGTTGTATTACCATGCATGCCACTAGGCCTCTCTAGTATAACTAACATCTCAAGCACATGTTCATTGCAGCTTATAATGATTCCAAAGCAGGCTTTTGTGGACTTACACTTTCATAGGAAATAACATTGGCATTACCATGCATGCCACTAGGCCTCTCTAGTATAACTAAAATCTCAAGCACATGTTCATTGCAAAGTGAACAAAACATTGCAGCTTATATATATTACCTCTGCTCTATATATATTGCTTATGATGTCAAAAAACTAAAAGCTAATATTATTATTGTGGTTATTAATCACTATAATTAGTTTAACTCTAGTTAAGAGCCCAGTCATTTATCATATTGAGAAAAAAATCACTAAAATTATGATCATGAGATTTTGTGAAGCTTAATTGAGCCTGCACCTCTTTTGAGAAATTTAATTCCTACCACTTCACTTCCCTTCCTTAAACTCTCCCGTGAAGATAGTTCTCCATTTTCTTAACAAAAATATTGCTATAAAAGCTTTTAGGAGATCACAACTAAAACTACTGGACTGGAGCTCGAGAGTTGAGATGCAAACCAAAAGAAATATGTGTCACACAAAACTACTTGAGTGGAGCTCGAGAGTTGAACCTTTAAACTAAAGAAAATACATGTCACACGCGCCTTTGTTAATGAACCGCTTTCATAACCTTTGAATGACTCCTTCCCTCGAAAACCACAACTCCCTCCCTCCTTCCGTTCCTTGTAAAATAATTATGTTTTGCGGGTCAGAAAGCCAAAATATGGAGACAATTATCACCAAATCCAACGTACGATTATGCATGATGGAGAATCTCTAGCGCTTTCCCTTATTAATATATTTAATAATCTCAATATTTATTTAAAAGTATCAATAGTATTTCGACCATGAGATTTGAACAATGTGATGTCGTCGAAATACTATTGATACTTTTAAATAAATATTGAGATTATTAAATATATTAACAAGGGAAAGCGCTATAGATTCTCCATCATGCATAATACATTTTTCAACACATTTTGAGCATTTCCTACCCATTTCTTTGAAGTATTTTGTATGCATTTCAATTGTAAAGAATTGATTCTAAGGTATTCCCAATGGCTCTACATTATAATCTTTAGGTTCTATATGGTTGGATTTCACCAAATAGTTAAAGTCTAAATCGTGAACAATCTATCAAAATTCTATTATATATTGGTTGAATTTTCTAATATATATTAGTCTAACAAAATTTTAACATATATTAGTTCCCAATTCACAGAAGTTTGTGATTATGATGAAAATTTAAGTACATCTGTGTAATTTATATGATGGGACGATTGAATTGTCCACCGCACATTAGGCACCAATGATTATAACCTTTAATGGGCTAGCACTGGTTTGTAATCATCATCTCAAAATGACCTAGTAGATGAAAAATTACCATGTTTGTAATCATTGTTTCACACCATCTACATATGACCCTTCTACACATTATATGATTGAATTTATGGTAGGTCATCCCCTCTACCTAGACCATGATTGATTGTGACATTAGGTGAATAAAGGAAATTTGATAAGGAAGGGATCATTATAAGTTTGTCCTCCTCCACCCACTCCATATCCAGTGATTGCCTATTTTTTCTCTTCCAACATTTTATTTTGGAAATTCATTTTGGTAGTTAATTCTACTAATAGTCACAACACACCTGGAAGTCAAAGAAATTGTTATATACACTACTAAACTCAATTAACATTGTTTGTTATTGGACTTTACAATAACAAAGAACGTAGAGTTCATTAATGTAGTAGTGTATATGATAATTTCTTTAACTTCTAGATGTGGTGTGGCTATCGATAAAATTAGCTGCTAATGAATTTCGAGAATAGAAAGTTGGAAGTGGAAAATTGAGAAATCACTAGCTATGGGGCGGATGGAGGAGGACAAACTAGAAACTATCCTCTGCTTATAAATTGTATTTTATTCACATGTTGTCACAATCATTCATGGGATAGGTAGAGAGGATGACATGCCAAAAATTCATGCATATAATATGTAGAAGGGGTCATGTATGAGATGGTGTGAAGTGATGATGATTGACATGGTAAATTTTCATCTGCCAAGTCATTTTGAGATGATGATGACAAACCAATACTAGCCATTTTAAGGTTATAATCATTAACAAGAAATATGGGGAAGGAAATTCAAATGTCTCATCATGGAAATTATAAAAATTGTAAGGATGGGGTTATAAGCGTTATGGAAATTCTAAGTGCCAAATTTGTTTTTTTTAATTGCCAATATCGTTAGTTTTCCTCTTGAACAAGGTAGAATTTTATCTCTTGCTCGGATAGATCCTGTCACTACCCAAGACTTAGACAAAAATATAATTATGGATTCTATACCTAGTCCTCCTTGTAGTGATTTGGTTTCCATCGAAACATTGGTGAACAATTATGGCTCTCTTGTAAATCCACTTTTGACTGATCCATTAGAACTATAGTTACTGTGGCTAAACCCAGAAAATACTACACCTACTTACACTTACATTCCTATTTTACCAATGAAGGATGTTAGTTCCTCTTTTCCCTCTGCATCTGAAGTTTCTGTTGATATGTCATCATTGCCACCATTAAACGTGGTAGGAGCTACACCTCAATTGACACCTCTCACATATTATTGGGACATTTGACTGATATCTTATACATGGATATTACAAATTTTCCTAGTGTTCCTATGCCTACTTCTTTATCTTCACCATCTATGGTAGTTAACTCTAGTTATCCTATAGGATCAATTATTTTTACTCCAAGTTTTTCCTAACCTACTATTCCTAATCCTTGGAAGTAGTATATGGGGGGACCTCACTGTTGTTCAAGGTGATCATCCTCCTATATCATATTTAGTCAAATTCATAATCCTTTCTTATCCTCCATTTTTCTTTCAAATTTGGAGAAGTTAACTAATGACCTCATTCATCATGATCCTTGGTGGCCACCCATACCTTCCAAGTTGCCTTCCAATATCCCCAAATTTGAAGGGAATTCTAGAGAAAATCCATTAATGTGCATTACCACCTATCATCTGTGGTGGTCATAAAATTATTTCGTGGATGATTCCATTAAACTATGTATGTTCTAATGCACCTTAACTGGAGATGATGCTAAATGTATATTGAACTAGACAAAAAATATTACATTAATTTTTCGGCGTTAGCTCAAACTCCTTTAACTCATTTTTAGTTACCGATGAGGTATGGCATCGATTTTGATCTCTTTTCTAATTTAAAACAAGATGATGCCATACTGATTTCTAATCACATCCATGACTGGTGATGTCGCAAGGGGTTAATACAAACCAAACTCCCTGATGATATCTTATGTAAATGGTTTATTCGATCATTATGTCCTTAGATAGTCAAGGATGTGTCCATGCTCAGGGATGTTGTTGAGGAACAAGCCATATTTTCTTCTCAAAAAATTTATTGTTAATGCCTCTAGTGTTTACTTCTACAAGTTCTATAGGCAGAGTCTGTAAAGGGCCAAGTAGCCTCTGGATCTCATCTTTTATGAAAGGTGACATATCTAGTAAATGCCCCTACAGTCAATCTCTGGAATGGATCTAAATATAAGTTCTTCATTTTAATATCCGTAAAACACAACTAATTTAAGGTAAACTATGTACATGTGTCATTTCTTCCACAAACTAAAGTGTATAAGTAGGAAATTTTATACCAAGTGTGCTCCCACTATGTAAAGCGCAATTTGGTGAACTTATCATTTTTATAATATCTTTTTCGATTAAATTTAGTTTCACAAATGATCAATTATTGCTTTGAAAGTTGTATTCTACATAATTTGTGTACACTAAATTACAAATTGATTTTTTGAAATCTATTTTGTGAATGTCGACCAATAGATATATATCATGGAGGATGAAAGACGAAGATCAGCCGAATCCCATATGGAGGTTCATGGATCGGAGGATGTTCACGGTATTTAAATATAATCTTAAATCTCCATACATGTGTGTACATATGGAATTGATTTTTTTATTAACTTTGTGAGTGAAATTAGTTAATAAGTTTCATATTTTAATTTTTAGGAGGCAAGAGGAGAAGGGTTTCTACTCCATCCATGGAGCGTGGCCAAGGTTCAACCGGTCGAGGTATGAGTGGTAGTAGGTTGCGGGAAGGGGGTGATATTTATTCCCCCGAAGGCCAATCAACAACTACTGGTTCTCAACAGGGTCACTGTGGGTCTGGTTCTCAACAGCGTCATTCTGGGGTTGGTTCTCAGCAGGGTCATGTTGGAGATGATGTTAACCAACAACATCAAGGTTGACATCAATTTCAATATTTTTTCATTAAATTTGTGCAAATTTTTTTACACGTGTTTTTTCTAATATACGAAATTTTATATATATTGATACAGAGGCTGAAAATGTTCGAGCCAGTGGTCAAAATAGACGCAGGGCAGCGCACTACATTCAAGAAGAAGGTTGTCAACCCAGCACAACTTATCCGGCTAAGATTACTGATATACCATGGGAAACGAACATGGCGGAATGCACCTTACAAAGGTGTCAAAGCCTTCATGCAAAGTTGCAAAGAGATCTCGAGGCTTTGTCTCTACCTGCTGAGAGTAGACAAAGCCTCGAAATAGTTACAAATTCATTGGGTGAAATGGTAAAGGTGTACAGAAATTTGGGGCCAACGACTGATTCGTTTGTAGAACTGATGAGAAAGAGAAAAGAAACAGTGATAGGTCCCGATAAATGGTAGGACATAAAACAAAGAGTTACAAGAGCAGATGCCAAGTCAATGTTTAATTATAAGGAAGGGCCAAAAAGAAAAATGTTGAAGGTGCAATATTTCAAGCACCCAGACAAAGCTGCTTATTTGTATGATCGACATCTTGCGGCCTTTAGAAGGCTTCCATGGAACGATGAGGTTCCTGTTTATTTTGCACAAATGTTTTATGCAGAATTTTTTTTGGGTATGAAACCCGACTACAATGACCTTCCTTCAGAATTTTTTGGCCCAGGGAGAGGTCGATTATATCAACGTAAGGGCGCTAAGCGAGATGTGGAGTTGCCTCGCCCTGAGACGCCATTGGTGAGTCGACCGTTTCGAATCGAAACCCTGCGATCAGAGATGGATGTGACTTCTCAAATAAGTCGTGAAGCAAGAGATGTTATGATCGACAATGTTCATAGCGGATTGAGTGGAGTCGATATTTGTTTAAATCGACAAAGAGCACGTGAAAATGCACGTGCCAATTTTGTTTATCGTATAGATGAGGAGATTTACAACATGAATGTTGAAGATCTCCGAACATATGCAATAAATTGTCGCAATGGTCTGCAAGACCTAATTTTTCATGAGGAAGAGGGCACCGGAACGGTATGTGTTAGTGACCTTAGGGTTTGAAATTATATTTACATATACATGTACAATTTGTAATAAATACATGTGTATGTACACATGTATACATTTATTTGTATGTGTACATTAATCTAACAAAAATGTATGATTATATGTTAAAACACCATTTGCAGTTCTCAGGCATGATGCGTGATGAAAATGTTAATATTACGTTCGGGACCTCTAGTTCAAACGATGCAGATGGGTCCGACCATCATGATATGTTGGCACATTTATGTTAGTGTTTTTTAAGTGACTCTAAAATAAATAATTGTTGCCACACATGTACATGTATGTATATATATAATTTGATAAAATGTTTTAACAGGTACCGATTCCGTCTGATGTTTTTGGGATGGCGGTACCTTCTTCTTCCTTAAGAGATATACCTTCTACTTCATTGGGAGATGTACAAGTATGGACAATTTTTCACAAGTTCAAAATTTATGTTACCTCAAAAAGTTCCATTAAAAATTGAGATATATAGAGAGAGAGATCTATATTTTGAGTTATTTAAATTTTTTTGAATTTAGGTTCGTATAGAAGATTTTTTTAATCCAAGGACTCTAGCGACGGAGATAGGAACATCCACAGCATTTGAACAAGTTGTCTTTAGTTCTTTTTTTTAATATTATTGAAAATAAGTTTATATATGTACACGTGCATTTTCATTTGAAAGTTTTTAATATATATATATATATATATATATATATATATATATTTATTTATATTTAACTGTACATGTATATTGTACAGTTTACCACTGCAGATGTTTCTATGGCAGAACCTGTTCATCAAATGGAGAGGGAACCTTACGAGGTATTGCATGATTTTTTTGTTATATTTTGTTTTTTACATGAATTTCTAGATATATATATTCTCATTCATTTTTAAAACTTCAAATTTTAATGTTCAAGTACATGTGCATTGTGTACGTAGGTTTCCTATTCACAGGATAGGGCGCGGACTGAGACCCAGACGCTAGATCCTCCATTTGATGGACATGATTTACAGTAGATTTGATTTCAAAATTTAGATGGTTTTAAAATTTGTTAAACTTGATACAGTTTGATACTCAAGTGAGATTTACAATTTTTGGACATATTTTATTACAATGTTATTATATAATTTGTTTTATTTAATTTTTGGATGGTTTTAGTACTTTTTGCATGTGAATGTGAAGTAATGTTGTCATCTGAATTACATTTGACATGTGATATTTAATGTTAAATGTTTTTGTTGGATAGTTGAATTATAATTGGCATGGCATCTGAAGTTTTTAAAACTACATGAATGATAGAATGTGAACCTACATTTGCACATGGTAAATTGAAATGTTACTTGTAACAAGACAATCCCCATTGATTTCATTACAGTATATGTTGATTTCTGATTTGATATAATTGCATGTATGATGGTACATTACTTGTAAAGTCATTGGATTAATAGTGTTCATTGATTTCAGTGTAAGCGCAAAAAATTTTTGACAATGTAGAACGATTTTTGTGTTATAATAATTAAACCTAATAATATTGGAGAGCAAGAGAGACTTGAGGTATGGTGTTTACTACAAGAGTTCAAGCTAAATATTTAAATGGTTTGTACCTATGTGTTGATTTCTGATTTGATATAATTGCATGTATGATGGTACATTACTTGTAAAGTCATTGGATTAATAGTGTTCATTGATTTCAGTGTAAGCGCAAAAAATTATCGACAATGTAGAACGATTTTTGTGTTATAATAATTAAACCTAATAATATTGGAGAGCAAGAGAGACTTGAGGTATGGTGTTTACTACAAGAGTTCAAGCTAAATATTTAAATGGTTTATGATTTATGATTTTTACTTTCTTTTTAATATAATCGATACATAAAGATGACAAAACTAATAAGGGTGACAATAAGAATAGAAGTTCAAAAAATAGTTTAAGATTGATCACAAGAATTAAGAGAATGTCTCGGTCCATCATTGGTATGGCTTGTGCTGCAACCATGAAGTCTCGTCCCAACACCATAGAATGATCATCCATGTCAATGACTCTTAAGTCTATCTTTCCAAACCATGAACCTACTCTCACATGTGTGCCTTTCATGACACCAGTCACTGCTTTCATCCTCGAATTGACTGCCTTGAAAGCACTCAACTCTTTCTCCATGCTAGCCTTCCTCTTTCTAAGAGATGAAGTTGCCTTTCGACTTAGGAAGCTATGGGTAGCCCCCGTGTCTATCAAAGCAGAGAACGTTTTCCCATGTACGGTTGTAGACACGAATCTCAAGTCCAAGGAACTTTCATCATCATTCCTCCTCCTTGTCTTGCGCCTTACTTCCGCAATCTTCTTCAACATTTCCTCTTCCAATATGTCTTCCGAACTAGCCCTTGGCTTAAAAGTCCTTTTCACATATCTCTTCTCATGAAGCTCCATAGAACAATCCGATCCTGGGTCTGCTTGAATTGGTTCAAGCTCTTTCCTTTTCGAATTCTGTCTAATTGCTCCAATACGACATATATTGACTCCTTCCAAATGAAGTGCACCAATCCTCATAGTGTGGTCTTCTTCTTTTCCAAGTGTGCCAACACTTGCATTTTCTTTCTTCAAACCAATAGGTTTCGGATCAAGAAAGTCCCTCTTGATCTTATCTTCCATGTTCTTGACTTTAGCCTACAACGTGGTGCTTCTTTCCTTCAAGTGAGCCCTTTCCATAAAGATTTCTTGAAGTCTTTGTTCACTTGTCGTATCTCCATGTCAAGCTTTTCAATTTCAATAGTTTGTCCAAATAGTCCATCCTTGGAATTTCTTGGGTGAAAAACCAAGTAGGTTGAACCAACTTTGGTCTAGTGCATTGGAATTCATTAAAGAATTGGTCATTGGAGCTGCTTCAAGCTAGGAGTGAGCATCATCACCAACCTACATTGAATATTTTACACTCCCTAGGGTGAATGAAACTTTAAATTGATTGACAATCTAAGACTTTCGAATTTTTCCGAATGCCAAATGGTCTTACAAAGTTAGTATTTATAATATCCTAGTAGGTCATTCGGTGACAACTTTTACCGGAAACTTGAAACAACTTTGGCATGTGATATTTAATTTGTTAAATGTTTTTGTTGGATAGTTGAATTATAATTGGCATGTCATGTGAAGTTTTTAAAACTCGAGTTTTGGATGGTTTCAATCTACATTTTGCATGTGATATTTAATGAACTTTAAATGTTTAATGTTTTAATGTTGCACAATATATAATCAAAATGGTTTTAAAACTTAAAGTTTTGGATGGTTTCAATCTACATTGCACATGTGGTAAATTGAAATTATGTTACTTGTAACAAGAATTTCCCCATTGATTTCATTGTATATGTTGATTTCTGATTTGATATAATTGCATGTATGATGGTCCATTACTTGTAAAGTCATTGGATTAATAGTGTTCATTGATTTCAGTGTAAGCGCAAAAAATTATTGACAATGTAGAACGATTTTTGTGTTATAATAATTAAACCTAATAATATTGGAGAGCAAGAGAGATAAGGTATGGTGTTTACTACAAGAGTTCGAGCAGGTCATTCGGTGACAACTTTTACCGGAAACTTGAAACAAATAGAATCTATCTTTGGCTAGGACATCATGTAAGATGCCTGACATAAACAGTAAAATTGTACTCATGTGTAAGTTTAAAAGCTGAGATTCGGGCAAGTGGGGACAACCACTTGTTATCTCGTCCCTTGGAGGCTAGGCCATATGGGGACCGAATCTGACCTTACAAAATAAAGTGAAATAATTTGTACCATACAGTCGGAAAACATATACAAGAACAATTAATATACAAGAAAAATTAATTTTATTCTAGAATATATATATATATATATATATATCCAATACATATAACATTTTTCATCAATGCACATGTATAGAAAAACTACTTTCAGTTGATACTAGAGCACGTGCTTGTACCCAAACAATTTGTAACATGTGCAAACCGCAAATAACATAAGCAGCTCAATTTTTAGTTGAGTACTGGAAGTTCTAAAAAATATTTAATCCAAAGATAATAAATTGTTGGACACTTCACTCAAAAAAATTCTAATGGAATTCCATCCTCAATAATCCGTTCATGATCGGATTTTGACATTTTCCATTTCTTAATTTTCGATTTTTTCTTTGATTGAACTTCTATCAACTTGATGTGTGTTGCACACACCAAGTGACTATATTGACAACTTATGGAATCAGGTTCATAGTCTTCAAAGTAAACAAAGTCTCCACTTTGACGAGTTTGTTTGAAAAAATAACCTTTCAGTATAATAGACCCTCTGTCATACTGAAATCCGTGATCATTATAGTCTTGTAATAATTTCATTTTTCGTTCAATGCAACGCATCAAATAATACTTCACATTTTCATCGTTGTCAATAGGTGCAATTACAGCAAAAACATCTCCCGCACAATAAAATAAATTTAACATTTAATTATGCATATTTAAATTTATTTCTAGATCTTTAAATCATTAGAAAGTAATTCAAATGTTACCTTCTCTAACAAGATCAAAAACTCGATCACCATCGGATGATATTGTAGTTTCCTCTGATTGCATTTCTTCAAACATTGCAATAGACATTTTTCCCTTTGTATTTAGCTCTGTATGTTTCCAATCGTTCACATACATTTTGTTTTCACAAACGCCATTGGATTTTGTGTTGTCTATGCAAACATCACAAAAACAAGAATATTTTCTTTTATCCAATGCAAACACATTTCTGGACGACTTTGTTTGAATTGAATGCAATTTTCGAGTCCCTTTTATTGTTTCAACATCATTTCCAATTGATCTATCTACGTCTTCGATTCCAATATGCCAGAAAAACTTTTATATGGAAAATTAGAAAAAGAATTTGTAAATATGATATCAAAATACAATTAAAAATAATCATTGCATGATAAATGTACAATGTTTAAAATTAGATTTCCAATATAAATTAAATAGAATGTACCTTCGCACTTCTCTTGATGGGTTAATCTCATGGCTTAGAGCAGTTTTGCACCATTGAACAACTTCTTCAGCGTTCACAAGTCGGCGTGCAGAGTGGTTCATTTGATATCTTCGAAGTACTCGTTTTATGCATGCTCCTGCACCGTCATGTTCTCCTTTTCCATGGCCAGTTTCAAACAAATTCCAACAATGTTTAATGCAGGCTTTCTTATGAAGACAACACAACCAAAAAAATGATCGTGCAGATTTGAATTGAACTGCGCATCCATCTGACCATATCCAATGTTCATTGAATGTTATTCCACGATTTTTCAATGAATCATAAATTCTTCCAAAACAATGTTGTACAAAACATGTATCATGTGTACGATCGTCACTGATATAAAAGTGATATTCTTTAATGATATGTTGATTTTCACTCATGCTTTCTATATGATCGACATTTTGTTTAGCATGTCTATATAGAATATGGACGAGCATGGAGACTTGGTCAGAATGATAGTATTCACTCTGAATTTCTTTTTGTGGAAAAAATGTGTAGTTTTCTGCAAAATCAATCACTGACAAAATGGTCCCTGGTGGAAAAAATTCACGAGATTTTTTGAATTGAAAGTCTTGCCATCGAGCTCTATGGGAATGCTTGGTGTATTTGTAAATTTCTGCCTCAAACTTTCTCAAAAAGTCTATCAGAAAAATTTCGTCTTCTTGTAATTCGATTCTTTTAACACTATTTGCACCTTGAATCGATGTACCGATATATTCATATCTCTTCCATTTCACTTTCATGTTGGACAATGATTGATCATTTATATCAATACGATATTTGTTTTGAAATTTAATCAAATTTCCACAATCATCGCAATTTTTATCACCAACACATTTTTTTTTGTAAAATAGTTCATCGCTTTCTCTTCACATAGAATTTGAGATATGAATTCATGGATAGTGGAAGGAGGAGGTGAATCCTTCCATAATGTTCTACCGAAATCAAGGAATGTGTCATAATATAACTCAAATTCCACATGATAACGGAAACAACAAGTGTCGCGTACGGTGATAGGTTTTACATACCATGGTTTTTGTTGAACAAAAGCACTAAGTGAAACATGAATTTGACGATTCTCTTCTTTGAACTTGTTGAATAACTCTATTTGAGTGGTTTCCAAGAGATGTTTTTCATGTTCTTCGTATTGATTTCGTGATATTCTTCTTCGCATCACATGTCTTGCAGTCGGTGACACACGCGAATTGTTCTTCCAATATTCATATATTATTTTTTTAACATCTTCTCCAAGTCTATCTTTGTATGGTTGCCTACAAATAGCTCTCCAACAAGCGAGTTCATCATTTACATCTATTTGCAGTCGAAATTTTCGATGTTTTTGCAGAGTTTTTCGCGAGGTTCCCAGTGCTCGTGCCATAGATGTTATCAAACGATTATCTTGAGTACTTGGTGAAACCATTGCCATCTGTATTCCTCTACGTATATTTGAAACATCTTTATCTCTAGATCTATTAATTGACTCTATAGCACTACTCATATTTTTTATCACCTCTTCTTTCATTTTTTTATCTTTGGTTGATTTTCGAATACCCAATAGTGTCGTCGCTTATTTTAATTTCCTTGATGATAGGAGACCTTTCAATATTTGAGCTTGAACTGTCACTTGCTCATTTTTTAAATACTTTTCAAAAATTCTATCGACACGATATCGTATAACATGGTCAAGTTTTTTATCTCCATATGTGTGAGTGTCGACATTTTCTAACATCTCATTCTCGATAGTGATTTCATCTGTACATATTCGAAAAAATAGTACATATTCAATAAATCACTAAATTAATAAATATGTCAATAAATATTAGGAAAATTTTAAATATATCAATAGATCATAATATTTACATTTACATACCCGATTCAATTTTTGCTTGAGGTTGATTCTCTTCTTCAATATTTTGAGGAGTATCTCTGTCTGTTTACATTAAACAAAATATTTTTCAAACTAGTCCATCAAATAAAAATTAAGCTTCACATTTTACATTGGGAAAACTTTAAAAATATATTAATAGATCATAATATTTACATTTACATACCTGCTTCAATTTCTACTTGAGGTTGATTTTCTTCTTCAATATTTTGAGGAGCATCTCTGTCTGTTTACATCAAACAAAATTATTTTCAAACTAGTTCATCAAATAAAAATTAAGCTTCACATTTTACATTAGGAAAATTTTAAATATATATCAATAGATCATAATATTTACATTTACATACCTGCTTCAATTTCTGCTTGAAGTTGATTTTCCTCTTCAATATTTGAGAGGGCTTCTAACTTTCTTTTGCGATATTGTCTCGTCTCTTCTCTACGTGCCTCAGGGTCTCTTTTTCGATCATATTTTCTCGCACAAGTTCTTCGATTTCCCATGATAATAGAGTATGAAGTTCAAAAAATTTCCTTCAAAAAATTAGACTAACTCAATTATAAAAAATATCACAAAATATTTAATTTAAAAAAATTTTAAAAAAAATTCAGTGTAAATTTTTTGTAAAAAATACGTAATCCAATCCAAAACACACACTTTAAAAAACACAAAACACATACATACCTCCAAGAAAAATCACGCCACCTCCAAGAAATGTCTTCCAAAAAAATTCTTTAAATCCAAAATTGTAAAATCAATTTGCTTCCAAGAAATGCTCTTAAACCCAATTCTTTAAACCCAAACTTTGAAGAAAAGTTTTTGAACAAAGAAGCTCAAAAGATTTATTTCAACACAAAACACATACATACCTCCAAGAAAAATCACGCCGCCTCCAAAAAATGTCTTCCAAAAAAGTTCTTTAAACCCAAACTTTGAAGAAAAGTTTTTGAACCCAAACCAAGTCTTTGTAAAATGAGATGAAGTGCGAAATGTGCGAAATTTGTGAATCATTTCGCGGCAATTTATATTGACGCGAAATGTGTTTTTTGTAGGGGGCTCCATAAAACTTTCCCATTGACGAGTTACATAAATAGTTCCCGCTCGAACTGCTCGTAAGAAGTTCGGGCGAACTAACGCGTCACCAATTACGCAAAAGCAGGCTTTGAAAACGGTTCTGCAACTTTGAACTTATTAAACTCCATGAAAAGTTGTTAATTAATTGTCGGAACCAAGACAAGCATTTTCAGAATTGAATCTACTTTCAGGAAATATAACTTTTATGGAATTTCATAAACGTTTATTAATTTTAATTATTTTTCTAATAAAATAGGTGCAAACAATTTATGAGGGTCGTCGTGATTCAGTGAAATCAAAATTTTGTATCTCCCAAAATACATTGTAAAAAAAATTGAAAAAATTATGGGGCATTACATTGGTCCGTCGACTCTAATGGGTAGCTTTTAGATTTTTAGTTTATAACTTATATGTTAAGAAATTTCTTGCCACGCAAAACATATCCAAAATACGCAGTTTTTCGTATTGGACCACTTCAAAAAATTCTAGTAATTATGATATGCATCCATTGGCTTTGTAAATATGACGAAAACAAAGTAGACTCTGTCTAGATTGTTGTAACACATTTTGTTTTTTCAAAAACACAAATTTTCAATGAATACAACGTTGCGACATAACATGACTTCTTATGAATCCTTTGATTGTTAAGAAACACACACTCAAAGAAATGCTAAGTTGACATATCAAATCTGCATAAAAAAATTTCAAAAAAAAAGTAATAGAAAGCTAACAAAATTTCTCACAACTTTTATTTTTATCGCAAAATGAAATTCTACACAGAAAAATTGTTATAGTTTGCAGAAAGTTGAAGAACCGAAAAAAATGAAATTTTTTTCTCAAAAAAGGGCAAAAAGTGTAACCCAGCTTCACATTTGCATTTTTGCTGCTATTTTCCAGAGTTTACTACATTAAACGGTAATTTTTAATAAGTCCACTTTTCACAATGAGACTTATACAGTGATAAAAAACTCATTTGTTTCACTTCAAACCACATTACTTCCATTGCAGAATACTTGAACTTGCTTATTCACACATAAAATTTGGTTAATGAATACTTTGTAAACATAAACAAATACTTTCATTGCCAGATCGATTTAGTGTTTACTTCATATTTCTTTAGGCAGAGCTAGTAAGAGGGCCAGAAGCTTATGGTTTCATCCTTTCTAGTAAAGGTGAAATAACCAGTAAAAGCCCCTACTGTTTATCTCTGTATTAGAAATATTTTGTTCAAACATTTCAGATCAGATTGGTATCAGACCTCTAGGTTTTGCTTAAGAGTTTGTGAAATTTGTGCAAGAATATTGTGTTATTCTGCAAAATTTGATGCTTACTAGGCTGAAATTGAAAAGAGGGGAAGGTCAATTGGTGAGTGAACAAGATAATCCTCAACCAAGGAGGGCTAGGGTGCCATTATCTCCACCTTCCATTTCATCCTCATTAGCCTTAGAATCAGCCACAAACATGTCTTCCAAAGAAGGAGAAGTACATGAGGAAATGGATCCCAAGGAAGAAGAAAGAGTCTTTAGAAAAGCTTTCTTGGACATGACTGAGATGGTTAGGATCCTATACCAAGAGAGAAATGATAGGATTGCTAGAGAAGGGTCTAGAAACCAAAGAGAAGAAGGAGATTCTTCAGGAAGGAAGAAAGACAAGGATGAGTCTAAGAAAGGGAATGGAGGAAATGGTGATCCTTCATCTCCATCGTCATCCTCTTCCTCCACATCATCCTCTTCAACTTCTGTTAATCAGTCATACAAAACAAAAACATCTCTTAAAAATCCTTTGTTAAAGCTTGATGTGAAGTTTGAGTTGCCAATGTTTAATGGTGATGTGAATGCAGAAAAATTGAATAACTGGATTAGACAGCTGGAAGTCTATCTAAGAATTCAGAATTTGCATGATGATGACACAAAAATCCAATTAGCCTCGTTGAGAATGGATGGAGCAGCTTTGGTTTGGTGGGAAGCCAAGACCAGGGAGGAAATCAAAAAGCATGGTAAGATAACTCTAACTTGGAATGAGTTTATTACTGCTATTAAGAAATAGTTTTATCCTCTTGCTCATATTTAGAAAGAAATCATGAATTGGAAAAATTTTAGGCAACTTAAGGGTCAAAATGTGCAAGATTATACCCAAGAGTTTAGAAGGAGAGCACTTCTACTTGGGGTAGACTTACAAAGTCAAGACACCTTGTTGAAATACATAGGAGGTTTGCACAATTATCTGCAACATACTATTCTAATGTTTAATCCTACTAGCTTAGATGAAGTCTATGTCCAGGATACACATTTAGAAGCTATAGGAAAGAATATTTTTGATGAGGATAGTAATTTCAAAAACAAAGGAAAGAAAAGAGTTGCAAATTCAAGAAAAGAAAAAGGAAAGTTCTTTTGCAAGAACTGTTCGAAGACAAGTCATGATGAAGATCATTGTTGGAAGCTTCATCCTGAACTGAAACTAGAAAAATACAAGAATAAAAACAAGACCAAAGAAAAGGAGAAAACTGTAGCAACGGTTGAGCAAGACTTAGGGTCAGACTCAGGAGATGAGACAAAAAGCATAGCCATGGTTTTAAAGAACATTAAGGGGAAAGAAGTGGTGCAAGACACAACTCCCAGTTCTAGCTCTTTGAATTGTCACAAATATACTCATGAAGAAAAGAGGAGGATAGAGCTCTTCCATGTGAGGGTAATTTCAAAACATACCAAAATTGACACACTGTTTGATAGTGGGTCACAAGCGAATCTCATATCAGAAGATTTGGTCAGACAATTAAAACTTGAGACCATTCCACATCCAAAGCCTTATCCACTTGGGTGGATATGCAAGGATGCCAATTTTCAAGTCTCAAGGAAGTGCATATTGCGCTTTGCAATAATTGCACACTTTATTGACACAGTTGAACTTGATGTAGTGCCGCTTGATATCTCAGGTATTGTTTTGGGAAGTCCTTACTTGTTTGACAGGAAGGCCATCTTTCATCACGATGAAAAAAAGTATTACTTGTTCAAAGATGGTAAAGAGTACATTGTGAGAGCACACAAGAAGAAGTTGGAATCTTCTTTACTCCATGCAAGTCAATTGAAAAGACTGGTTAATGCAAGTCAAAGTCTAACTTTGTTAATGTTGAAACGACCAGATTTTGAGCATTCACCTTTTTATGATGTTGTTAATGATTTGTCTCAGTTTAATAACAGTTTTTATTTGAAATAAGATGATTTTATGTTGCACAAATTACCTTTTGGGTCAGCCAATGCAGTGAATGAAGTGTCAAAGCAAAGCAGTGCGAGCAAAGAGGACACACAATTCAACATGGGAAAAAGTTGGTTTCAGTATGGTCGAATTCGCCATGGGAACAGTTTGCAAGGTGAAAGTTATTTTAAGTCTTCTTGGAAGTTTGATCAGTGTAGAAAAAGTTTATTTTCTGCAAATTACGGTTGCTGTTCTACAAATTTTAATAATTTGCATCATGACTCTGTCAATCTTAGCAATGGTCGATCAGTTGATTCCAGAGACAGTTTATCATTTTCCCAAAATCTCCATTTGATGAAATCGGGTAGATTTCAGTTATTTAAGGGTGGAAGAGTGGAGAATCAGTCTCCACATCATCAGTTTCAATAATCAGAGAGCTTTTGGGGTCCAAAAGCTTCCCATTTGGGAGGTGTGATCAGGAGATCAAGTCTTTTGTGGAAAAATGCTCAAAAAATTAGTTGCTCAGAATTGGTCCAAACTAGAACGACGGGAAAGAGCTCGGAAAAATGATCCTGTAGACGTGAACGGCACTGAAAACCAACACTGTATGAGAAAGTTATTCAGCTTTGAAGTTTGCCAATTTCAGTAAAAAAAAATGGCCAAAATTGACTTTACAAAAATATTTTATTAAAAAAGAGAATATTCCATAGAATATTCTAGGAATATTCTGTGGAATATTCCACATAATATTTTTTAGAATATTCCTGAAGCAGCCAATCAGAGGGCACCACGTGGCCAGCCCGGAGACCACCACGTGGCCCCAAGTTCGAATGAAATTGAATTGCAAAAGTTTGTTTGCGTCGCGGGCAGGAGTCGACCCCGGTTCGACGCTGGAACAATCGGGCGGCCCAACCACATGGGTTACGAATGGTTCTTAATAACGATTCGATCGACCTTATATTTAAAGTTGATTGTTTGTTTGGGCGGGGCCAAAAAGGAGCCAGCCCTTACGGGCCAGCCCCTCCGCATGCAACCGAAGGCTGAGAACCGTGAGCCAATTTCATCGGCGTGCAGAACATATGGGTTGTGGTCACGTGGACCGGCGGGAGGAGCGGAGTGTCATTTATATTATATGGTTAAAACTTTATGATATGCCGCATTTAACTCAAAGTTATTCAATACACTCTGATCGGTGCGGTCATGTGGAGCTACACGTCCAGCCCCTCATTTTGGCGGTCAATTTGGTGGTCCGCCCAACTTTAGCGCCCGTCCCCATCTTTGTGGGAGTTAACTGCAGTCTTCCACATTTAGTGGAGCTTTTCAAGGGGACACTGGGCAAAAACTTCAGTTGACCATAACTTTGGCTAGGGAAATCCAATTGGAACGAATTTTTTGTTTTGTTTTGGGGGTATTGAAGCATTCTGAAGCTGTTGGAATAGGTTGCAGAGCCATCAGGGCACTCTGTCAGTGATTTTATCAGTGAATTTTCTTGTGGAACCATCAGGGCTAGGTGAATGATCAGCTGTTTTGGACTATATTCATCAGTTTGAGGTGAATGAATAGTCAATTTTTACTGTTTCCAGCACTTTGTTTCTGAATTTGCAGCTATTTTAGCCTTTTGAGGCTTTCTTCATGGTGTAATACTTATTTTGAGCATTAATAAAAGAGGGAAAAGCCTATTTGGAGGCTTTTGGACCCAGCAGAGGTATCCCAAGAGAGGGGTGAACTGCTTAAACAAATGCTTACTGTTATGTTGTGCATTTTGCTGCTATTTTCTAGAGTTTACTACATTAAACAGTAATTTTTAATAAGTCCACTTTTCAGAATGAGACTTATACAGTGATCAAAACTCATTTGTTTCACTTCAAACCACATTACTTCCATTGCAGAATACTTGAACTTGCTTATTCACACATAAAATTTGGTTAATGAATACTTTGCAAACATAAACAAATACTTTCATTACCAGATCGATTTAGTGTTTACTTCATATTTCTTTAGGCAGAGCCAGTAAGAGGGCCAGAAGCTTCTGGTTTCATCCTTTCTAGTAAAGGTGAAATAACCAGTAAAAGCCCCTACTGTCTATCTCTGTATAATAAATATTTTGTTCACACATTTCAGATCAGATTGGTATCAGAGCTCTAGGTTTTGCTTAAGAGTTTTTGAAATTTGTGCATGAAGATTGTGTTATTCTGCAAAATTTGATGCTTACTAGGTTGAAATTGAAAAAAGGGGAAGGTCAATTGGTGAGTGAACAAGATAATCCTCAACTAAGGAGGGCTAGGGTGCCATTATCTCCACCTTCCATTTCATCCTCATTAGCCTTAGAATTAGCCACAAACATGTCTTCTAGAGAAGGAGAAGTACATGAAGAAATGGATCCCAAGGAAGAAGAAAGAGTCTTTAGAAAAGCTTTCTTGGACATGACTCAGATGGTTAGGATCCTATACCTGGAGAGAAATGATAGGATTGCTGGAGAAGGGTCTACAAACCAAAGAGAAGAAGGAGATTCTTCAGGAGGGAAGAAAGACAAGGATGAGTCTAATAAATGGAATGGAGGAAATGGTGATCCTTCATCTCCATCGTCATCCTCTTCCTCCACATCATCCTCTTCAACTTCTGTTAATCAGTCACACAAAACAAAAACATCTCTTAAAAATCCTTTGTTAAAGCTTGATGTGAAGTTTGAGTTGTCGATGTTTAATGGTGATGTGAATGCAGAAAAATTGGATAACTGGATTAGACAGCTGGAAGTCTATCTAAGAATTCAGAATTTGCATGATGATGACACAAAAATCCAATTAGTCTCTTTGAGAATGGATGGAGCAGCTTTGGTTTGGTGGGAAGCCAAGACCAAGGAGGAAATAAAAAAGCATGGTAAGATAAATCTAACTTGGAATGAGTTTATTATAGCTATTAAGAAATAGTTTTATCCTCTTGCTCATATTCAGAAAGCAATCATGAATTGGCAAAATTTTAGGCAACTTAAGGGTCAAAATGTGCAAGATTATACCCAAGAGTTTAGAAGGAGAGCACTTCTACTTGTGGTAGACTTACAAAGTCAAGACACCTTGTTGAAATACATAGGAGGTTTGCACAATTATCTGCAACATACTATTCTAATGTTTAATCCTACCAACTTAGATGAAGTCTGTGTGCAGGCTATACATTTAGAAGCTAGAGGAAAGAATACTCTTGATGAGGATAGTAATTTCAAAAACAAAGGAAAGAAAAGAGTTGCAAATTCAAGAAAAGAAAAAGGAAAGTTCTTTTGCAAGAACTGTTCAAAGACAAGTCATGATGAAGATCATTGCTGGAAGCTTCATCCTAAACTGAAACCAGAAAAATACAAGAACAAAAACAAGACCAAAGAAAAGGAGAAAATTGTAGCAACAGTTGAGCAAGACTTAGGGTCAGACTCAGGAGATGAGACAAAAAGCATCGCCATGGTTTTAAAGAACATTAAGGGGAAAGAAGTGGTGCAAGACACAATTCCCAGTTCTAGCTCTTTGAATTGTCACAAAGATACTCGTGAAGAAAAGAGGAGGATAGAGCTTTTCCATGTGAGGGTAATTTCAAAACATACCAAAATTGACACACTATTTGACAGTGGGTCACAAGCGAATCTTATATCTGAAGACTTGGTCAAGCGGCTTAAACTTGAGACCATTCCACATCCGAAGCCTTATCCACTTGGATGGATATGCAAGGATGCCAATTTGCAAGTCTCAAGAAAGTGCATATTGCGCTTTGCAATAACTGCACACTTTATTGACACAGTGGAACTTGATGTGGTGCCGCTTGATATCTCAGGTATTGTTTTGGGAAGTCCTTATTTATTTGACAGGAAGGCTATTTTTCATCGCCATGAAAACAAGTATCACTTGTTCAAAGATGGTAAAGAGTACATTGTGAGAGCACACAAGAAGAAGCTGGAATCTTCTTTACTCCATGCAAGTCAATTGAAAAGACTGGTTAATGCAAGTCAAAGTCTAACTTTGTTAATGTTAAAACGACCAGATTTTGAGCATTCACCTTTTTATGATGTTGTTAATGATTTGTCTCAGTTTAATAACAGTTTTTCTTTGAAAGAAGATGATGTTATGTTGCACAAATTACCTTTTGGGTCAGCCAATGCAGTGAATGAAGTGTCAAAGCAAAGAAGTGCAAGCAAGGAGGACACACAATTCAACATGGGAAAAAGTTGGTTTCATTATGGTCGAATTCGCCATGGGAATAGTTTGCAAGGTGAAAGTTATTTTAAGTCTTCTTGGAAGTTTAATCAGTGTAGAAAAAAAAAAATTTCTGCAAATTACAGTTTTTATTCCGCAAATTTTAATAATTTGCATCATGACTCCGTCAATCTTAGCAATGGTCGATCAGTTGATTCCAGAGACAGTTTATCATTTTCTCAAAAGCTCCATTTGATGAAATCGGGTAGATTTCAATTATTCAAGGGTGGAAGAGTGGAGAATCAATCTCCACATCATCATTTTCAGTAATCAGAGAGATTTTGGGGTCCAAAAGCTTCCCATTTGGTAGGTGTGATCAGGAGATCAAGTCTTTTGGGGAAAAATGCTCAAAAAATTAGTTGCGCAGAATTGGTCCAAACCATAACGAAAGGAAAGAGCTCAGAAAAACGATCCTGTAGACGCAAACGGCATTGAAAACCGACGCTGTATGAGAAAGTTATTCAGCTTTGAAATTTGCAAATTTCAGTAAAAAAAAATGGCCAAAATTGACTTTACAAAAATATTTTATTAAAAAGAGAATATTCTACACAATATTCCTGAAGCAGCAAATCAGAGGGTACCACATGGCCAGCTCGGAGGCCGCCATGTGGCCCCAAGTTCGAATGAAATTGTATTGCAAAAGTTTGTTTGCGTTGCGGGCAGGAGTCGACCCCAGGTCGACGCTGGAACAACCGGGCGGCCCAACCACATGGGTTACGAATGGTTCTTAATAACGATTCAATCGAACTTATATTTAAAGTTGATTGTTTGTTTGGGCGGGGCCAAAAAGGGGCCAACCCTTACGGGCCAGCCCCTCCACATGCAACCGAAGGCTGAGAACCGTGAGCCAATTTCATCGGCGCGCAAAACATATGGGTCGTGGTCCCGTGGACCAGCGGGAGGAGCGAAGTGTCATTTATATTATATGCTTCAAACTTTATGATATGCCGCATTTAACTCAAAGTTATTCAATACACTCCGATCGGTGCGGTCACGTGGAGCTGCACGTCCAGCCCCTCATTTCGGCGGTCAGTTTGGCAGTCCGCCCAACTTTAGCGCCCGTCCCCATCTTTGTGGGAGCTAACTGCAGTCTTCCACATTTAGTGGAGCTTTTCAAGGGGACACTGGGCAAAAACTTCAGTTGACCATAACTTTGGCTAGGGAAGTCCAATCGGAACGATTTTTTTTTTGTTTTGGGGGTATTGAAGTATTCTAAAGCTGTTGGAACAGGTTGTAGAGCCATCGAGGCACTCTGTTAGTGATTTTATCAGCGAATTTTCTTGTGGAGCCATCAGGGCTAGGTGAATTATCAATTGTTTTGGACTATATTCATCAGTTTGAGGTGAATGAATAGTCAATTTTTACTGTTTCCAGCACTCTGTTTCTGAATTTGCAGCTATTTTAGCCTTTTGAGGCTTTCTTCATAGTATAATACTTATTTTGAGCATTAATGAAAGAGGGAAAATCCTATTTGGAGGCTTTTGGACCCAGCAGAGGTAGCCCAAGAGAGGGGTGAACTGCTTAAACAAATTCTTACTGTTATGTTGTGCATTTTTGCTGCTATTTTCCAGAGTTTACTACATTAAACAGTAATTTTTAATAAGTCCACTTTTCACAATGAGACTTATACAGTGATCAAAATGCATTTGTTTCACTTCAAACCACATTACTTCCATTGCAGAATACTTGAACTTGCTTATTCACACATAAAATTTGGTTAATGAATACTTTGAAAACATAAACAAATACTTTCATTGCCAGATCGATTTAGTGTTTAATTCATATTTCTTTAGGCAGAGCCAGTAAGAGGGCCAGAAGCTTCTGGTTTCATCCTTTCTAGTAACAGTGAAATAACCAGTAAAAGCCCCTACTGTCTATCTCTGTATAAGAAATATTCTGTTCACACATTTGAATCAAGCAGTATTATCGAAATTTTGTTAAGAATTATGGGAGAATAGCAGCACCTCTAACAACATTATTGAAGAAAGATGCATTTTCATGGACTCCTGAAGCAACTAAGGCCTTTGAACATCTTAAAGAGGCAATGTGCCTAGCACAGGTCTTAGCTACGCCAGACTTCACAAAAACCTTTATTGTGGAATGTGATGCCTCAGGAAATGGAATTGGTGCAGTTTTAATGCAGGAAGGAAGACCCATTGCTTTTGAAAGTCGTCCAATCAAAGGAAAGTATTTACAGAAACCTATTTATGCGAAGGAAATGTTAGCAATACTGCATGCACTAAAGAAATGGAGAACTTACCTAATGGGAAGACACTTCAAGGTAAAAACTGATCATGATAGTCTTAAACACTTTTTGGAACAAAGACTATCTTCAAAAGAGCAGCAAAAATGGGTCATAAAGATGTTGGGTTATGACTTTGAAATAATCTACAAAAAAGGAAAGCTTAATGTTGTTGCAGATGCACTCTCAAGAAAGAATGAAGAGGTGGAAGCCTTGCTTTGTGCCATTTCTATTATCCAACCAGATTGGATAACCGAAGCAAGAGATGAATGGAAGAAGGACAAAGATGTATGGACACTCATTCAAAAGTTACAGCAAGATCCTAGTACATCTGATACATTTAGTTGGAAAAATGATTCCTTATGGTACAAAGATCGCTTATATCTTTGTAAGAATTCCCAAATAAAACAAAAGATTCTTCTGGAATTGCACACTTCTCCTTTAGGAGGACACTCAGGATTTTTTAAAAACTTACCACAGGGTGAAGAAAGAATTTTTTTGGGATGGCCTTAAATCTGATATTCGAAAGTTTGTGGCGGAATGTTTGGTTTGCCAGCAGAATAAAGTGGAAACAATTAAGACCCCAGGACTTCTACAACCATTATCCATTCCAAGTCAACGTTGGGAGGAGATTTCAATGGATTTTATCACAGGTTTACCTAAGTCCGAAGGAAAGAGTGTCATCATGGTGGTAGTTGATAGACTTACCAAGTATGCACACTTTTGTGCATTATCTCATCCATTTAAAGCAAGTATAGTTGCTACTACATTTATGGACACAATTCAAAAGCTTCATGGAAACCCAAGGGTTATTGTGAGCGACAGAGATCCCATTTTTACTGGAAATTTTTGGACGGAGTTATTTTCTTGTTTGGTTACTCAATTAGCTCATAGCTCATCTTATCATCCTCAATCTGATGGTCAAACTGAGATAGTAAATAAATGTTTGGAAGGATATCTTTGTTGTTTTGTATCTGATAAACAAACACAATGGGTCAAGTGGTTACCTCTTGCTGAATGGTGGTATAACACTTCCTTCCATACTGCAGCAAAAATGACCCCATTTATGGCACTTTATGGATATCATCCACCATCCATCACATCATCTTTAAGAGAAAATTCTAAGGTTCAAGCAATGGAAGATCACATCGAGCATCAACAAGAAGTTCTCCAACTCTTAAAGGACAACCTAAATTTGGCACAAAATCGAATGAAACAACAGGCAGATCAACATCGCAGCAAGAGAAGTTTTGATGTAGGAGACTAGGTATTTTTACGGCTACAACCATACAAAAAAATGTCCCTCAAGCAAGCTAAGAAGGATAATAAATTATCGCCAAAGTACTATGGTCCTTATAAGGTGTTGAAAAAGATTGGTACTATGGCATACAAATTGGAGCTTCCTGCTTCTTCGCGAGTACATCCAGTTTTCCATGTTTCATGCTTAAAGAAGGTTATAGGTGAAAATCTTCAAGTTCAAACAATATTGCCAGAACTTGATGAGGAAGGAAAAATCATATTGGAACCAGAAGCGGTCATGGAAACAAGAACTCGACAACTACGGAATCGATCAATTTCAGAGTATCTCATCAAGTGGAAGAACTTACCCACTGAAGATTCTACATGGAGGATGAGAATTTTAGACAGAAGCACCCAGAGCTACTCAAGCGTTGAGGACAACACTTTTTTGAAGGAGAGGGGCATGTTAGGTCCCTATATTACTAGTATAGTCCCTTATTGTTGTTAGTGTAACCCCCTTATTGTTACTATTGTACCCTTGTAACCCCCATATTGTTATTATTGTGCCCTTAAATTATTATTGTTAGGTCGGCTAGGATTACATTGTGGCCCCACTAGGATTACATTGTGGCCCCATGGACTCCTATATATAGAAAGGAGGTTTTGTAATTTGAATCATCCCAGAATTGTTCATTCATGTAATGTATTGGAGGTTTCCCCCTCAAAGTGGCTTATTTCTAAGGCGTTGATATCTCTTTTCTTCTCTTTTTGGAGATGGTTTCACAACAGGTTGAGGTGGTCTCAGGAAAATCCCAAGGTTTGAGAGTGGAGATGGTTTTCTCTAGGAAGCTCTTGTGGGTGGAGATAAGAAAATTCCTCTGGGTATGGTGAAGAAATCCTGAGGCATCCCAGATTGTATTGGTTTTGGAAATTTCTAGACCAGTTTAGGTGAAACCACTGTGGCTTGAGGGTGGAGGTGGTTTAACATCTGGATTCCATGTTTGGTTATGTTTGGTTTATACTGTGTGATCCTACATTCATGCTTGGAATATGACACAGGAGGTGATTGGCTGAAAGAAATATTTTGTTCAACCTAATCTATGGTCGGGTGGTTACGTGGAAGCCCTTGAATTTGTTGGTTTTATGTGTATGCTACTATGTGTTATTTCTTATTGAGATCAATGCACATAAGTATTGGCTATTGTGTTGATTTTATGGCTAATTTGTCATGGATTCATTGTGGTTAAATGTTGTTTATAGACATCGTACATTCTTATCATATGATGTGCTCTTGTTATGGATATTTTTCATGGTTTGATGAGTTATTGAATGTTTATATGAATGCATGAGCTAGCAAGTGTTTGTTGCAGTTAGCTTGAGAGAGCAGTAAGCCTTCTTGTTGATTCTCTAATAAAATTAACGAAACAGTGAAAAATTATGCATTCATGACTTACAGGTGTTATGCTTACAAATTATTTATCTAAATGTTTATCATGTGTTAGAAAAGGTTGGAGAAGATATGAGCCCAAGGATAGATTATGTAGACTTGTCATTATCATTGACAAAGTTTTTAAAAGTTATGGGGAGTTATAGGTAGTGGCTTGTAGGCTAGCCCTGAAATTCTGGCATTGAATCTACAGCTGCAGGCACATAACTAGAAGATCTCAGTTGTAGCTGCATGGAGGATGGCTTGTGCATGCGGTTGAAGGCCTCTGGACGCATCCACAAGAATGCATTCATGAAGCTAGGTTGTAAATTCAAGTAAAAAGGTGGTTCCAACTCAGAGGAAAAGTTACCAGTGGAAAGTGTATGACTTTTGGATGATTTGGTGTCTCTAGGTGTTGCAGTATGTTTGGTACAAGTTGATAAGTTAGGACCCATAATCTTGGAGGTCAAGTCATCATAGTAACTCTCAACTCATGCTTACCCTGGTGAGCTTGTAAAAACATGTAAATGTGGGGTGGGGTGTTACATCGATGTAGCCAAATTTCCATTTAATTCCCACTTTCTCTCTTGTAGATTTTTCCAAGAAGCTCGTATGGTTCCCGACCATTCCTTCTTCCAGTAGAAATTAATGTG
This sequence comes from Pinus albicaulis, assembly GCA_034641835.2. Lineage (NCBI taxonomy): Eukaryota > Viridiplantae > Streptophyta > Pinopsida > Pinales > Pinaceae > Pinus > Pinus albicaulis. Next base: position 38,909,788 of record CM076584.1, read on the forward strand.
AAACTAGTTCACTAAAGCATTAAATCTGACATTAATATTAACCTGGTCTCGTCAAGAAAATATCCTCCCCTAAACTCCGGAATCTGTGTCCCAATTTCTCATCACTTTAATTTAAACAAAAATAGAGACAATATCTGCAATAAGAGGTTTGGTTAGTTTCAGGATATTTTTTCGTGGAGCTTAATGGTGCGTTTGGCTAGGGTTTATTTGCATAGGACTATTGAACAACGTGGAACCGACTACTTAGGTCTAGCCCATGGTGCACATGTTGACTCAGTGGAGGAGGTGAGGTGTTATTCACCTATTGCCTTGGGAATGGAGGAGTATGGCCCTATCATGTTGTTATGTGTTTGATCTACGAATGTAATGTACCATGGGAGTTCAATATTTGCGAGCTATCCATTTTTTTGCAAACTCCCTTATTTTGGAGTGTCCCTTATTTGCATCCGGGTGCAAGACCCTCGCTTCGAGTTCTACAATAGAGGATATTGGAAACCATTTATCAAAAGTGTGGGAGAAGGACGAATACCAAAACAAAGTTATATTGTCATTCATTTTTTCAACCTCTTGCTACTCTTTGTTGCATTAGTTCTCTACAGGGCTTTTCCATATCTTTACGACCCATGTGTTTTTTGGGCCTTTACGGTTGCTACAGACGGTTCCTTCATGGAATAAGCAAGCACAATGGCTCATTGTTCCACACCCTCAAAACTTGCCTAAACTGTCAATCTTTTCCATATTTTTATTATAAATTTTTGCGGTAAAACATTTACATTTGGGCCAATAGATTTTCCCCTATTCACTCTCTAAAACAAGATATTGCAGAAAAATGGGTATTCCTATTAATTTAAAATGTTTACAATTAAAACGGAAGATTCTCCATGATTCCTACATTCTCAACGACTACAATATTATAAAATATTCAACCATAATTTTGAACACAAGGCTATGTGGAGGTGCTCCTAGGTTCTCCAGGAACCAAAAAATCAAATGGAATAATAGTATCATTCAAAGAAGCAGTTTAAGGGAATGGTTCTAGATCTTATGTATAGAACAAAAATATCCCTGGACCCTATATTGTTGACCAAATGGGTCAAGCCCCTACTTAAGTGGTCAATAATGCAGAGGTGTCTTATTTATTCTTCACCTTACAAATTAAGGCTATCATCTAAAGATTTAATGGTTTTTGGCCAAAACCTAAAGCACTAACACAATGGATTTTCTCTACATGTGTTCCAAACTGCGACATATACCTATGCTCCAAAAGGTCTTTTATAGTTCAATTTGACAACCAAAAGGATCTAGATTTTTCTCTATAGGAAGGACCATGGTTATAGGGTAATGTCAGCTTATTCACCACTCCATGGTTTTTGGAGTTTGATGCACATCAATGGTAATAACAAAATGTTGATCTGGTTTAGGCTTCCAAACCTAGCCCTTCCCTTTTGGCACCATAAAGTCCTTGAATATATCGAGAATACTTTGGGTAAACACAAAAAAGGGAACGTGGAAAGAATAGAAAAATACTCTTTACCTTTGCCATAATATGTGTGGAAATAAAAATGATAAAAGGACTTCTAGATCACATAATCTTGAAGCACAATAATCTGTAGAGGTCACAAGTTATGGACTACAAGAACACACCATTCATATGTTGTGAATGTTTTCAAACAAGTCACTAGCATAACTCTTGTCCTTAAGCCAAGAAAAACTATAAAATAAAAAGAAGCAACCCAAGTGACCAAAAGAATTACAGTTTTCTAAGACACTTCTTTCAGAAGATGAAGAAGAAGAATTCAAAGAGGATGTTTAAGAATAATTAGAAGAGGAGAATACGACTTAGATTGGGCAACAACTAGAAGAGATCTCTCTTACTTGGACAACACCGATCATCCATATTCAACAGGACTCTCCCCCTATAGGTATGAAGATTTCATATGGGCTCAAGGGCTCCAAAAGAGCTCATGTATCATAAATTTTGACTCAAATAAAGATACCCTACTAGTGGACGTAGATAGAGCATTGGCTTTGGTTCCGATCAGACCAGTGTCAAATGGTTGGCTCAAGGTGCACAAAAAGAAGGGTTAAAAGTTTGGTTAATGTGGTATCTTTTGGCTATTTATTGCCCCCTTCATTTGTATATGTTTTTTCTTTCTCTCTTTTCCCATGTTTATGAGGGTGTTTGACATTATATGAACCCTCTCTGCCCTTTATTTCATTCATATGTCACGATTTCAGCAAAAATAACACATACGCTTGTTGTGCCAACAAAATGTAATTTATATTTTCCTTAATAAGAATTAAGGTTTTTTTCCTTGGAACAACTATTTACAAGAAGAGGGAATTCGCCAAGGTTGTCACAACAAGATCACGATTTGCTAATTGAAGGGCACAAAGTATGGCCTGGGGTGTGTAGATCTCAACCTTATGGATATCATTAATATTTTTGACGAAACAGGAGGATGAGCCTTCTATAACTTCATGCCATAAGAGACCAAGGAGTTAAACATTATTATCTCCTAGTGTTACACTAAAAACTGTCACATTTACATCCTGTTAACTGTATGAGCTCATTAACACTCATACATGCCTCCTCTACAAGTCTTACAACCTTTACTCCTCATGTCAAGCCCTGAAACAAGAAGAAAAACCCTAAAAACCTCTAAAAGAATGGGTACGCATGTAACATGAAGCCTGCCTGCGTTCCTGGCTTGGGTACGTAGGTAATGCATGGCTTACCTGTGTTCTAGAATGTAGTTTTCCTTTGGAATGCTTGCGTACCCCCTCCAAACTCAAAAGAGCGAGAAAGTAAGGTGAAAAAGGTGAATTTTGGTCAATTCTAGAAGGTTCTAGATGAGAATTTTTGGGGATGAGTACGCTTTGATAAGGTGCATGTATCCCTCACCTTAAGGAACTAATCCCTTGATGTGAGGATTCTATCCCTTTGAAGGAGGATTCTATCCCTTAAAAAGTGGAATCCTAACCTCCTCATCTGCTCTATAAAAGGAGGCATTGGGTAGCCTCAAATGGTTAGATTTTGGAGATTAAGAATGGGAGTTCAAGATTTATGTGTGATTGAGTTGAAGTGCTGTTGAGATTTAGACTTCTTTCTGCTGAGCTTTTGAGAGGAAAGATCGCATACCTCTATGTGCTCCTGGAGGAAGAGTGCAAGACTTATCAAATTAGAGGAGACTCTTGCTTCGGACCCCGGGAAGGACTTTTCAAACATCATGGCTAAGGTTGTAAGGTTCTTCTGTTATTTTAAGATTAATACAATCAAGTTTTGTTTTTCTTAATAAATTGTCGTTCGATTGTTTATTTCAATAAGTTGTCGTTTGATCGTTTATTTCATAGATTCCTTGATCACTATGATAGGTATGTTTTATAATTATTTGTTATACAGGTGCTATTTAATATTTGCTTGTTTGTGATTGCAGGTCGACGAAAGACGACACTTTGTTGCAATGAAAGACAACACTTTCTTGCGACAAAATAAATCTTGTTGCGACGGAAGGATTATTGATGTGACGGAAGCACTACGACCACAAATAAGCATTTGGATCTAAGGTAGGATCGACACCTTCATAGCATTTACTTGTAAAACGAATATATTTAGGGAAAGACATACTTAGTTGTTCGTTTGTTGCTAGATTGTCTTCTGACACTAGGGAGATCGGTCTTGTCCGCAAGAACGATTTATCCAGCCAACAAATTGGCGACTCCACTGGGGAAGAACTTGTTGTTTTTGGTTCTCTTTTATTTTGATTTGAGGAAAAGTTTTTCCTGGTTTTTTATTGATGGATATCTGCTTGGGTAGCTTAGGTTTTCTCTGTTTTTGAAAATTTTGAAATCTTTTACGTTTTTCTTGAACTTTTATGGGGACCACACTTTGTTCTTTTGCACAGTGCGGGCAATTTCACACTTTCCTTAAGTAAACAGTGCGGGACCGCACCTGTTACTTCTGGGAGCTTGCAGACCCTGTTAAAATTTTGGAAAAACTCTGGATTTCTTTTTTCCAGTTTAGTTTAGATTTGATTTAGGATTCTTAGCATCTACCCAGATCTGTATTTTTCTGTCAAAAAGCCTTGTTTCTGAATTTCTTTCAGCAAATTTTTCATCTCATCAATCTCCATTAAGTTAATTGGGTGTTTTGAGTCTCTTTTTTGAGAAATTCTTAATTTGATTTCCTTTGGTCATTACTTGGAGGTTTGTCTCAGTCTTTTCACAATTTTATGAGTGTTAATCGCCTTTGAGTGTTTTTTGATCTTTGGAACGCTCACCCGATTTTCTTGACTTGCACTTGATTGGTTCTTAGATTACATTAGAATCATCTTGTGTTTGACAATTCTCTTGCATAGATCACATTTGCATAATTAGAATTCTCATTTTCAGAATATGAATGAAAAATGTGCATAGATTACATTTGCATACTTTTCAAGTGAATTGTGCATAGATTACAATTGCATAGTTTACATTCTGAAAAATCAATCGTATCTTTAGATCAGTTTTCTTTGATTTGAATTTAGATGTTTTTATGTTTTTTTTTTTTTTAAACACAAAAATAAAAAATTGTTTTGGAATTGATTTGCATTAGTTTTTCTTGATGAAATTAGTGCATTAGAGAATTTGTTATATTTTCTCTTAGTGATCAATTTTTTGCATTATTGGAAGTGAATGGAAACTCTCTCCTTACTTTAGTTAGGATTCATCGAATTGAAAAGATTACATTATCATATTCGATTGCATTTAGTTTTGGGTCGGGTCATAACACCATTGGTTTCATATCCATTTACCCTTTTGAGTAATAACAGCCTAAATAACACAGCGCTTAATTAAAATTCATCTAGTAATTTTTACATTTTTAGGGCTCTTTCCACCAATCTAGCTCAGGATTAGTGCTTTGGAATAGGTTGTAGTTAACTTTTCCAAAGCAACTAAAACAAACAAGTAGATAAATCTTGCGGTAGGAAATAAATCCAATTGTAATTGGTACAATCTGGGAAGCTTCTCTTAAAGAAGTCAATCACGAGATCATGTCCGAACCTTTGAGACAATCAATTCTGTTTCATTGGGAAAGATAGAAGATTTTGCGCGCATTACAAACGGTAAACCTCAAATTAACCATTGTCGAGGAGCCTGGGGTCACTTGTCGGTAAACCTTGGATTGACCATGTCGAGGAACCTTAAAGGGAATTGAGCTTTGTTACTCTGCCCTTGCGCGTGGAATCGGATCGTAGACTGTTCCCCCAGTTGTATTTGTTATTGTTGGTAACCTTAGTGTCCATAAGCTTAAGATTATTTCCTAAGGTGATGGTGAAGGAAATATCTCACTGTACTAGGAGCAGACGTCGACTAGACTCACTTGGACTCTCTGGGGGGTTCTCTTCACTCGAGATGGTTTTGTGAAGAAACTTGTGCCAGTCTGTTTCATTAAGCAGGTTGTCAGGGTAACTGTTCCAACCTCCATTTCTGCATTAAAATTCTACGATGTTGGATTTCATCACCAACTAGTGTTTTTAGTACGGGAAGTTACTGTTTGTGTGTGGTTTGACTCCTAGATTTGATAGCGCATGTTAATTTGTTTGTTTTTACTTTTAGAGACGATAGGTGTGATTTGTGAATTTTAATTGTTAGGTGTTAATTGTTAATTGTTAATTTTAGTTTTAAATTGTTAATAAAATTCACTGAAGTTGAATATAATGGCAACTGTTTCGGAATTTAGCAACCAAGGAACCCCTCTTAATGAGAATCCTAGTACTTTTCCTTGCTTTGGAAATGTTGGTCCTCCTTATATGGCTACATTGTCATTACCTGGATTTACAATAGGTTTACCGATATTGTTATTTTCAACTTCGTTGCCCCTGAATACTCCATTTGTTCCACCTCAACCGGATGCTTCACTTCAACAGAGTTCACCATCTCAACATCACCAACCTTCTGTTGACCCTTTACCTTCTTCGCCTAATATTTCTTCCTCCATTTCTTCCTCTTCACTTGGTAAAAGCCTTGATGTTAGTAACAAGGTGACGAAGAAGAAGAAAGGGAAGAAGAAGAAGAAGAAGCAAGATAAGAAAGAAGTCAACCAACCAACCATGGCTGTAAGTGTTAGTTGTTTTGAGGAAACCTCCAACATGCATCGTAAACCCAAATACCCTTGCAGGCTTTGTAAGGGTGACCACTTCCTTATTAATTGTCCTGGTATTCCAAAGGTCTTGGAAGTATGGTTAGAAAAATCTCATCAACTTTCTGTTAATCCATCAACCAGTGATAGTCAGGTTCCTGGGAAAAAGGGTAAAGTTAGGTTTCCTTGAAAGTTATGCAAAGGGAGTAATCAAACTCACATTTTCCCTCACATGGATGAAGCCTCAAAATTTTTGGAAAACCTTATTGTTCCACAGCAAGAATTTCCAATTGGTTACCGTAAAATTTCTCCCAACCTACCATCAACTGACGGAGTGATTGATCTAATTTCAAGTACAGTCGATCCCACTCTTCCATTGGAGAGTGAAACTCATATCACTCAGGTTGATGATCCATTAGTTTATCAAGTGGTCGATTCGGTCGATCCCATTCTCCCTATAGAGAGTGAACTTCATACCGCTCAGGTTCTTCTTGTTACATCAGATTCTTCTACGCTAGGGGGCATTTCACCTGTTTCTATAGAACCCCCTCCAAGTAATGAGGTCTTTTCCTTTGATTGGAATAGACTGAAAGAACCTCGTCTTCCTTCCTCCATCCCTTTCCAAATCATTGTGAAGTTGGGTGGTAGGGACATACACCGCACACAGGTAGATGAAGGTGCTTCTATTAGTATTTTATCCTCAACTGCTTGGAAAGCTTTCGGTTCCCCTCAGCTTGTGCCTATTACGCAGAATCTGAAAGCTTTTAACATAACCATTAGTGAACCTTTTGTTGAACCCTTAGTTAAACTGAGAGGGGGGGGGGTGAATCAGTTTAACACATTCATAGACTTTT